>VZTG01004585.1:417786-552206 GCA_013397845.1 Melanocharis versteri
TGGCGACGAGGAGGAGGAGGAGGACGGCGAGCGGGGCTGCTGCGGCCGGGGCGCCGAGGGCGAGGTGCAGACCCTGTCGGGCAGGATGAATCCCCCGGCAGCCGGCAAGCACCCCGACCGCCCCGCCGCCCTCCGCAAGGCGCCGACCCTCGGCCGGGCTCGGGTAGCGGCCGCCGGCATCCTCAGTGTGGGCAACGTGCTCAACTACCTGGACCGGTACACGGTGGCAGGTGAGCGCACCCCGCGGCTGTCAGGTCCCTCGCCGCCCGGGGACAGCCCTTGCCGGGCACGGTGCAGCCGCCGCCGTCCCGAGGGCTGTCCCGGGCTGGGGTCGGCGGGGCTCGCCCGCCGTGCCGGGGCTGGAGGAGGGATGGCGTGAAGGATGCGGCGCGGCCCGTGCCCATTGTGCGGCCCCTCCGGTATTGTTCTCTAGTTTGTCTGAATTTTATCGAAAATAAGAGGAGCGCCCTTTGTTTGTCTGGGCTCGATGGCGGAATCGGTGCTCGATGGGATTCGGGAGGGAGCGGTGGCTGCAGCGCGGGCGGAGCGGAGGGCGCTCGGCGAGGTTCGGGGTGATGGCAGACGCATTATCGATCCCGGCACAGGGTAAGCGCTGCGGGCGACAGGTGCAGCTGCGGCCGGAGAGACACAGTCTGCTGCCAAACGGGAGGAGACAGGCACGCGAGCGCGGTGTGTCCTTGGGTGAAAATCGCAGCGAAGCAAATCCCCTTTGCTTTGTTTCTGCGGAGTGCGTCCAGCCTGGAACACCCGGCTGCCCTTCAGCCCTGTGCCAAGGAGGGTCCCTTCCCTGCAGAACTCCCGAGCAGGTGACAGCAGAGCTGGCAGGAGCGGGCGCAGGAGGAGCAGCTGGGTTGCTGCAGTGCACTTTGCAAAGCTCGGTTTTCTTGAGGTAAACACTTAAAATCGTGCGCTGGTGGATGTGTGACCAGCTGTACTGCGTGAATCACTATGTTCCTCAGTACTTACTACTACTGTGAGGCTCAGCTCCAAAACAAGTGTCTGTTTGGATGTTTACTGTGCCATCCCTAGAGAGGACTCCTTGTTTATTCTTGTCAGGCAATAACAGCAGGGAAGAAGATCATCACTGAACTTTTTCTAATTAGAAACGAAGTAGGCTTGTTGGTAATCAACTGTCTCATGTCATTAGAATGTAATACATACTCTGTGTTTGGCAATACTGATAATTTTATCTTCAGAGCTTACAAAGGGGTTTGTGCATGTATAAATTTTTCTCTATGCATATATATGTTTTAATCACCAGGACTCAATATGGTGTTAAGCAAATCCAACATTTGTTTATACTACATTAAAATAATATATGTTTGTAAAGCAGTGATAGAGCGCAAGGGATATAAATCTAAGTCACTGTTGTCAGAATAAGTTGGCCAGGTTGTATTTATTTTGTCTGGAGTAGGGAGATGGGGAGGATTAGAAGGAAAATTTAGCTGGCACCGTTGTGGCTTTTTTGCTTTTTTTTTAGATGTGGCTTGTTCCTTCAGGAAATGTAAAGGCCAATATTGGGAGATATTGAGTACTCACTCGGCTGGTAGTCAGTCTATTACAGAAAGAAGCTTGAAGATACAAGGTTAACCTGTTATTATTGGAGATAATTATAGTGTGCTCCCTTGCCCTCAAATAGGGACCTCTCTAGTCGAGTTTTACTACAAAGCACCTTTAATGCATGGAAAGTTTCCTTTTTAGGAAGCTGTTCCCCCCTCGTGCATTCTTAAAAAAAAAAATTCACATGTAGTTCACCTATTTGCTCTAGCACTCGCACCAAGGCCTTTGTCATCTGATTTTTCTGCCTGCAAGAACTGATAGCATCTTCTTTTCTGGAAGGGCTGGAAGGTGCCTGACCAAGCACAGGATAAAAATGCCTGCCTACTGTGATGTGGCATTGCTAGTCCCAGTGCTATGATTGCTGGTATTTCTGGGACAAGCCCTGGTTTTACTGTGCTCAATAACTGCCCTGTGGAACTTATCTATTAACATTCAGCTTGATATCAAAGGTTTAAGATCTCAGACATCAGACTTGCCTTTGGGGATAGAATCAAACTTTGCATGGGCTTTTTGTCTTCTGTCAATTGGTATTTTCTTTTCAGACTGGTGTTATATAAAGTGCTAATCTAAAACATGGAATAATTTAAATCCAGTGTAATAGAAGAGTTGTGGTAATAAAAATTATATGTTTTGAGCTCAAAACTGGCTTGATTATAAAGTCTTCTCTAAAAGTAATCTTTACTTTTGTATTTCGAGTCTTAGTGCATACCACATGCTTATGTGATGTGCACTTGCAGATGAATCAAGCTAGCACTTTGAATATTCAGCTCATGTCTCAAGACAGGTAATAATTAGTAAATACAACTCTCCAGACCTTCAAAGTACATTTCAAATATGAATTGTTGCAGCAGCGTAATAAGGGATTTTAACACCAGCCACATTATGGCAGGGGAAGTAGCATCAGATGTTATGATTTACCTAAGGCCAGTGGACTGTTGTGAGAACTGGAATTAATTTCTGGTTCCAGCTCTATTTGAAACAAGTGTTAGAAGAGCAGCAGTACCAATGGAAACTGGTTCCTGAGGATTTGTCTCTAGGGTGATCCCTGCTGTGGATTCTCTGACGTCAAATAATAATTGATGTTTGTCATTAACCTTTCTCTTCTTTTCTTATAAGAGTCTTGCATCTACCCAACCATTTTTTTAAAATGAAAGTGTTGGAAGCTTTGAGACTTCTTCCTGGTGTCAAATTTAGTCAGAGGCAGGTCAGTGGCCTCAAAAGCAATTAGCAGGCAGCTGACAGACGGGCATAAGCAAACAGAGTATCCAGCTGTATGGGCATGATATTCCAAGTACATCTTCTGTCTTACTTGAGAACTTGGTTGCAATCATTTTGGTCTTCCAATAAGAAAAAGCAAGTATATATTTAGCGTGTGTATGTATATAAACAAATATATGCAAGTATATATTTATTTACTGGGGAAAAAAACATATACAGAGTTATTTCCGGATGTAATTTCCTGAGTATCTTCCACTATTTTCTAACATACCCTCACAGAAGTTGGATAGTATGTATCCAGTCAGTACAAGAGCATCTTATGTAAGAAAGAACTAGGCTGACCTCTCCTGTAGCACATCTTGCCCTTAAAAGCTTTTGCACTGCTACAAAGCAAACAGCAAATATATTACTTCTCGGTGTTTGCACTCTGGACACATAAACATTGTGTATAATGAGTTTTTCTTGGGTAATCTTTTTTCCAAGTGCAACACACAAGGAAGTAGCTGCCTGTTTTCCTGGATTTGGTTTAATGACTTCCCAGTGTGGACTAAATGAATGTACGATGAGATGTGCCTTTTTGGTATCTGGGACAGAGCTTGAGTGCAGTTTCCAAGATAGAGGGCATAGACAGCTTCACGCCTGACACTAAGTTTGCAGCTTTTTTGGGAATACATGATGAAAATGGGCCTCCACTGAGGACTGGCCTGTTTCTTAAGGTTTAAGGATAAGTTTCTTCCAGTACTTAAAAATAAAGAGTCTGCACAGCAGCAGTGGATGTTTCAATAAGGTCCTTATGTTTACAAAGAGTTGGACATTTCCAGTGCGTGTGGAGTATGTTGGAATATACTGTTATTTGGGAGAAGCTGTCCCAGACAAAAAGTGTGAGTGCCTCTACTGTGGCTCTTGTAAAGAAAAGATTGAAAACTCAATCAGTGCTGAGCATTACCAACTTGATAGGAAGTGATCCTCTGCAATTTTCTTAATAGGTCTTTGATCATACTGAAACCAGTGGCCTGTGGAAAAAGCATTCTTTCGAAAGCTGTGATATTTTGCTGCTATTAGGATAGCAAAGAGTAAGGACAAGGGAAAAACAAAAGTAATGAAACCATTGTAGATTGCTTGTGAAACTGCAGCATTTTGGCCATCCCATGATGCTGGGACATATCTTCTTCCTTAATGAAGTTTTGGGAAAAGTCATCTTGCCTTCAGAAGCTTGGAATGTGGTTTCACAATTATACCATGGGTGACCTTTTACTGCGCCTGCTGTTGATGATGAAAATAGTCTTGCTTCATTAGGGTGTCACCTCCACCTTCTAATTCAGATGCTACTTCCTGGCATTTCTGTAGTGCTTTAATTTAAAGGTAATGATTTAATTAAGCTGGAGAACTACCCAGCAAAGTAAATGAGTCTCACTATCCCACTACAGAAGGGGAAACCAAGTTGCAGAATGTCGGTGATTTGCCTGTGGTGATGGAATTAGTGGCAGAGCCTTGGCTGGTATCAGTTCATCCTTGAGGTTCTCCATCCCTGTCACACAGTACGTCACAGACTTTGGTCTGCTGGTTTTGTCCTTTAAATGTCTGTAACTTGCTAATAACCATATTTGTGTTAATTAGCCTCTCATTACAACACATCGTTGCAAATCAAATGCCGTTCTTTGAAGATACATACATGCAAATGATCATTGAAAGTTGAAAGTCAAGTTTACAACTATGTAGTACAGACTCCAGCTGAAGGGTTAGGAAAGGTTCAGCACTAACTCTCAAGTGCAAGGACATTCAAGAGGTTGTGAGCCAAAACTGCTGCTTTTTCCTTGTGAGCTCACGTTTCTGATAGTAACATAGTGCCCCACTGAGTGTTTCTTAGTGGATGTAGTTGGAGAACTCACATGGAATGGGATAAAAAGAGCTCCTTCTCCCCTTGTAACAAGACTGCTCAGTGCTTCAGGGAGAAAACTATTAAGAGGCAGTGCAAGCTCTTCCTTTTTTTTTTTTTTTCTTTTCTGTCTCTTTGAGCTAGTCTCAACCCAGGACACAGCTCTGGAAGGACTGTCATGCTGGAAAATATTAGAGAGTGATACTGACAGCATGCACTTGAGCCAGCAGTGCCACCAGCTCACACACGAGAGTTTGTGAAAGAATGGCAGTGTTTTACTTGGACAGCAGGGACCTGCTACTCACTCAAAATTCAACAAGTCCTGCACAGGGAGCAGAAGTTAGACTTGAAGCTCATGCACTTCAAAAGCAGGAGACAGAAGGTGCTCTGTAGGGCAATGAGAGGGACTGTGCAGTAGCATCTTGTTCTCTAGTGTTGTGTTTTCCCTGTGTGATGGGCTTTATTGCAAAGGCTGATGGTTCTTATGCGAGTTGGCAGGATTTGTTCCAGAGTATTTTACATTTCAAGTGAAGTCTTACTATGTTTAATCATAGTATTTTTTTCTTCCTTGTGCTGTAGGTTTGCCAGATACCAACTATCTTTGTTATTATGTGCAGATTTTCCTGTTTGACTCTGAGATCCTCTTTCATGCATGTTGATTAATTTTATCCCCAAAGCCTCCAAGTCATCATAGCCAGAGAATGTGGCCTTTATTACATGGAGTTAATATACGCATAAATCTTGAGTGTGTTCTTAAGAATAATGCGATGATCTTGTTAGTCTCTTGATCTCTGTGACTGTCAATACCAGAAGCTTTGTGATAAAGTTTCTCTGGTCAAAAGTGTGTGAAATCTGTAGTCATTCCTTCAGACTTTTCAAATACCATACCAAGCTGCAATAGGGTTAAACTCTATCAGTCAACTTGTATAATAAATGGGAATAGCTGAGAACATTTACTCTTCATTTTTTCTGGTACACTGTGCATGAGAAGCTAATAAGCTGCTGCTGATGTAGCATGGTGGGTTATAAATTTGAACAGATATTGTTAAAAACTGGTAAGTTTTCTTGTAATACAAAATCCCATAGCTCTTGCTTGGTATTTCAGTTGCTGAGGAGCTTGTGGTTGAAAGGTGTTGTAATGTATCTTTCAGCAAAAATAAGGTTTGTAAAGGTCTTGAGGTTCCTTATAACTATCAGGAAAAGCTCCTGATACCTCTTCAGGAGATTCAGTGGGATAGCATGGTTTTATTTGACAGATAAAAATTAGGAACTCCAGAGAGCAGAACTCTTCTGAGTTGCTTGTTTGCATCATCATTGCTTGATGTGTATTATAGACCAGGACATCGTTGTGCAGTTTCTGTGGAATCAGGTGGTGCACCCAAGGTACTTACAATCCACATCTATCTCCATATCTCCAAGATATATCCGAGAGCTGTAGGCCAAGGATGGAGAGTCTGAGGGACTCAAGAGACAGCACTGGTCGGTGTGAGGGGCCCTGGAAGATGAGCAGGTGTGGCTTTTTGGTAGGCAGTATAGCCAAGGGGTGAGGAGGGATGGGAGGGAAGGAAAGGACAGCTTTCAGCAAGAGTTTACAAGTGGGTTCTTCCAAACATGATGAGCATCATAGGAGAAAGGATGAAGATGTCTGTTGGAAATGGATAAAGAAGGATGATGCCCTTCTGGCTGAGAGAGTTTTGTGGAAATTGGCAGTATGGATGTAGGGTGATGGGTGTTCTAGAAAAAACAATGTGTGCACAAAGGTTCTGCAAAGAACCTGTGAAGTGCCTAAGGGGCCAGGGAAGGTAATGGGAGTTGAGCAAAATGGGCTTGGGCTCAGAGCCCGGAGAGGTGTAAGTGAGGTGAGCAACACCTCATGGTTTCCAGAGAAGTTTGGGTACAGATCTTGGCATGGACCTCTCCTGTAAATTGCATTTTTGGTGAGCTGGTCTGAAATTCTTGGTCTGAAAATCAAGACACAGATCTGAGACGGGTAGGGGCAAAATAAGAGAAAGAAACCCCCAAACAACCCAAACCAAACAACAATCCCCCAAGTCATTACTACTGAGTTCTTAACTACTAGATGCCCCCTTTGACTTTGGTGCTGTAAAACAGCTCACCCTGCGATTCATCGACTGGACAAGCACCCTACCTAGAACTGCTGAACTGCTGAGCACAGCAGGCATCTCATGCATGGCTTTTCTTTTCTTGACACATCTGTTTTCATTGTTATTTTGTGTGTGTTTCTGTCTGATGTAACCCAGCTATTTCTGTAGGGTTGCAGGGAAAGGAAATGAAAGGGAGGGAGCACTAATATCCGTGCTCCTGGTCTTACAACACTATACAAAAAATCAGGAGAGTGAGAATGTAAGGGATCCTGGCTGACTGATGGGATGTAGAATCCTTCCTGCTTGTGGTCATGACTCTGGACCTGTCACCAGCCAAGAGTGGCTGAAGGTTTCTTTTGGCAGGCTCTTGAATAAGCTGTTCAGGACGCTCTGGTGGCTCTTTCCACTCTTCATGGTGCTGTGTGTTTCGTGGAAGCCTCTGCACAAGGCATGGCTGGAGCCACCACGTTATCTCTCACTGTATAAAATGACAGAGTAAGGAATGGAATTCTTCTATAAGGCTGAACCTTCTGGACAGCAATGGAGCATGTCGTAAGAACAACAGAGCTGCTCCCACCTGCTCTGTACTTCTGGTTTTGAGGGCATAAGTATCAATCCTCCTTCTCCAGAACTGATCTCCTGCCACAACTGAAATCATAGAGCAATTTTAGCTTAAGAGAAGGGAGAGAAATGCAGAAGAAAAACTAGGCTTTATGCCTTGCCTGTCTTAAGTTCAGGCCTGAGCAATATGAACATACCAGGGTTATGTTGTTGGTGAGCAATATTATCTCCTATAGAGATTTTTTGTTTGTTTCTTTGTTTTGGGTTTTTTTAAAATACGTTTCTTATGCTTCTTCTGGTGGTCAGCAACTGCAGTAGCTGAACAGAAGAGCAAGGGGAAAAGATCAGTGTTTATCTGGAAAATAGCTGTAGTAACAGCTTGGAGCTTGGCTGGCAGAGTGAGAGAATCCCATGCTGGAATGAAAATCCTTTCAGCCTTGGCATGTGATGATTTCTTTTGTTTTATTTTTTTATTTTAAGGCTGCATTGAACCAAAACTGGAGTAATCCATCTTACTCCTTGTTCAGGCTTCTGCCAATAATTATGTAAGTAACAAATCACAGTTAATTATTTGTTTCGTAGCTTCCTATTTTCTCTATTTGTATTAGTAACATGTCATTATTGTTTTAGAATACAGCTCTGGGTTCTTGGCAACATGGAAAACGAAAAAAATGGGTGAACTGACAGTGGCAGCAGGACTCCTGTCTGTGTGAAGTCTGCAGGGCCTGAATTAAACCTGCCTGAAGGTTGACTCTGATTCCCATGGCTGTCCTGGGATTTGCTGATCTGTGCTCTTTGCATATTCTCATTTCAGAGAAGTGATCCTTCAGGAGGGTTTGCCAACAAAGCAGTATGGATCTGAAAGGGGGGCGGGGGGGGTCTTGCCTTGTTGTTGATTTGCAATTTTCACTTCTCTCTGCTTGTCATGTTTGCATTTCATGATTTGTGCCTTTGTGGTGGTGATGACCTTGGAAGTTTTGCTTTTAATCCTGGCTTAGGCAGCTGCTTTAGTACAGCTTTCCTGCCAGGTGGGCAGTTTGGGAGGTTCACAAATCACTGTGTGCTCTTGCCCTGTTCCTCTTCAGTGAGACTTTTCTTTTGAAAATGGGAGACTATGACAGGATTTATTTTCTAATAATTTTGCAGAAGATACTGGATTCTCATTTTTACATTGCCTTTAGTGTTGGGTGGTTTCTTCCAACAGACTGGTGCTTGTAAACTTTGCCCCCGTCAGACCCACTGGGGCTTGGCTGTCCCAAGCTGTGGTATGTAAATAATTTGATGTGACATCAGCTGACCGAGTGCCACTGCTGTCCAGGCTTTAGCCCCAGAGCAGGTTGGTGGATGAAATGTTGCTTATGGGATGCTGAATCAGAGCTGCTTAAGCACTTTGGGCCAAGCACTAATTTTGTGCAGTTTCAGGCGTGTTGTCAGTGCTAAATAATAATTAATACAGAATTACAACACTATTAATAAATACCAACTGTGCAAACTATGCAATAAGGAGAAGTTATTTCTATTGCACCAGTGTGGCTCATAAAGAGGGGTCATTGCCTGTGTTGGTGTGCTGAGCTATTAGAACTCAAATACTGCTGCAGTTACACCAGTGTTAAAACATTTCTAATAGTCTTGTTATTTCCGTCTGGCAGCCAGAAATGCTGACTAACTTTCAGGATAACAATCTTTTATATATTCAGGAAACAAAATACCCAAGGGCCACTGGTGACTGACAGCTACAGTGCTCTGGTTAAAACTGACAGTTCCTGATCAGCTCCATCTTGGATGTGTTAGTTCCTTTTCTTATGGGGAAGAGAAGACAGAGGACAAAAAATTGTTTATTGTAATAGTATTAAGATATGAGACTTTATTTCCCTTTGCAGTTTTTTAGGAATTTGTAACTCAGAAGTACCAAAGTACCTGAGTAATAGGGCTTGGAAGGGCAAACATGAATCTCTCCATGATGACTTTCCTATAACAAGGTACAGAAAATGGCAAGTGTTGGCTTTTAGTCATTTATTTTTGACTGTAAGAACAATGTGCTGAGGTTCCTGAGCTTCTGATGATCAGTTAATATGTGGAGTTTTTGTGTTTTATTCCCAGCTGCTATTAAGACAAGGAAGACTTTTTTTTTCCCTCTAAATGAGAGGAATCGTGGTGGTTTTGCTCATCTGCACTTACATACAGACTGCACAAGCAATTCCTCAATCCCTAATGAAAAACCTCGAGTCACTGGTCAGAACATGGGGTTGTTGGGAGCCACTGGGCACTCAGCCACTGGTGCACCACATAGCGAGTATATCTTCTGCTCTCCTCCCTTGCCCTTCTCTCCAACAGCGTTTCTTAGTTGTTGAGAAAATAACCAACTCTATTTCCTTACCTCTGTGTTTATTTAATCTCCTTTATACACGTGTAGAGATGCTGGATGCTCAGGAGCAGTTAGCAGCACCTCCCCAGTACGTGTTGCTGTGTGTTTTTTGGCTCTGGGGTGTACCTTGGACTGTACAGAAGTGCTGCAAAAGCAATAAAATTAATGGATACTGTTGCCCACTTCATTATAGCAGGGTCTTGGCAGATCTGCTAAGTTTAGGGTCACTTGCTATTTCCTTCATGAAACATATATTTTTAAGTAGTCGAAATTTTCACCTTTTACATGTTGGCAATTGGAGTGGGGCATAAATTAATGTTGCTCACAGTTACTTTGTACACTGGGACCAGTTCTGGAAGGTTGTGCACTGTTTTATATGTGCTTTAACACCCATGAAGGCAGACCTTCCATGACTTAAGTTTTGGGTTGTGCTCATAAGCTGCTGGAGTTTGGGGCATAGGAGAAGTGATGCTCTTAGAAGCTAAAACACTTTTTCAAATCAAGTTAAAATTATGTTTGTTCTTAAAGGTGTATTGAGATGCATGTGGTATTAAGGCACATTTTTGTCAGCTATTTAAGGTGCAGTGGGAGTACTTTATGTTACTACAAAGTTACCAAAATTTTCAAGTTTTTGAACTGTGAATCAAGAGAGTTGCAACAGTTTCTGGAGAAAATAGAGGTAAATCACTTTTCATCTGCATTTCATTGTGCTTTTTAAACTTCCATCTGGAAGTGGCCAAAATTAGTAATGCTTCTGTAGTCATATTATGTTCAAAAATATGTAATGGTTTAAATGTCAAACTGCACCTTAGTGCAGGCTTACATTTGCCTCTCAAGTGTTCATTTAAATCACTTGCATTGCTGAAAGCCACTTAACAAGAATAAATTAGAAGTGGAGCTGATGTTTGAATAAAACCAGAAGTTATGTGAGTGGCTGGAGAAAGGTCTCTGTCTGTAAGCACATGCAATAAAATCTGAATCAGGATTTAACATTTTTGATTTCAATATTTAGTCAAGCTCTATTATACCATCCCTTCTCATTTTCTACATGAATGGGAAATACGTTCATCATGATTTAGAAATTACTGGGCTTTGTAACCTGACGATGTTTGGTTTTATTCACTCAGACTTGTGCAATTGAAGCACAAACCACTTCAGTCCTGAGTGGGAGAGATTTCCTGGGCCATTGCTACCTGCAGAAGAGGTTTGTGTGGACAGCATGAGCCCAGCAGTGGAAGAGCTCGGATCATCCAGGCAGTCGTAGATGTTCAGTCTGTGGTCTCTGTCCAGACACTGCCAGAAAACAACAGGCAGGCTCAGCCATGGTGCAGACACCTCTAGTTAGTAGATTTATATCACTGATCTGATAGTTAAGATGTCTGTAAATTCCACTAATCACCCTTTTGGCTGGCAAGACCTCTATTTTTCAGTGTTCCAGTTCTCTTTGTAGATTAAACCAAATGCTATAAAAGTTGATGCTTTAATGAAGGAAGCTGCTAAGAAGGAAATTTTTATTTATTTATTTATTTATTTATTTTATTTCTCCACTGTTTTCAGGGTTTTATTTTATTCTGCAGGAGCAAGGTTTTGGTGGTTTTTCTGATCAATGCCTTTGACATAATATGGAAGATCCCTGTTTGCAGCTTCCATTCAAATATGTGGACTCCAGTTGCCTCTGCTAGTATTGAGTCATCAAGACAGGAGAACTAAAATACAGATCTTACAGTCATGCAGGAAGTTTCTATTTTAAAAAAAATAGGTTTATAAGCATGGTATTTCTAAAATATATTGTCTCCTTTGTAATTACACACTTTAGATACTAATACATATAATTATGAAAGTATAATTAGACTCTGGTAGGTAGTGTCATAACAGTTTTAAGGTAGATTTAAAAATATCTTGTATCTAAATATCTCAACAAGAGAAATTTTTCTTCTGTAGTGATATTTTTGGGCTCAGTCTGGAGGACCTGATCCTAGACTCTGGGTATTTTGCTTTAAGTTTTTTTCCTTTTAACACAGAATTCAATAGAGACTGAATTGTTCTGTTTTTTAAAGGAACAGTCCCAGGATTCTTCTATAAGATTTCAGGGCTAGGGGGAGGCAAGAGCACACTTTGGGTGATTTTAGGTTAGAGATTATCGTTACAAAAGAGTCTCTTGGCAGTTCCTAAAAATCCAGGTAGTAAGACTTGGTTAGTGGAAAGCTGAAAGAATGTAGCACCTACAAGTGTTATGGACCAAGTGTCACAGGGTGTGTGAGGGATGTTCGCACAGTGACTCCAGACCCTCCTGCTCTGGGATCTGTTTCTTTTAACAGATTCGTTTCCCTTTAAATCCATAATAGCATCTTTTCCAGTCCAAATTGTTATGCGGCATGTGGTTTGCTGAGGGGAAAGCAAGTCATTTTTTATCTCCCAGAGGCTCGTGCCGTGTCAGCTGTCTGTTGCCCCTGTAATTTCACGGAGATCCTGCCCAGAGCCCTGTGCTGAGACCGCAGCTGCGGGCGCCCAGTACCTTCCACATGGGTGCCCAGAGGGTCCTCGTTCCTGCCTTTGCTTTCCTTCCCTCCCTCCCCCCGGCTCTCACTTGTGTGTAATCAAATTAAGCAGCAGCAGCAGCCACGGTGGAGAAGAGCAGCTCTGTTTGAAGCTGTCCCTCCAGAATGTGCACACAGATTTCATCGCTTGCACCTGCCGCGTCTGGCCACTGCTGTGACCTCATGTGCCAGCAGCCTGCACTGATAAGCATTCCCTGTTCCTTCCATCCCAATTGATAGTTTTAAGGACATTTAATTCCTTGCCAGTCTTCTAAGGCTTGTCTTTGTCCATAAAGACTCTGCACTATTTTTGTAAGGGACCAGTAGAAGAGTGCTTTCAGAGCATATAATGAAAGCTAGTGCAGGCAGTGTTAGGAGGTTTCTGTTGAACACATAAAGGCAGCACTGGCTGGGCAGTTATAACTGTGTGAGGATGCTGTGTCATTCGAGCTGGAGCAGTCACTCCTGCAACACTGCAGACTTCTCTTTGAAACCCTTGGTAGGTCGGTAAAGCCTTTCTTGCTGTTTCTGTTGAGATCCTTGGGCGTTGTGCCTTCCCTGGAGTACAAGACTGCTGCACTTGCCCTGTGCAGGACCCTGTGCCAGCCCCAGCAGCTGCTGTCTGGGCGGGGTGGAGGTGCAGCAGCACATGAGTGTGGAACAGGCACCAGGCTGTGAGACTTGCCAGGGCTGCACAAGTCCTTCCTCCGTGCTCTTCACTGCCTGATGAACCCCTCGGAGTCAAACCAGTCTAAAACCACTGCCTCCATCACTTCCTACAGGGTATTTCCTTATGCCACGAAGCCATCTCATTGAAATATTTTACGTTTCAGAGTACTGACTCGTTTCAAAGCAGAATTCTTTGATTCCATACAGACTTGTATCCACTCCCTTTCTAGCACTGAAGACCAGTGAGACAGGATGAGCACAGGGGCTCTTTATAAGAGCCCTGCTTAGATTAAGCACTAAACGGTGGTGTTTGGCTTCCTTTGGGGTTCATTGCTGCAGCTCCTTCACTGAGGATAACTTTTCATGTGATGGATAATTTTCATTTGTGCAGCAGATGATGCACATCCCACGAGTGAGTGTTACAGGTAACAGTACCCATGGAAGGGTGGCTCTCTGCTGGAATTGGAGAACATTAGTAGAACTGAACAGGCTGCAGCCTCCCTCGTTGATTCTGCTGTTGCATTGTTAAAAACATGATAATCTTTTTAGCTGCTCAGTCTCTCCCATTGGTGATTGCTAAATGTAGTTGCTTATGTACGAGCAAGCTCAAACAATGGAAAATATATTAAATATGAACCCTTTCTTTGTGCTGGGGTGGGAACATTCATCTTGCTGTGGTGAGGAATGTTCACCTCACATTTCCGAACATTGTGTTCAGCAGATGAGCTGTTTCCTCCTTCTCCTTCAGGTTTTGGTCTCTCCACTGGGGACAGGGCTGAGGCCATACTTAGATGGGCTGTTAGAGTAATTATCCAAATGAACAGGCATGGCTTTAAAGATGCTGTTGTGTGATTTTATTGTTATTGAGTGGAGTGGGTGGAAATTGGCTTGGTTCTTGTTTTGTTTTTCCATAGTTCAGTCTATTGACATGGCTGAGAGTCACATTGGGAAAGAGCTGCCTTTTGACTCTAGTAGTGTCCCCAGTTGGGAGAAGACTGAAGAATGCAAGGGAACCTAAAAAAAAAAAATCCCAGAGCTGACAGCCTCCAGTCAAGCAGCATGTCTGCAAAGATGATGAAAATTTTCATGTGGCTCTTGAATTTTGTCTCTGCTGGGTGACTCTGTCAGTGTTAAATGGCCGAGAGAAACCTGCTTGTACAGGCATGGGCATAATTTTACACATCCTAAGGTAAAGGGAGTAAATGATGGAGAAACATTGTTCTTAAACAATTGGTCTCAGCCCAATTTCATGGAAACTTTAACAACAAAACAAATACAACCCCTTTTTTTTTAAAAAAAGGCTCTTAAAATAGAGATGAGGTTAAAAGGAGACTGTCTAATTTTGCTAGCGTTGTGGTCCTAATTTGTTGCTTCTGGTGACTTGAATTCCTCACAAATTGCTGGTTTGTCTGCAGATCTGTAATTCCCGCATGCTGTAATTTTGCCTTTAGAAATGTTGGCCGTGGGCAGCTCTCTCTAAGCTGGAATTTTGAACGCTTTAAACTCTTCAGCATGGTCTTTCTCTGTTTGGTGGAGGCTCCTGCCTTGCAGGGAGGATGAGCAGCTCTGGGTTTGCTGGGACAGAGAGTCCTGGGAAGGTAGTGAGGACGAGCAGGAGTGCACGAGGTGCCTGCTGTGAGCACGGAGGCAGCACCCGAGTTGTGTGTTGGCTGTAAAGTTTGTACCCTTTGGAAAGCAGTGTAAACATCCAGCAGAAGGGTGTGCAGGAGAAACAGGCTGTCCTCTTCTGCGATGCTTCAATATGTGAGATCGAGATACTGTGGGAAGAATTCTGAGGAGTTTGCTATGGAAAATCCAAGAATTTTCCAAATAATGTGCCCTGCTCTTTAATTCCTATCACCTGCTGGAAGGGTCAGCTATTGCTATGAGCCTTTGGCTGGTTTGAAATCACTAGCTGCATGCTTTGAGGTTCAGCTAGCACCCAATCTCTTCATTTTGCTCCATATGTTTAATTGTTATGTCATAAACTGAAAAAATATATCATTTTTTATCAAATCTCAGAACTTGAAATGCTGAGATGAAAGGGGAGATGGATATGAGTTGCACTTTGATCTGGTTTTCATAATTGCATTTGGGTTTCATCTTGGTTTTGTTGTTTTTGTTGTTGGGTTTGGGGTTTTTTTAAGAGTCCAAAGAAATTTAACCTTACTCTTTGTTGTTTGCTTTTTACATCAGTTTTATCCTCTTGGCATCTCCTTTTGTTATGACTGTTACTACTCTCATAGCCCTAGTTTGGATCTCTCAAGTAAGAGGATATGACAAGTAAATGCAATTAACCAACTATTCAGATCTTCAGGGGCTTATGAGGTAACTGAAGCTGTGGATGGAGGTCAGTCTCAAAGTACAAAGATACTTTCAGCTCTAGATATTTTTACTTTTCTGCTCAGCTCTAGAGTTTACTGAAGTCTTGATGCTTACTGAAGTGGTCGTGGATGCATCTTAAATCTGAAATGCCTGGGGAAGGCTCTTAGGTTATACAGTAATGATGTACTATTTCCATTTACACTTAGGGATTGCAGTTAAGGGCGCTGTCGTGCTGGTTGTGTCAGGAGACTGGAGCTCTGCTTGGCACGTGGATCCCCTGGGCGATAGCTATAGGCATGGATTCCTTCACTGGCTTTTCCTTACCTCAGTCTCTCTGCTCTTGGCAGCCCACAGTGATAAGGTTGACCACCTTTATCTGCTTCTCAACAAACGAAGGGGGTTTCATGTTGTGTCATATGAAGCAGAATATGGGCCTGCAGTGTTCTCTTGTGCAGGCCCAGGGATGGACAGAAGGCAAAACCACATGCTGGAATTCCATGAAAGAAGAGTGTAATTTAAGCAAAATGCTTTACTTGATAGGCTGCAAGCATTTATTTTTCAAATGTGCTGTGAAATGTTAGTAGTGGGTTTCTATAAAGATGTTTGATTGTGAAAGAGAAATGTTTCTTTTGGGTCAAAAAGTTTCAGAAAGGAAAGGATATGCATATCTTGATCAAAGTTGAGTAATGTCAAGTTTGGAAGAAAAATAGCTGGGGTCAAGTCTCTTCATGTTAGTGTGAATACAGGGCAGTTGCAGAATGTTTATACTGTACAGCTGAGATCTAGATTTTACTACTTTATTTTCCTGTGTTAAGATAAATGGACGAAGGGACAGAGAGCTCAAGCTTGGTTTTGGGCAGTGCCATGAAGCGTTGCTGTTTGTATTGCCCCGGAGCCCACAGGTCCACAGGAGCAGATCCCATTGCAGAAGTGCTCTTCATCCTGGCAGTGGTGCTGGCAGCAGGACAGCAAGGATCAGAAGGAGAGAGGGGAGGCTCAGTCACATCAGGGTCCTTCAGCAGGCACACATGGAGTACACACATGGCCCTTCTTCCAGGGAGACCATTCTTCAGACCTGCTGTATTCCCTGGGATAACTAAGCCCAGCCTCTCTGGCTTTGCTTTCCCACCTAGCACAGCAAGGCTCTCTGGCACATAAAAACTCCTCCCAAATAATCAGTACTCACAATAGCCCTGTAAGTTAGTTGTTTAGCATTAATATTGTAGTGTTGGTGGTGATGCGGATGTCTGCCTTGTGCTTGGAAACTGGGAGCAGCAGCCCGGAGGAGGCGATCCTGAAATGGCTTCTCAGAGAAATGAAGGTATCTGTCATCTACCTGCTCCAGTTGTTTCCAGGCTGCTAGAAATGCACTGCTGCTCCCCTCCTGTTGTTTGGCAGGGCCTTCCAGTGCTCCTGCAAATGTATATGTATAGGCAGTTAATTTGTGAATGAGCTGACTTGCATGCCTAATTTCCTTTCATACCTCTTGTTTGCAACTTATGGAAGTGTGCATTAAAACAGGAAGCTTTCTCTGCTTATTCTGAGAGAGTGAGTGTGTATGCAACGGAGAAAGAGGGCAAGGGCTGTAAGTAAAAATATGTTGATGGAGGGCTTTTAAATACCTGTACTGTGACAGAAATTGATGTGTTTCAGAACATACCAGTTGGTAAAAAGGACTTGAAGAGGAAATTGATGCAACTCACAGCACTTTAGGAGGCTCTGGAACCAGCCTGTATGTAGCTGGAGCAATGCAGGTGAGGATTAGGACATGCTTCAGCTGGAATAATGTGTTCGGTCATTTCTGAAGGCATTTTGGAATATTTGTAGGCAGGAGCATTGTTAATTTTGTCTTATAAGGCAAATCAGTCATTGTTTCTGCAAGGAGGGGAAAGTAATGCGAACACACACATTCCCCTTTCTCTTCCCTTTCCCTTCCAGGTGATTCTGCTCCCTCTCTACTCTGGGCATGGCCACACAAGTAGTTGCTTTGGCAGGTGACTTGGGGAGCAGCATTGAGAGGATCAGGGTATGGCAGGTTTCTGGGAATAAGCAGCTGATAAGCAAAGTACTGGGGCACTGATCGGATAAGAAAGATTAGGCAATTAAGTTTTTGTGGGGGCAAAACCCCAGACAATGTCCTTAAGGCATGGTAGTATTTTGTTAACAAAGCAATAAGGCAGAGGATTTTATTTACTTGTAGCTCTACAGGCACAGAGTTTGTTTTGCAGCAGTTGTATGATAAAAAAGGGCATTGAGTTGATCAACATAGAATCATAGACTTGTTTAGGTTGGGAAAGACTGACAAGATCAAGTCCAACCATTTCCCCAGCACTGCCAAGGCCACCACTAACCCATGTCCCCAAGTGCTATATCCTCACATCTGTTAAATCCCTCCAGGGATGGTGACTCCACCACTGCCAGGGCAGCTGTGCCAGGGCTGGACAACCCTTTCAGTGAAGACATTTTTCCAAATATCCAACCTAAACCTCCGGATACCTGTCAGAGGGACAGAAATGATGCATTGTTTTCTTGTATTCTCCTTTAATTTGTGTCTCTGTTAACCCGTGGCCTTGTTGTCTTATGTCTGAGCAAGGTTTTTGTGTCAGGAATCATAATTTTTCTGTTTGCAAAAAAATAATTAGGGATATGGTGCTGATGTCTGACGGAAATTTACACCATACAGATAATAATTGCCACAACCATGGCCACAATAATGAGTAGACCTTTCAACTTTGCTATGAAACTTAGAGATAAATGGGTTTTGGGTGTGACTGAGTTTTATTCTGGATTTGGAGCCCGTTTTTTTTTCTGTTTGGTGGATTTTTTGTACAACCATGAGGGTTTGTAGAGCTTAGTCTTAAAGCATTCATTAACAGCTGTTTTAAGGACAATGCCAAATCTCACAGGAGATGGCATTTCTTAAATCCTACTTCTCTAAAAATTTGGGCTGATTCTATAAGTGATTCCTTGGAAAGCTGTGGCATGAGGCAGAGCATGTGCTGCTGTCAGATGGAAACTAAAACGCAACAAATGTTTGCTGGTGACTCAAGAAAGGTTTGCCTTATGTGGAACCTCTGTGAAGTTTCTGCTTTCCTTGCTGAAGTGGGAAGGTTTCTCAGGGAATCATAGAATCGTTTAGATTGGGAAAGACCTTTAAGGTCATCAAGTCTGTTTCCCCAGCACTGCCAAGGTCCCTAGTGCCACATCTACAGATTACTCCATCCTTCTTTACTAACCTCCTTCCTTCAGTTCTACTTTCAAACTCATCTTACCCTGAGCTGGCCCATTTTCCTAAAATTTACTGTAAAAGTAAGTACTTAAAAATTATATAAGCATGAAGTTTACTAGAAAGTATCTAGCAGGGAATCAATAAATCCTTTGCATATATTTAAATAATGCTTGCAGTGTGACTGCCATTAGGCTCAGACTGTTTTGTTGATGCTGTTGCGCCACCATGGCAGAAATCTCATTCCAGCTGCGTATGTGAAGAGTGTAAATATCAGAACTAGCAATTTTCCTCATGCATGTTCTTTGCATTTGAATGGAGCATAGAAAAAAAGCATCTGATCTGACAAGCAAACCTGATGATAGCTCCAGGAAAGCAGTTTTTTGTTTTTGTTTTCAAAGCAATTTCTGCAGTTTTTCTCCACTTCTCTATTGCACCATTTAGCTGAACGGCGATATATTCTGCCTCCAGCACACAGCAGGAACCTTATGTCTATAGATGTTTTATGCAGTCTTTTCTTTTTGCAGTATCCTAGGGTGGTGTGCCTGAGGTGAATATTTTTTCCTCCTCTCTCCCCAAAAATGGCCTTAATAACAATATAAAAAGGAGGAAATTATACAAAAAGGAAGGTAGGAGCAGGATGGAGTGTGTCTGCATTTGATAAATGTCTTTGTCGTTTCTAACACCTGAATTTTTAACATCTAATGTCTGTTGTCCCTCAATATCTGCAGTCCTCCTCTGGGCCCTTAGTGCATCAGAAGAGAGGGAAGAGCAGTTTGTGACCCCACATGTGAGTAGATAAATTAATGCTGTTCTCTGAAATTACAGGCCATTTAAAATGCATTAATTGCAAGAGATTTCTCGCTCTGCTATTGAAGATATCAAGCTGTATTTTCTTACCTGTAGCAGACACTGATAGGGACACAGCTAAGCCAAGAAAGATATCGAAAGTCAGTTCCAGGTTGGAAAAGGTTGCGTGTGTGTTTTTAAATAATGGCCATATAAAAGTCAAACTGCAGATCATGTTTCTGAGCACAGAAGGAAAACCTACTCTATTTAGTTTCAGTTCCAGTGTGCAAGGAGTAGCTCTGATTCCTCAGCGTCAGTTCCATCACAAAGTGGGAGCAAAATGAGCAGGAGACAAAACAAAAATCAAATCCATTGCATGGAAATTTGAGTTGACATGAAAGGCAAGTTTCTTCATTTTGGGAGGAGCAGCCCAGATTCCTAGTAGCAGGGGAAAAAAAAAGTTAAACTGATTTAGGGAACAATTTTTCTGAATATGTAATATACATCCTGCAGTCCTAGTAAGTATAGGATTTTAGGATTTGATTATACTTACATGTAGAAATTTCTCATGGTTAAAACAGTGCCTTGAGGAAAGATGGATCGTAACTCTTTCCCAGCCCAACTTCTGTACTGAATAAGTGGGTGACTGTGATCCTTCTGGCTACTAGCAGTCATATATTTTAGGAGGCTGATAATTTTCCATGTGTTTGCTGCATCTTGGATTTCATGCAACAAGTGCAGCACTGTGATAAGTATTTAAAAGCAGTAGATACATGATAGGCACTTCTCCAACCGTTTTTGTTCTCGGTCCAACTTTTCCAGAACAACCAGCTGTATGACCATTCCTGAAAATTGCATCAATTTCCTTGAGGATCACCAGGCGCCCTCCAAGCATGCCGTGGGTATTTCAAGCGAGGTGTTAATAAGACTAATTTCCTAGGCAGATTGCTGTTCCAGGTTTATATATGCATTAGCACAAACTATTTTCCCGTTGGTAACTTCTAGTTTTCTATACATATTTTTTGATCCGTATTAGATTTAAGTCTGTGGTTGGGGATTGCAAGAGTCTGAAGAAGTATGAACAAGACTTTCAAGGTGATCTACATTCGAGTTTGTGTTCTTTATTACCATTGCTGAAATGAATGAACAGGTGCCCCATAGAATGAGAAGAAGTAGCACAAAGAGCAGTTTTTCATTTTTCTAAGTTTGCATGGCAGATAAAGAAAGCCTATTGGTTTGTTTCCTTTCCCAAACCACTTATATTTGGTCCTTCCTCACTTCCACTTTCTCTTCTCTGCCAAACCAGGTGGAGCACAGGGAATGTGCAGCTTCTCAGTTGTGCACAAAGCACTTCCAGGCTTGCCAGAGAGAGGAAGAAATTGGATGACATAGATGGAATTCTCTTTTGTTTGATTTCCTTCCTCTCATTGCTGCTGTCATGAACATGTGAAAATTACCTCTAGCAAAACACTTAAGCTGAGATATAATCTGCCAAGGGAATTTGGGCATACAGTATCTGCTTAAAATAACAATAAATTAGACAGTTGGATGCCATATTCTCGGTGCAGCTTTGAAAGTCTCTGGCTTTAAGTATAATTACAAATAAGGCTTAAACAATGTCATTATTTATACAAGCTTGCTATGAGTCATGAATTGCATCTTTCTAAATTAATGAAAAGATTAATTTTCTCTTGTTGTCATTTCCATCATCCCCGATACCTCGCGGGGGAGAGCTTACGGAATAAACTGCTTCTGGGGCCTCGGCTGCAAACCATTCCAGTGCGGAGGCTGGTGAGGAATGCTGCAGCTCCCTTGGTAGAGTGCGTCCCTCCTGGGGGCACCTGGCTGCCTGTTCAGACCTGCATTCGTATCTGCTGGCTTTGGGTGGCACTCACGGCGGGATGTTGGACTGACTTGAAAGCACCCTCGCTAGCTTGGCTTTGGCCTGCTTGAAAACACAGCTTTCTGTGCTGGGGCAGCTCACTTGTCTATCTTGTCAGGTCCTCGAGGATTTACCTGCCGCCCATATGTGCTCAAACATGTTCAGTGGGACCTGTGTCTGTGCCCTGGTGTGTTCTGCACTTCTCTCCAGAGCAAGCTCCTCGTTCAGCACAGAGGGACTGATGTGAGCAGTGGTCAGCAGGTGCTCTACAGCCCAGCAAACCCCTCATGCACCATGAGGGTACTTGGAGCCAGGCATGATTCCAGCCAGTGTCAAGACCATGATAAAGGCTGTGGGACATGCCACACTTAGGCAAGATCTTAAGCCTGCTCTCCACCTCCAAGAGGCATCCCCCTCAGCAGAATGCTTGACATAGAGTTTCTTATATCCAGCAATCACTGATGGTATCAATTTCAGTGCTCAGAGTTTGCAGTACTTCCTGAATCCTTGTTTACTGTAAATACACTGACCACACAAGCATTTTGCAATACTGTGCATTGCCTTCAATACCGAAACAGCACTGAGGCTGGTTTTCCCTTTTGCTTCAGACTGGCACTGTTTTTATTTCCTCCCCTCTGTATTATGCAGCATTCTAATGGGCATACAATTCAGGTGCTTTGTTTTCTGCTTGATGTCTAACTCAAGAATAAATGGACGAAAGGATTGACATGTTTCCTGAAAGAAGTGCATTTGATACCAGTGACTGAAGAGCAGGACCAATGTGTGGATTGCTGACTGTCCAGATTTAGGACTGAGTTGCCTTTTACTTTTGAAATGGATCTTTTCTTTTTCTTGTCTCAGTGAGAAAGCAAGTTCACAGGACACCAACAGGCTTCTTCATCAAAGCTCTGCCTTTTGTGTTCCATTTGGTGGCTAAGCATGTTCTTCCTGACCCCATCCCTTCAGCTGTTTATGTGTTTCTATGCAAAAGAAGGGTGTGGGTAGGCAGGGAAAGATTCTGTTTGCTTTATTTCAGTGTTAGTCCCTTGTGTGCAGCACCTGTGACTGATCTCGATTATCTCTGAAGATTTAACAGCTTTCCACTTCTTACATAACATCCTGAGATAAGGAATGGGAGCTAGGGACTACCCCAAAAGCCAACCACCACCAAAGTTGGATGGTGTTTTATCTTACTAAATGACTGACAGTGTTGATTAACAGAAGAGAGAGTTGTAAGAGACAAGGGATAATGCACACATTTCCAAGTTTATAGATGCAGTGGAATAATACTGCTGGTTTGCTTCTGTATGGAGAGGAGGAGCTGCTATGGCTGACTCTGGATCTGTAATGCAGATGGCTGCTCTGAAACAGGAAAGTCACTATGGGAGAGAATGTGGAATAGAAAATAAAAGAACTTCAGTGATTCCAGTCAATGAAGACATGAATTAAAATGGAAACAGTTTCTTTTTAACAGAGAGTATTCTGTAAGTTGCTCTCTCTCTGGGTTATTCATTATTCCCCTCCTCCCTAAAAGTTTTAATCCACTGACAATTTTGGCCACACCTGAAGGAAGACTTCTCTGCGATACAATACTGCTGGAGGTTTCATAGACATTTGAAGCCAGGGAAAGGAAGAAGTCGCTGTAACACGAGCTCAGTGTTTATGAGATGTGAAAAACCAGAAAGGCTAAAGATTTTGAACATCTATCACCTCTGAGAAAGCTTGGAGATTGCTGTCTCAAGCATAAAGCCGTAGAAAACCAGGGATCATTAGTTCTACTTTTAGGAAATAATCTTTTGCTATAAACTTGCTGTGAACTGGCTTGTGGGACCTTGCCAAGGCTTTCTTTGAAAAAGATGTGGGCTTCTCTGAGCCCTATACTGTGGTTAACTCCTGATCTAGTGATTAGCTGTCCTGACTCCAAGGTGCACCTGTCATTAAGGAATTAATGCACGTTTCATGAGCAGAAGCTGAACAAATTAGAACCTTTTGCTGTTTATAGTTAAGGCCTGAAACTCCTTCTTTAGCTGTATTGCAGTGTCTCCTGAAGCAAGGGGAGGCTATGTCCTTTATTTCTTCTACTGCATTGTTAATTATCACAAATTAAGGTGTAGGTGGCTTGCTGACAGCAATTTTCAAAAATGTGACTCTTGAGAAATTAAGGGTTCAGTACCACCCTATTTTTTTAAAACCTGAAAACTTTCTATGCAAGGTGAAAGCAAGGAGTTTGTGTGTCCTGGAAAGAACGTGCAATTATGAATTTTTTTCCAGGTTCCTGTACTCATCTATTTTTTAAGCAATTCATTACTGAATGCTGCAAGGGAAGTTTGGTATCACAATGAAGTTAGAATTGGAACTGTATTTGTCACTGGATGATGTTGAATTTAAGTTTGGCATTCACTGGGAGGCTGCATCGTGTCCAGAGAAGGGCAGCGAAGTTGGGGAAGGGTCTGGAGAGTGGTCACATGAGGAATGGCTGAGGGAGCTGGGGGCTCAGCCTGGAGAAAAGGAGGCTCAGGGGGGACCTTCGTGCTCTCCACAACTCCCTGACAGGAGGGGGCAGCCAGGGGAGGGTTGTGTTCTGCTCCCAGGGAACAAGGGACAGGATGAGAGGAAACAACCTCAAGTTGCACCAGGGGAGGCTCAGAATGGACATCAGGAGAAATTTCCCCATGGAAAAAGGTGGTCAGGATTTGGAAGGGGCTGCCCAGGGAGGTGGTGGAGTCCCCATCCCTGTAGGTGTCCACGGAACGACTGGAGGTGGCACTCAGTGCTTTGGGCTGGATGACAAGGTGGGCATCAGGCACAGCTTGGATTCCATGATCTGGGATATCTTTTCCATCCTCAGAGACTCTGGGATCTCTGGGATGCTCTTAGCATGCTATGGCAGGAACAAGGATTGGTCTCTGGCAGTGCAGGGAGGCAGCTCCAGGGGAGAGCAGCCCAGGCTGAGGCTTGGGGAAACATTCAGGTCTCTTGCTGGGCTGTGCTGCTCAGTTAGACACCAGCTCAAACAAATCACTGTGCCTCTCCCTGTGTCCCTTCCCCCATGTTTAAACAAGCAAAGATACTAACCTAAGTGAGAAATACTTGGTACTTCGTTAGACAAAATCACTGTAGAAAAGATTTTTCCATTTGCACAAGTTTTTGTTAAATACCCAAGTGCTTGTTCATATAATTTTGATGCAATGTTTCCCACTATGACTATGCTCACTATAGTGTGTTTAGCCACAGGAAATGTTTCCTTTTCTTCAATCCTGGTCCACTCTTCAGAGTGGCAGTAAACTTTTGGTTCCTTGTTTTGCCTCACAACAGTAAAAACACAGGTAGGCTTGTCATATCACAGACAGTGGTTACTGTGAAATCATACCTTCTATCAAAGGCCTTTATGTCTGCAGTATCAGAAGCTCAGCAGCCTTTGTCACCTACCCACCATCTTCAAATAAAATTTGAACGTGGAAAGTGGTTAAAATGGGTCTGCTTTACCAACAGACAAATAAAAGCTGGCCTAAATCAGACAGACTCTCCACTAATAACAGCAACAACAATGTTTCTGTCTGGTTTTTATTTGGGATGCACATCTTATAATTAATCTTCCTTCTCCTAATTTCCCTTTCATCTGGGGCTCTTCCAAGCACTTCATAAGAACATAATAACCAAGCCCAACTGTATCTGTGACACACATGATTATTGTTATTATCTTCATTAGGCTAATGCAGACTCTGAAATTCTGCATGATCAAGTAACATACCCAAGGTTAAATAGTGATGTAGTGTCAGGATTGAGAACAGAGCAGCCCTGTCTTCTAATTCAGGGTTGAATTCAGGTCTTGCTGTGTCATCTAGGAGTGTGCATCACTGTCCTGTTACCACAGCCCTTCTCGTAGAGGTCCTGTGGCAGTGCAGCTTGGCAAAAATAAAAACCTTGCTGTGAAGGGCGTTTTAGCTCCAGAAACTGCTGTAACTTGTACTGAATAAAACACTCTATAAAAAAACAGGACAAGCCCTTTTTGTGCTGTGAGGACTTTCTTGTCTCACTGTAGCCACATGCCCACACCACTGACTTCTTGCAGTTCTGGAGAAGCCCTTGCTGTCATGCTTATTTTAGTGTCCCCTATTCTCATCTGAGTACACACTCTCATGCAGTTATAAGGTTTTATCCACAGATTTTTGCTGTATCAGCAATGGACCTATTGTAGAACATAGTAAATTCTTTACTAGATCATTTTAAGAAGCTCGACCGATGCATTTAAATATCTCCTGTGATAACTTCAAAGCTGGTTCCTTTTCTCTAATAGTGCTGTGGGTAAGCTGTGGGTTCCGTAACAAGCTTTTGTGCCCTACGCAGATCTCTGAATACCTGTGTGCTCTTACTAATTACCTGTACAAAGCCACTTGCTTTGTCAGTTCGATGAATTTAAAGACACTTTGCTTAGAATAAGTAATGGACAGTTGGGCACCATACTCAATCGTGACCTGGCACAGCTTGACCAGGACTCAGAATGAAATAAAAACATTCAGTGTGTTTCTGTGGAGATAAATGCATGTGAGGAGTGTCACATTGCTTTGTGCTCAGGGAAGGTGTTTTAATCTGTGGGAGATGTTGGAATGTGTAACGATAGAAGGGCATTTCCACTCGTACATAAATTTAAAAACGCCCATGGTTAGAGCTCTGCAGTGGCTGCTTTAAACACTTGTGGCAGAAAGCTCAAGGGGGTTCCAGGAACCAACATTGGCAGTGTGTAGGAATGTACCCCCAAGCCTTATCTGTGGGATAAACGTCTCCTTCAGAGCACGTGAGGATAAAACAGGACCTTTTGATTTATTTACATCATGCACATAGTAGGATTCGTGCAGGTCAGTGCACTTGTGATGGGAGAGTTCCCCAACTGAATACCAGAATGGAGAGAAGGAATAGGAGGAAGGGAATGTGTGTTGGATATGAGAAGCTGCTGTAGGGATCATAGTGCCCTCCAGATCAGGGTGGGTGAGGGGACCCCAAAAGTCCTAATTATGGTGCTCTAGAGAGAACAGGGAGAAGAGGTGGATGAAAGGAAGCATTGTGTTGCGGTGGCCATGGAGCAGCTTTATCCTCCCTTCTATCCTCCCTCTTATGAACTCAGGCTGAGACAGTTGGGCTTGTTCAGACAGAGGAAGAGTAGGCTCAGGAGAGACCTTAAAGCCCCTTCTGGTGCCTAAAGGGGCTCCAAGAGAGCTGGAGAGGGACTTTGGACAAGGGCCTGGAGTGCCGTGCCAAGGGGGAATGGCTTCCTGCTGCCACAGGACAGGGATAGATGGTATATTGGGAAGGAATTCTCAGGTGTGACGGTGGTGAGGCCCTGGCACAAGCTGCCTAGAGAAACTGTGGCTGCTCCATCCCTGGAAGTGTTCAAGGCCAGCTTGGACAGGGCTTGGAGCAACCTGGTCTTGTGGAAGGTGTCCCTGCCCATGGCAGGGGTTTAGAACGAGATGAGCTTTAACATCCATTCCAACCTAAACCATTCCATGATTCTTTAAGCAGGATGACAGATTCATGAACCTACTTGCCATGTTCAGCAGCAGAGCCTCAGGGGTGTTTAAAGCGTATGTCTGAGAGTAAAAGCTATTCTGGGATTACTAAAGTTAGGGTGAGTATTTTTATCTGTGTCCAAAAGCTTTTTCATCTGGAATTTTAAACAAGGTTTAGGTAGCTACTTGAAATAGTGGGGCTTTGGGTTCTTGTATGGATTTCCTGTTGTTTTCAAAGTGGGTGGCAGCACCAAGTTTGCATCACAGTTTTATCCAGGTTTTAATCTGTGGAGGAGATGCTATAGACAATTCCAGCTTTTCCTGCTTGTGCACTTAAAGCCTCAGGAGCCTGTCCAGATCTAGGTCACAGAGGGAGATTTGTGTAGTGGACATTAACATTGCACAGCCACTTGTGAAAATCAGTGTGCAGGAACACTGGAGATGTGCTCTTACACTGCTGTACTGGCATGAAGTTGATGACAAGAGCCCATTGTTAGCCCAGGACCATGACTGTGGATGTTTCGTTCTTTGACTGAGAAATGTGACAGTTGTGCACTGCAGAAACCTGCCTGGAATGTGCCCGACCTTCCCTGATGGGCTGCTTTGCTCCTGGCTGCTGCTCTTCTGCAGATCGCTCTGTACAAGGTACCTCTGCATCTGGCATCTCCCTTGCATTTTGTAAAATATTCTTCGTGGTAAAAAAGAATAGGAAGCTACTTAAAATTACATCCAATATACCAATGTGCCCTGGACAGCTTGTGATGTTCCAAAATAGCTCCAAGGCATTGCCGAGCAGAAGCAAAATGCAAATGAGAGATGAGATGCAGTCACTTGGAAGTATGTCCAATCTGAGTGCACATTCCTACAGATTTGATAGAAATCTTCTTAACTGGAGAAATTAGCTGTCATCTGCTGTAAATCATCAGTCACTAATTACCCCAGTTGTTCACTCAGTCTCCTGTGTCACAGAAATGTGCATGGCTGTAGGAGAGAAGGAAGTGGATAAAAACCCCTCACTTGCTAGAGTGTGGAACTAGAGAACATTGAGGCTTTCTTCCTTTCACCTTCACAACCTTGAAATTTGCAATTTTTTTGTCTCTCGGATTTTTTTAGTTCAACAGTTTGAATTGAATTTTGTTATTGTGAAATAATATCTATGAGCTCCAGAGACACAGCTGCTTGTACATAGAAGTGCACGCGATAGCCCAGGCTTTTTGGCAGGATTTGTGTTCCTAACCTGCCTGAAAACCTCAAATCCAACAGGTGTTGTGTCAGAAGGTGTAACAGAGCAAGTTCTCATGGTCTGTGTGAGGTGGCAGCAAAGTGGTTGTGCTTGCACAGACTTGGGTTCAGAACTGTTACTCTCATTCCATGCACACTGTTTGTTCTCAGTTTAGTGGTGTTGAAATATTTGCCTGTGCTTTGACTGGTTCCAAGTGATTAATACCCACCTATTTACTTGATAAGGTAGTATCAAGCATTCAGTAGAATGTGGTAATATGCTTCAAACGTATTTGGTTAAAATATAGACTTCTGTAAAAGTAAAGGCATCAAATTGATTCTGAGAACAAGAGCCCAATCATTGTGTATTTTCTCTAGAACCCATAAATGCCTCTTTCTTTTCTTGATTTTATCTAGTCAGAAAACCATGAGGTTAGAACTGTGAAGTCCATAACCACATCCATACAAAGCCAGCAAAACCCTCCAAAATCTCTCCAAAAAGAGATTTTGTAGATACTTATTTTAATTTCCTTGCAATTTGTGGCTCATGCCAGTTTCCTGACTCATCGTCACCCCGGTATGGTGATAAGCCAAGTTTTCCAATAAGGAAAACAAGGAAGCAGTGAGTCACTGACTGAATTCATATGCACTTGATTTGCTCTATCATTATCCATACCGGTTTTATTTATTTTAATTAGTTCATATACAAAGTCTCTGAGATATGTTTCACTGCATGAATTAGCTTGACTTGTTAGTCTTGTCTAAAGATCAGAAAGGCAGAAGACAAATAAAGTTTTTGGTGGCAGACCCAATTTTTTCTGCTACAGAATCCATGAGGAGAATGTGAATTGGGGGAGTATCTGAATTTTCTGAGATTTAAATAATTGAAATAATAACATTATTTTTTGAGGCTCTCTTTGATGTGAAAATCTGGTGAGGCTGCTGCTTAGCTCTAAAATGCATCAAGAGTAGTTTTTTCCTCTGGTAAAGATTGTGTTTCATTCTGTGTTTGCATGAGATAATAAAACCCAGAAATTGGGTCTAAACTGAGTCCTGAGCTGGAGATGTTGGGTGTGGGAGAAAGGTCTGCCCACCATTGTCTGAAAGCTGTTAATTATTCCTATCCTTTCAGATGACTAATATAAACCTCAGCTACTACTTCACTTTCTGTTGGTTTTTCAGATTGTAGGAGCTTCTGATTTTTCCCATTCCACGTAAAGGAACTGTTCCAAGTCTCAATAAATAAGTTTGGTTTTAAGTTCAGGTCTAGGTGCCAATTCATTTTAGTCTGTCCTTTGAGCCAAATCCTGTCACTTATCTCTAATTGAAGTCTTCCCTTGGCTTGTGGGAGCTGCCAGGCTGATTAACATAGGCTAAGCAGGAGTCTGCAAGTGAGATGAGGCAGGGGTGAAATTAGGGATCTCCTTGTAGGGAGCTGTGTCCCAGGTGGAGAGGAGAGTGAAGTGACACTGTGAACTTCTCCTCAGATTTGGCCCATGTAATTTTTAAGTTTTACTGCTGAGAGCTGTTGTTGCAATGGATCATAAATGGAAAATCTTTCATGTTTTGGAATTTATTTAAGCTCTTTGGTTCATGCTGGCCGAGTATCCTATGTTCCCTATTTGACAAGGACATCCTTCCCAGCCATAGTCCTGGGAACAGACCTACACTGTAATTAAGGAGATGAAGGATTTGATTAGGGCGTGGGTTTACCAATGATGCACCCAGCATTTGGCAGCCATGGTTACATTCAATCTCCTATTTGTTTTGGGGTTTTTTTGTTTTGTTTTCATCCCAACAGAACTGGCTGTCCTGTGCTGCCTTCCCTAGACGCCCTGACCCTGTGTTAATGATGCCTTGTGCTAATCAATTCTACACCTGATGAACTTTTTTTATCTCCTCCCAGTCTTGCAGGCAATTTTGTGCTCAGACTTTGCATACCACATTACAGTGGAGTTGGAGCTGTGTTAGAGAAACCATCACTTGTTATTGCCAGAGTGAGAAGTTGCTTTTTTAATATACTTCTTCTCCATGTTCTTGGTTAATCGCATTCTTTTTTTGTTTTCCTGATACTTAATTACTTGTTACATGGTATGCAGGTGAGCCAGTAGCCTTTGGGAATGAACGAATGAATGAATGAGTAGCTCAGATACTTTCCTACTGATACTATAATAACGACAAAAAACATTAAATGGAAAAAGTGGGTGTGACAGGTGGTGTGAGTCTCTGAGGATAACACTGGTTTTGATTCAGAATGGGAATGTCACCTCAGACAGGCTCACAGCACCTGCCCTTCCAAAAATCCACTGCAAATGCTGCTTGGAGTAAACAGCAATTCCTCTGCTGTGTCCTGACAGTCCAACACTGTCATCTGAGTCGAGCCTCCACCTCATCACCTTCTGCAGGTAATAGGAGGCTCTCAGTGCCTGTGAAGGCTCTGAACTCTCACATCACTCTGGAGTTTTGTTAGGAAATGGCTGGAGCTTTGTCAGGGGAGGTTTATGCTGGATATCAGGAGAACCTTCTTCCCCCAGAGGGTGTTGGGCACTGACCAGACTCCTCAGAAAATGGTCATGGCCCCAAGGCTGCCGGAGCTCCAGGACAATGCTCTCAGGCACAGGGTGGGATTCTTGGGGTGTCTCTGCAGGACCAGGAGCTGGACTGGGTGATCCCTGTGGGTTCCTTCCAGCTCACGCTATTCTGTGATTCTATTCTGTGATTTTTAAGCAACTGTTTCGTGTCCTGTGAATGACATCAGGACCCGGGCTCACTCTGATCTTCAGCTCGGGTTGCTGTGATTGTTTCTTCCCAGCACTCTACTTTATTATTAAGGGAAACCCCTTCCTAAGCACGCTGCTGTGGGTGTTGGCAGTTGCTTTTCAGTGCTTTCTAGGTCACAAGTTTCATGCATTTCAGTGTGAGCAGATCTTAGGAAACCCTTGTTTTGATTTGTCTAATTGCTGGGTTTGTTTTGTTTGTTTCTTTTTAATCCTGCAGCATTATTTCGAAACCAAAGACTGTTTTGCCAGTACGTATTGTCCTGTCATGCAACAGTGGAAACTAGTTTTGCAGAAGGAAAGTCGATGTTTATGTCCTAAGGATGCTCCTGTCAATGTTTTCAAGCCAGATGTCACCAGGCATTTATCAGTACTTGAAGAGCAGGCAGGGAATGCTTTCATGGCAATCCAAAGAAGGTGGTACTGCATTTATATTCTAGACTTGCTAGTTCTGGCAGCAGTGGGAATTTATCTTGAGGTACAAATATCAGCACGGCTACCACGGTGGTTTTCTGCAGCTGAATATTTAAATAGGGCCCAAATTGTGACGCTGGTGTTTAATAGCTGGTGGGTGGCTGAGCTGAAGCAGCTTGTTTGAAGCTCAGGGATCGGTGTGTGAACTGCTGTCACACCTTGGGGTTGCAGTGAAGATATAATCACAGAGAACTCAGAATAAACTTCTCTCCACCTAATCTTTTCACATGTCTCTGAAGAGACAGGTGTGTGCACCACTCCTCTGCCTCCTTAATGCTTTATTTGAAGGAGGTTGAATATGGCTCCAGGCATGAGGAAGAGCTGGATGGGAGGAAAGGTGGTTTGTGTCTTTAATGGATAGAAGGCCAGGGCTTGGCTGTCCTGACTTAGCTACCTCCTCCTGAGGAAGCTGATTCGGGAAGTACCAGGCCTGGGAAGAAAATGCCTTTATAAGGAAGAGAGGTAGGTAGCAAGAGGTAATAGAAGAAACAGTATTGTCAGTACACAGTCTGTGCTGGCTCTCAGGGAGTTGAGAGTGTGAATCTGGGTTCTCCAAAGAGAGGTCCAGACGTGCAGTGGGGCAGGAGGGAGGGTGCTAGGGGCACACATCCTGTGTCCTGTGGAAAACCATGTGCCGGTTCCTTTCAAGCACCATCATTTTTCCCCATTAAAAAACACCTTTTAAAATGAACATGCTTTCTTAGGTAAGTAGTCATGTGGGCCAGTGGTGTTGCAGCATACACACAGTGTTTAAAGAATGTGAGCTGCAAACCTATGCCTTTGCTTCTGTAGCACTGCACTCTGTGCACAGGCCAACTCAACATTTTGCACCTGCCTTGGAAACAGTTAGAAAGCAAATCATGATGTTTTGTTTTGGTGACTGGAAAATGGGGCTCTCCCGGGGAAGTTCTAATATCTTTTTGCTTTGGAATTGTGATTTCATTGTGGTTTAGCTTATGGACACTTGTTTCTTATTGTGGCAATATATACAGGCAGCAGTATTTGTTGAAGAGCCCGCATAGAATCCTGCAGCTTTTGATTTGTTGTAGCTCAGGTTAGGAACACAAAACCTATCTAGGCAAGCAGCTTGCCTCATGCCTTATCTGTACCACCTACCTCCCTGTTTGAAGTGTGAACAGCACGCTTCCAGGAAAATTTGGCTTTCCCAAAGCATTTCCCCTAAAACAGAGATAACCTAGGCCGTTAAATGTGGATTTGCATTCCAAAAGCCTCAGAATCAGGTCTTTTACAATCACTGTTTGTGAAATGGTCATTAAAAATACGAGCAGTACTCTAGAAACCCTCTGACCCTGCGAGTGAATGAGGTCGGGCACGTCCCTCTCTATCTGTGGCACTCCATCACCTTTTATCCTCCAAATTGCTCCTAAAGGTCCTCTTCATGCCCAGTGCCCACGAAAGTCTGATAACTGCCTTGCTGTGTGTCAGGTGCTTAAACATTAGGCCTGGTAAAAGTCCCATAGAGACAGCTGCAGTAATCAGTCTTTGCTCTTCTGTCTGGGTTCCCCAGTAAGTCCTGTCCCTGTGCCCATCTTGATCAGCATTCCTGGCTGGGTGCTGCCTGTGTTTCATCTCACTGAGTTCCAAACTCTACATCAGCATTAACAGCATCTGGTTCAGCTCTTGAGATACATTGGGAGGTTGGCACCGTGTTTCCTGTATGTTTGCTCAGTCCTGAAAATACAGAATGTGCTTAAGAAATAATAGGCGGGAGCACACCAGGTGCCATGCGATCATACAGACATCCCAAATGGCCAGCAGCCCTCCAGAGAGGTTCTCAGGAAGACTGGTGCCTTCTGACTGCTCTTGGCTATTTTGAGATCCTCCTGAGTCATAGGTATGAGCTTTAATCCAAGAAAGACCTTGCCAGCCACATGTGGTGGCTTCACTTCTTGGATTGAGTTGGGTGCTGTGAGACACCTGGGAGCACATCTCTGCAAGCAATGCAGTCATTGTCTGGAGCCTGGCTCCAGCTCTCTCCCTTCCCATCGTCTAGAAGCAGAAGGGAAAGTCAAAAGCTCTATCATTTTCCTGTATTCTCCCCTGGTCTATCATTGCTTAATTGTATCCCTAAATCTTATTAAATTCTGGGGTGAGTCATTGCCACAGTGAGGTGGAAACAGAGCTGAGTGAATTTAAGAGAGGAGGAGCGTCTTCCCAGGTGAGTGGCTGAGCAGGAAAACTCCCACAGCAGAGAACTACTATCACTTCGTAGGTGTGTTGCATCATCTGCCTGCTGTTGCCTCTAATTTAATGCTCTAAACCCAAATCAAAACACCTGTAGTCCAAAGAGAATATAAAATAACTTGGAGTAGGAAATCCATGCCAATTAGACATGCAAATCTCTCTTAATCATCTGAGACCTTCTTCCAAGGTCACACAGGACTTGTATTTGTGGCTTTACATTGTCCTGTTGCATTGACTCTCCACAGAACCCACTTTCCTCTCCACCACCAGGATAAAATGGTAGGATTAATCCAAAGTGTCTGCACATATGTGTCCTAAATGTATTTCATTTGTGGCTACAGGAGTTCGAGCTTGTAAAACTCATTATGGTCTGCAGGGCTGCAAAACCACTGTCACTGGACAAATAACTTGTCACAGACTGGAAACTCTCCTCTGCTTTTTCGTGTAGGCACCATTATATTCCCCTGTATTTTCTGTTCTGGTTTCTGATGCAAATCCATAAAAGTCTGTTTTCCATCACATCCCAGGCTCCTGCTTCTCATATGTTTTAGAAGTTTAATGTGCCTCTTTGGCATTTTGTCATGGCTGGGAATATGTGCTGAAGGCAGGAGAGGCACCTTTCAGGGTGCTGGATGGAGCTCTGGACATGTGTGTGTATTTCCTCGTGGAATATACTCCGTATAGTCCGACCCCTTGCTCAGCTGCAAGCAATGAGTAGGATATTTCATTTCTGTGCAGCACGACTGAGTGATGATAGGAGAGCATGAGAAAATATTGTACTGCCTTCTTCCACATTGTTCTTGAGGATGTTGATGAGTTTATTGTCCCTAAAATTGGGATTACAGTGCCCAGGAGCTGTTTTGACTTGCTGAGCTTTGCCTGATGTGGGCAGTCTGGGACCAAGCAGTACTGGAGCACAAAGTGCTCAGAGCTGGTTAAGCTCAGTGAGGTTTCTAAGTTGGGTTGCATGAGAAACATTTTTTTTTTGTGGAAGGGTGGAACACCAAGGGGAGCAGGTAAGTCAGCAACGCCATGGAGGGATTTACTAGGCAAATGCAAATTTATTTTTGTTCATCAGTTGCTGCCTGGATACTGGTATCTCAGTTGTTGATGGAGCAAACTAGGGAAGCACAGTCAAGAAATGCCAGGGCACTTTGTAAATGGAGTTAAATCTGCCATCCAATAGGAAGCAAAGAAATTCCTGTTGGAATTGTAGTAGACAGCAATGTTCCAAAGGAAAAGAAAGGCAAGGGGAGCACTGAGTCAGGATGGATGTAATCAGGCACTTAATACTTAAGAAAATTATAGAATCACAGAATAGTTGAGGTCAGAAGTGACCTCTGGAGATCATCTAGTCTAAAAGCGGGGTCAACTACAGCAGGATGCTCAGGACTGTGTCTTGTTGGGTTTGGAATATCTCCAGGGATGGGGAACCCACAACCTCTCTGAACATCCATGCTTGACCTACCTCACAGTAAAAATTCATTTTCTTATGTTTAAATGGAATTTCTTGGATTTCAGTTGTTGCCCTTTGCCTCTTTAACTGGGCACCACTGTGAAGAGCCTGGCTCTGCATCTACCCCCTGTTATCAGTAATGACATACATTAATTAGGTTCACACCCTTTCCTACCTTCAGCCTTCTCGTTTGGGGCTAAACAGTCTGATAAGAGAGTACGGAAGTGGGATTTGTTGCAGGAGGTTGAACTAATGTTTCTGGGCAGATATTGAGGCCTAAAGCCCACCTGAATGCTGTCCTAAGTAAATGGTGATGTACGAGTAGTACAGAATAGCTCAAATGAGCTTTCTTGCTCTTTCTTTCCTTCTCTCCATCTTCTTTTCCTTTAATATCTTCAATTTATGACTGTTCCCTTGGCATTGTCCCAGGTGTCTTCTGGGAATAGTTATCTCTGGGTCTTTTATCTCTCTGTATTTGTCATGTAGTGTGATCTTGGCAGTCCCAAAAGCTAAGATATTTATGGTGAGTGATTCAGGTTGGTGCTCAGTCGGTTTCTGTAACCTGTAGAGATGGGAAGAATGACTTTGGATAAAGCCTTGGATCAGAATTTGAGCTGGAGGTGAACTTCTGTGGATGTTCAGTGTAGCTAGAGAATGGTTTTCTTGTTTTTAAAAAAGAAACTTGCATATCCTCAGGTTTGGGGAAGACAGTAGTCTAAATAAGGAAGTCCCAGATCTAAAGAGAGCAACAGCCTCTGTTCCAGACCCAGGAAGTCAGATGCTGGTTATTTGGACCACTGACAAATACTCAGGCCTATGGATCTGCATCTGAGAGCACTAGACCATGTACAGCTTGGCAAACTTGTGTGCCCCCAAATGAGTTATTAAAGGTCTGCTGTGGGTTTTCCTATTGGTTTGTTGCTTACAAAAACATGGCTGTCCCATATACCTGGCGTAACATGTGTCAAAATGTTTGGTACAAAAATGTTAAATCTAGTTGAATGTGTAAATACTTCAAAACCTGTTAATTTTGCTTGTGCCAATTGATATATTGGGGTTCAAGGAAGACAGAAGATTTGGTTTCTTTCTGCTTGTAGTTGCTTTAAATGTGAGCATCTGGTCACTGACCCACCTTTACTAAGGTGTTTTAAATATATTTGTTATATTTGTTTTGTAAGTAAAAACTCCCCAGAACTAGTAAAATATGAAAACTTCCATCATTGCTCCTATCAATCTGTCATACCTCCTCCCAGCAGAGATTTGTTAAAACTTGGATTCAATCTGTCTGTCTTGTCAAACCATTTGAAGCACCTTAGGTGCAGAATCAGTTTCCCTGTATTTCCGTGAAATAACAGAAGTAAGGGTCTGGATTATGCAGAAAACACACAAAAAGAAAAGCCTGATCTTATTTAAGTAGAAAGGAAAGACCATTTCCATTCATGAGGATTTCATTCCCAAACTCATTGCATGATGTTACATCTGCCCACCTCTGCTTTTATTGTAGGAGCCCAAAATTACTGAGCGTGCATGTATAGGGAAAAAAAAGTGCAACCTTTAGAAGTTATATGTTTAAACTGGAATTCGAAGCTTTGCTGATGCTTCACAAAAGGTTTGTGTTGAATGCTTTTCAAAGGCTGAAGGCACTGAGCATATTCTCTGTTTTCCTTGTAGGTGTGTTACTAGACATCCAGCAGCACTTTGGAGTCAAAGACAGTGGGGCTGGTTTGTTACAGACAGGTAAGAAAGTGTTTCTTCTCTCACTGATCTTTGTAACGTTCCATGTGTCCAATGGGTACCTACAGATTTCTTCATTACGATGCATGGGCGTAGTGGTTGTGAAATCTACTCTTAGAAAGGTGAATAAATACACTCTTACTGGGAAGCTAAATGAACATGAGGGTTTTTTTGGCCTTGATTTGCTGTTGGGCAGGAGGTTGGGTCTCAGAATAACTTGAGTGTAGAATGGACCAAAAGCAAACAAACCTAATGATATTATTTACAAGAACTAAATTAAAATAGGAGATGGTTACTTCCCCTAAATCAGAAAACCCATGATAAACCAACAGCAGGATCCTGTTCACTTCTTTAGGTTGGTAATAAGTGTGATGTATTTTGCCCTTCAAGTGCTTGACAGAGAATCTGCTGAATGGACAGTCCCTGGGAGCACGGTGTGCCATGAAAATGTGAAACTCACCGTGGCAGGAACCTGAGGATGAAAGCTGTAGGCAAGGCTAACAACCATTGAGAACTCATGCATTAACAATAGCCCTAGAATTTTGGTGCTGTTAGCTTCCGACATTTCTCTTGTTGTGTGAGGAAGGATTATTGCAATTCCGATGTCGTTTTAATGGAGGAGGCATTTTCATGTCTCAGATATCTTCAGGCAGAGCTGAAAAACCCCAGGAGAAACCCAGCTTTTCTGGCCTCTAGTCCTGAGGTGGCTTAGAGCAGGGCCTGTGTCAGGGGGCTGCACGGGATGACATTGAGTACCAGTCCCATGTAGACACGACAGCACGTTTGGTCCTCATGGAGCGTTGAAAGGAGTACCAGTATTTTTAAGAAACGCAGTATTTTAAGAAAACAGTCTGGTTTGAAAACCTCCTACAGAACTATTAATTAGAGTCACGGATTTGTGCTGCTGTGGCTGTCTTGTCAGTGTCATCTGTCTGAGGGAACCACACTGGAACAATTATATCTCTGAAAAAGTGAGAATTCAGTTAGGTTTTGAAATAGTGTGCCAGCAAGACGTGTTTTCCCATGCTATCATAGTGGATACCAAACACCTGTCAGGAGCTTGTCTGTGAAATTGTGGCCAACACTGAATTGTGCAAAATCATTCATTCTTTACAATCACACTAGAGGTGAGAATGTTCTGGAGCTCCATCAATTGGTCTGAATTCAAACTATGTGAACCACTGCAATATCCCCTCCTTTTTTATTTCCTGCCACCCATGGCACGGCACAGTCCTCATCTGTGGTTGCAGCTTCTTGGTAATGTTGTAATACAAGCAATTAATAACAATTTGTATTAAATGTTTAAAAAATGCTGCCCTTGTGGGACAGCAGAGCTCAGCTCAGCTGATGTGAGCAGCATGTGTCCAGAACAGAAGGTTTCAGCTTTACAAGTGTCACTGGTTATAAGTAGCATCAATCAGTTATGCCCAAAATGGCACTGGTTGTCTGTCAGACTCTTTTCTACAGCAATTATTTGTGTTTATTTATTGTTCTCAGAGGAACGGGTCCTCAATGTATCATTAGACACAAAGTGCTTTCAAGAAAATATTCTGGTGGAAAAGGACACTTGCCAAAGCATGTATTTAATCTTCATTCCCCTCAGTGGATGAAATCCTTCTGAAGATTATTTATTGACAGCAAGTAAAAGCTAACTTCAACAGGATATTAATTTGTTAATTGCAAGATATGTTATTTATTTCTCTAGCAAACACACAGGGCATTTGAAAACAGCATCACTGAGATATTGCAGGATTGCTCTTGAGTGTGTCAAGTTTTCTAACAGGTAATTGTTGCTTTAAGAAAAGCAACGTTTCCTCTTGCATTTTTTTTTTTGCTGATCTGAAAACTGAGGGCTTGACTTTGCTTCTGCAATATAGATAATAATGTACTAAACACAATACTATCACAGGAAAAGAGCGCTCACAAAATAAAACACAGTCTCACGTAAATAAGGGTAGAGGCACTCAAGTCCTAGGCATGCAAGCTTATTAAATCTATTACTCCAGCTTACCAAGTTTCTGTGTTGCCAGCTGGCCCATGGCCCAGGTATCCTTAACCCTGGTGAAATAAAAGATGCTGCCCTAAGTCATCACAAACATTGCTTTTAATCTTTTGTCTTTTCTCTAAATCTGACTTCTTGATGTTAAAATCAGGGGAAATGGTGCAGAATGTAAAAGCACTTGCCCAGGGTTGCAGAAGAAGCCTGGAGCAAAGCTGGGGCCAGGCCTGGTGTCTCCCACTCTTCTGCCTTAATCTTGAACAGTTCCTTTGCCAGCAGAGACACAAATATCGTTTGTTTCCCATGAGATGGTCCTGCTAACTAATTGAGTGATGTGAGACAAAAGACTGTTCATCCTGATTATGTCCTCTTAATAAAGAGTGGATTAGTCCTCAGGTTGTTAATCCTACATCTAAAATAGTCCTAAATTAATTTACAATGTTAATGAGGGGGAGTGAAATGTAGTATTTGCTGGCAGTTCATATCACTCATCAAAAAGGCAAGAAAATAAATTAAAAAATTAATGATTTAAAAAGCCCTTTAACTGAGAAACAAGGTTGCACAAAATTTTAGGAGGAAATGGTTCTGAAAATCCAAACAGAAAGGGGGGGAAAAGAACTCCACCAAGAGTAATGTTTGATCCTATGTTCATCCCACACCCCACTCTTTGCAGGCACAGCTGATCTGGTATCTCTCCCTCCAATCACTTGCAAGCCAATCCATACACTCTCAGCTTCTGATGCTGTCTGGAAAGCAAAGGTGACTTGTTCCTTACGAATTGCAAAGACACAAATAGAATTTTTGTCTTCTTTGATGTTAATCCTGACATACAAGCTGCTCTTTACCCAAGACATAATGTAAACTGGTTAGAGGGCCACTGTAACTCCCTGTACAGAAAAATCACAGGATGCTCCAGCCTCATCCATGATGGGAAGAAGCAGAATATGGTAGTCTCTACAGCAAGGATCCTGTGACAGCAGAGGGCATGCTGACAGATGGAGCACAACTGCTGTTTGCTTAGTAGCATTGTAGAGTAACTCACATAAAACTGTGGTGATTTGAGCCTCGCTTATCTCTGGATGTTCCTGTAATTCTATGCGGATCTTCCTCTTTAGAGCACTGCATATGCAGTTGTATAAATATTGGTTTAGTTCACCATCCCACAGGTCTGCATCCAAGCTTTCTTGTGCTTTTCAATTCTTACTGCCTGCTTTTCGCAGTTAGAGAAAGGATAAACCTGGCTGAACTCAGATGGTGGTAGAGCATCTCTGTGCCTTCTTGAGCTGTACAGCTGTCGTCAGTCAATACATCTATAAACCAAACCATACAGAAAGTCTTATCTATGTGTGGAGTTAGGTAGGAGCAGCTACAGAACTACAGGCCACTAGAAATGCAAAGACTGAGAAGGTGGACAACTGGATTTGTAGAACTGCTTCAAAATAGTGTTATCCTTCCATATAAATTATACCCTGGGAGTAATGCCTCAGTGCTGTACTCTGGTTTTGTCCAGATTTTTTCCCCTTCTTTCTTCAATTTTTGTGCCTTATTGCTCTGTCTGCCTTCTGTGCCCTTGAATTTATTTAGCTTTTGTGTCTCTTGCCAGTGTCTCTGTAGCACACAAGAGCTCTAATAATAGTAGTGCCTGGCTCGTGATACAGTTTGTAGTCAAAGATCTCGGGATGTTTCATGTCGGTAGGGCTAATGAGGCTGGCCCTCTACAGATGGGGAAACCAAGAAAGCCAGATGGGAAAAAATAACCTGCCCAAAGTAGCACAGCAGGTCTGAGGCAGAGCCAGGATGAGAACAACAGTGCAGTTCCTGAACACGCAGCATTAGTGTTACGAATTAATTAATTAACAAGGTTAATGCTTAGACCCAGAGATTTGGTCCTTGTTACTGGGCACCTGAATCCTCCAGCCCAGACAGCTCCAGCTCAGGGACTTCTGCAGGTGGAAACTGAGAGGCATCAAATGGAGGTTATTGCAAGGATTCCATGGAAATGTAGAGGGGGACAGTGCCTGTCTTCAGGAAGAGTATAGGGATTTCATTAGAGGAAACCCTGGTAGGCAAAAGTGTATAGTGTAAGGTCACAAGCCAGGAAATGTAAGGAGATGAGAGATCTGCAAGGACTCATTAAAGGTGAATAATCATAGATAACTGAGGCTCTGAAGGAACTTGTCTCTCCTCATGTGCAGAGAGATGGGCATTCCCCCAGATGCCTCTTAGCCCCTGGTTTCCCAGAAAGCCAAGCAATGCCAGGTACTTTTTCGTAAGTCTTGTTGTGAGCTCACTTTTCCTGTAAGGGTCAATTCCAACTACAGTCTCTGTTCATTTGAAAAGTAGAACTTTCATCTACCTGTGTTGCCCTACCTCTTGAGCTGACCCGGTGTAACCCTGCAGTAGGTTGCAACCTTGTAAAAACATGATCAGCTGTGGTGTGCTGTGACTGTTTGATTGTTCCCACCAAGCTACAAACACGTGCACTGAGAAGGGAACTCAACATAGTGGATACAGCACAATGATGGGATAAATCAGACTTGATTAATTCAGTTCCCTTTGACTCCCATCTTCTTGTCACTGGCTTATGGTGGCAACTATACCTCTCTAACATTTTTATTTATTCCATGCAGAGACCACATCCTCCAGGTGCTACCCCTGAATATGTATATATTACATGAGTTGCAGGTGCTGTATGTTTCTTTCTCCCATCTGCTTCTCCCTAAATGGATGCTGTCTTTCTCCTCAGCTGTGCTCTGCAGAACTGAACCACATCTTCACGTTTTGCTTCTTACTGAATCTGCTTAACTGTTCTTCATGCTAGAACAGAGAAAATCATAATCTAAACACTTTCTGTTTTATATTTCAAGTTCATGGGCTGTCATTTTGTGTGAATGGCTTTCTACACCCGAGCACTTCACAAGGAGGTGGTCCCTCTGGTGTCCACGCCAGGAGGTGAGATAGAATGCTTATAGAATGCTTTGTGCTTGCTCTTCTTATGACTGCAAATTATTTGGTCCACCATGTCCTACCCACTGCCTTCTTCCCTGCTTCCAGCAACACTAAGCATTCTTAAATCCAGGTTACTTCTCTAGCAGTCTGGTGCTCAGAATGGCAGGACAAGGTGGAGCTCTTTTTCTGCCAGGAGGTCCTCTAAATTCTGTGAACAGTGAGCAAAATCTTTCTTCCCATTTCCCCCTCCACACCTGACTTTGTGTCCTTTTTTCTGACCTTTTTCCACCTTCTGATGGATGCTGCTGATGTAGGGATTAAACAAGGTCAGTTTGAGCAATGAAGAGGAGAAAGCAAGGCTCTTTCAATATGCCTTGATTAATTTTGTGACAAGGATTGGTCTTTTACTTATTTTACTGGAGTGAGTTGATATAGTCCAGAGCTTGATCATTTCCCACCCAAGTCCTTTACAAGTTCCAACAGTGCTTTTCTCCTGTGTGCTAGAACAGTGTCTGATATCCTCAGAAGTCATGGCAGCCTGGGGGTCTGATTCATGAAAGCAGTTAAACCTATTTGGAAATGCCTCTGCAATCAAGAATGAAAGTATTGTCTTGAATCAGTGAGCAGGTTAGAGGAAAACGTGTTTGTGTCCTGGCCCAGTCCCCACGCACCTTGGACTGAACTATAAAAATGCCATTTGCAGCCTGTGTTCTCACTGAACAGCCCTGGATTACAAAGTAAATATTCTTGGCGGCGGGGGGATAAAACGGTCACGGTGGGAAGGGAAGGTGTACTTGCTTCCTGCTGAGAGGAGGGAACTGCTTCAGCTGGTGTTGTATTTTGACTTTCTGTTGTTCCTGTCAGCAAGTGAGTGCAGGCTACTAGAACAGGGAGACTCTCCAGACTGCCTTGTCTTCATTAATATCTTCACTTTATGGTACTGCATGGCCAGTAACACAAGGTTACAATTCATTTCCCCACCTTGTCTTTCTGCTTTGCACGAGGAAACTTTGTCCTCACTTTTGGCCTTTCGGGTACTTGGGCTGGGTGTTGCGAGGGAAACTTGCACTTGTGCTGCCTGTGGCACATCTGTTCTATCAGTAGAAATTGGCTTCTTTTCCCTCAGGCTGTAGTTCAGGTACCTCTTGCCAAGGTTGTCTTCACTTCTGTAATTTATTATAATAATGAGGGGAAAGATTTCCCACAGATTTTAGAGAAGTAGTTATCATTCCACCCAAAGTCCCCACATCTTTTAACACAGCCTGTCCATCCCCCCACATGTGTTCCTCAGACCTCAGAATTTGATTCAAGCACTGTATAGTGGAAGACAGGATTTTTGTTGGTATTGTGTAATACTTTCAAGCAACTTTTTTCTCTTACTACCATGAGTGCAGTCTCATGTAACTGGTATCTGCACTGTTTTGTGCACAAATAGTTCAGAAGGGCTGGTCTGGCTCCCTTGATTTTTTTCATTACCACCGTAGCTGGAATTATGAAAGAGGGAGGTGAACATTTGAGTTACATTATCAGTTATTATGTATTTAATGACTACCGGTTGCTGGGAAGCGTGTACATTCAAAATCCTTATAAGTAGGTTACTTTTTTTCCTCCCCTTCTTTGGTGGCACTAAAAGCTTTTGGTAGTAAGTGGAAAACCTGCTTATCTTTAATTCTTGCTTTCACTGTGCTTTCACTGTGTAAGTTTAATTTTCAAGTGTGGTGACCAGGGGAGTATTTGTGTATGGTCTGAATCAGGAGGAGTCCTGTATTTCTTCTCTATACTCTGATCTAAATCTGTGCATACAGTTGCTGTTGATACATCTTGGGTCCAATTTAAAGGTGTTAGCTCAGAAGGGAAGGGGTTTTTTGCCTTGAGCTTAAGTGAAGTTGGATCAGGGTCTTCTATGAACTGGGGGTGAGAAAATAGACCTAATTTTTATGGTACATTTTAAATATTTAGCATGTTTAGCATATCCAAGGAAGCCTCAAGTGTCCTCTCTTAAAAGATTTATTTTAAGTTTATTTTGATTTTGTCTTGTCTCCCACACCTGGAGAGCTCTCATTTTCTTAGAGCACAGACCCGCAGTTCCGCAGGGCAGCGTATGGTGTAGTGAGAAATGTGAACAGCAGGGTGAGATCAGGTGATAAGGAGGTCAGGCTTGGTCTGTGTCCGCTGGGAGATCCTCAAGGTGATGCAGTACTGTTGGAAGCATTGCTGTTGGAGGTGGTGTTGAATTTGAGAGAGAGCTGACTTGGATAACCCGAATAGTCTTGGAAGAGTGTGAAGGACTCTGGAGTCCTGAAGATGCTGTTTGGGAATGAAGAACACTGAGGCTGGTTGCTGTAACACAGCAGGCATCCAGAAGACTGTGGAAGTGCAGGGGTGTATTTGCAGAAGTGGGAATGTTGGGGTCCTGGACAAGTCCATGCAATTGTTTTGCTTCTCTAATGTCCTATCTGGAGTCCCAGGTGACTTTTCCTCCAAACCAGTGCTTCTCAAACCTTTTGGGCTGTGTACCAGACCACTCTGCATCCTTACAATCGAATTTGTATAGTGATTTATTACCACTATAAAAGTAGCATTGCTACATGTCTGGCTGGAAAGAACATGCTGTTACCTTGTGGACCACAATTTTGGGAACCGTAGCCTTGGCAGAAGCAAGAACAGGTCAGCAGGGCTGCAGTGATTCCCATATACAGACCCACATGCACCTGAGGAGGAGTGACTCATTCGTAGACACTTGTACCTGGCTTTAGAAATGAATTCCAGGGCATCACTTACGTAAAAAGTTAACATTCTTCATGGTATTGGGTCGTGTTAGCAGCCTGCAGAACTAGATTCCAATTAACACAAGTAAGCCTGACGTGTATGAATGGTGTATTGTTGTACCAATCTCCCAATGCTCTCCCTTTGCCCTCAGTACATGCACATATTTGGGGATGTTTCCTGTATGCTGATGTAAGGTTATAGAGCAAAGACCCATTTTCTGCTTAAATTATGTGGGGAGCCTAGTTTTGGAGAGAAAATACTACTGATCATAATCCATTACTTACCCTAAGTCAATGTACATTTACAGTTATGCAAATGTATATAAACATTTTTTGCTAAAACTCTCTTCAGTTGTTTTCAAGGTAGTCAAATGGCTGCGGATGGCTCAGGTTTTTAAATCACAGGTGAAAAACAGTTCTTTGATGGGATGAGTAGTAGGAGGAGGGGTTCACACATTCTTGTGTTCTTTGTTACTGCAAGCAGGGAAGTGCTTTGGTTTTCAGTGGAAAGGATATTTCTAGGAAAAGTTCAGTTCTGATGTCTTTTATTCCCCCACTCAGTTATACATTAGGTTATTAGTAATTAAACATTTGAACAGTTTTAACCATTTGCTCCTTCCAAACTTTTTGTCCAGTAATGTTTACAGAAGCAAGACCTATTTTACATATTCCCCTACTGCATCATTCTCCTTGTTCTTTCTAGGTGACCTGGATTAGAGATGTGGCACCTCTAATTTATTTCCTTGTGGGACAGTGGTGTTGAAGTGAGAACATTAATAGTAATACACCTTTCCTGCAAAGAGTTGCCTTAAAGAACTAAGGAGTTACAATAACTTGCTTATTTGGAGCTGCACTAACTTTAAATGGATGGTTACAATAAATTACTATTGGGGTGGACTTGGAAGTGAATTAGGGAGGCAGCACAGGTAAAACAGTTTGAGCTGTGATTTCTTTATTGTAAATTCCATGAATTTACAATTCATAGAATCATAGAGTGTTCTGAGTTGGCAGGGACCCACAAGGATCATGGAGTCCAACTCCTGGCCCTGCACAGGACACCCTAACAATCCCACCCTGTGTCTGAGATCATTCCACTGACAGTGGTGGCCAAGGTGCTCTCTTCTCTGTGTCTTTTCCCTGTTTCCTTCTTTCTCTGGATCACCAGATTGTGGAGGCAGGGTGATCCTCTGTCAGCCTCTGATGAATGCCTGTTACAACCGACCTTGCTAAGAGTTGCCCAGTGAAATTTTCAGCAGAGGATTTGTCTGTCTGGGGTTGGGTTGGATTTGTTTTGTTTTCCTTGAAGGATGTTTGAAATACGCTCTGAATTCTTTGGTTTTGATTCTGCCTTATTCACAGTTACTGGATTTTTCCTTGGCTCTGCCCACCCTGGGGTTTGAGCTGGTCACCTCATGGTATCAGTTGGCAGCACTGCGTTTGTGTTTTCAGCATCCTGTGGTTTTGTCCAGCGTACCTGGCAGTACAAATAACAATAAAACAATAAAATTGTCTTCGTGTGCTTGGCCACACCTCTTGAGCACTAGAAATCATTGACAAAGTCTGACAAAGAAAGGTACTGTTTCATGAAAGCTGTTGTGATAGAATGAGCCACATGAAGAAAGATGGGTGAGTTAAAGAATAACTTTACCACCAATTAAAAAAAAGGAAAGAAAAAAAAAAAAAGTAAGGTTTTGCTGAGTTCCATTCAATTTAAGCATATGGGCTTTTTTGAAAAACAGCCTTCCATTTTACAGGTGTAGTTTAGGATATATAAATGCTTAACTTAATAATTATGCCTACAAATCAAAGTAAAGTGGCACTAACTCCACCAGAAAAATAGCAAAATTACAAGCTCAAAATTAGTGATTGAGCTAAGAATCTTTTAAAAGCCTGATACTAAAAATAGATATTAGTTCAGAAGGGCTGATGCAAACAGTTATTATGGTGAGAACCATGCAATATTTCACTAGATAAATCCATCTCCTTTATCTGTCTTCTTGAAAGTAAAATTACAGAACAGGAGCATGAAAATGTCTCATAATTTTTGCTGGTTTAGTTCTCACCATCCGCTGCTTTATTTTTAAATTGACACCTCCCACCATCACATTGCTGCCCACGATGGCTGGGCAGGGGTTCACAGGAGCTCCTCAGATGTGTAAATCTGAGGTAGCACTGCTGTTACAGCTCAGGGAGCTGAGACTGCCTCAGCTCTGTGGCTGAGTCATGTGGGCCTGGAAAGAGGGTCTGTCTTTAAGGGTTATTGGGTTGCATTTCTTAGAAAATTCTTACGTTCTTGTAAAAGTGTAGGTGAAGTCATTCCTGCTTTACCCACCCAGAGCCTTCAGTTACTTCCAGCTTTTTGGCTGATGTAGCAGTCATGCTGCCTGCCAAATGCTTTGAAATCCATGAGTGTGATAATGGGGAAAATTATTAGTGAGTGTGACAGCAAATATGTCATATTGAGGGGGAAGGTGGCAAAACAAAGAGAAAATATTAAAAGAAAATATCTCTGGGAAAAAAGAATGTGAAGAGAGCAAACATTTTCCTGAAAAGCAAATTGTCCAAAGTTGTCCTTGTTCTCACAGAGGATGTTTTACGGCAGAAGAGGTATAATACAGGATATTATACAATGGATATTGAATTTTCACTAAAAGCTCCCCAGTGAAATATTCCGACCAGCTGCTAATGTTACACCTTCCAGGGACTTGGACAGTATATGACACACTGAGCATAGAAAATATTTGCATTGTATATAAAAGATGTGTTAATTTTCCTTATTTGTACTTACTGAACTTATTCTTTCTGGATTCATAATCCAGAAACTGGTTTCTTCTCTAGTCACCAGACAAATAAACTTCTGGCAGCACCATGACAAGTTTTCCCCCAAGGTTCAGTTGCAGCTGAACAGGAGTCTGATAGCAGAGCTCAGCTGGCACCTTGGGGCATTTCTGGTCTCCTGGGAGGGGAGTGGAACAGGCACTGAACACAAACCAACACCAGATGGGCCACTGGTCACTCATCAGGCTCACCTTCTACATTTTTAGACCTAATTGAAATGGGCTTCTTTAATACCTTGACAATCCCTGGATTTACCAAATACTGCCTTTCCTTTTTTCCATTAATGTAATTGATGATGCATGAAGGAATTGCATTTGCAAACGTTGCGCATTGCAGTATTTGTTTCAGGATGGTTTTTTTTTCCAGTGGTGCTTGTTCTCCCAGAAAGATACTGGTCCAAAGAAATTTAAACGGAGGGATTATTTAAAACAGGGTCCAGTCACACGCCATGGCTATTGAAACTGTGATTAACCCTGGGGTCTTCTGCAGATGTCGTGTTCTTTTACCCATGGGAGCAAGTTCAGTTGCAAAGCTCACTCCTGGAACTGCAGCTCAGCTTGGCATTAGAGTATTTTTCCAAGTCAGGAATGACACATGGGTGATAATCTTAGAAATAACAACTGTAAAACAGACAGAAATTCTGTAAGACACACAGAGATTCATTCTCCAGTGTAGCTGTGATCCTTTTCCAAACCATGGCAAGTTAAACACTGGGATATGCCAGTGTTTCAACAATTTCCTTAAACTAATTTGTCCCTTTTTGAAGGCACCCCAGCCCCTGTGAAACACTTGCTCTTTCTCTAAATTGCTATTTATAACAGCAAGAGGCAGGAGCTTTTCTAAATACTGCAAGCAACATTGAATTGGCAAATAATTCTGTCGAATAGCACTTACAATTATGTGAGAGGCTTCCCTACATCCTGTGATGCCTCTTCACTGTGGGATGAATGCCACTCATCGCTGTAGATGTTTATTTGTGGCCTTCTGGTTGTTCAGCTCTTGTCCTAGTCCTCAATACTCACTTGCAAATCGCAGTCAGTGTCTATGTTTCTTTGCATTTACTTCACAGAGTAAATGAATGCCTTTTGAAATGTTACTGGCATCCTGAAAAATAGACGGATCAGCCCATGGCTCCATACCCTGGCAGAGAGTTATTCAAGTGCTGGTGGGCATCATGTGGCATTGGATGGGAAGTAGAAAGTATTTATGGTCCCTGATCTGTTCTCAGACCACCAGTGCTTGAATGATGGTGAGACTCTCTCTAAACCTTGCTGGGCACACAAAACTGTGGGAGATGAGGGTATTCTGGATGTCCTAAGGTCATCTTCAAAATGCCTCTGGCTCGCTTGTGGATCTTGTTACATGGGGCTAGGTGGTTGTCATGGAAGTCTGTTGTATTTTAAAATAAATATATGTCTTTATTTATATATCTATATCTAGATAGATAACTAGATAGATAATTTTTTATATCTATATCTATGTTGTAGTTTAGGTGCAGAGAGGAGAATAGGTTCTCAGAGAATAGGTAAAGTTACCTGGTGTGCTTTAACACAGGAGAAAGCAGCTTGGCAACTGCTGAGGGGGCTGGAGCCTTGTTTTCTGCCAAAGGTAGATCTTGCTGTCTGGTGGCTCCAGACTCCTCCTTGACCCTCACGGTGCTGTTAGTCAGACTAGGAAGTGGTTCAGCATTTTATTCCCTGTCTCTTGCAGCTAGTGGTGATTGTTTGTGTCCAAGCACACAGTTTCTGTGGCTGTGTGAGTTTAATGACGGGTAATAAATGATAATCAGCTCAGGGTTTGGGGTAAGTGAGAGCAAATGGCTCCTTCATTGCCTTGTAGAGGATTTGTGATTCAAAATGAAACCAGACAGCGAGTGCATTTACACACAAGCCACACTTTGGGCCAACATGTCTGGTCCAGACCAGCCAGCCCCGGCCCCTGCCACACTCACATCATCTCACGTACACGCTCCGCTTCCTCCTCACAGGAGAAGTTTCAAAAATTATTATTTTTAATTTGCTTGTCCTCAAAAATAGGAGGGGGGTAATGCAAAATCACATAGCATATTGAATGTCCTGAAAAGGATGTAGGGTGTATGTTTTTCTGATTTTTTTCCTCATGATGCAGAAACAATCAGTAGGGGTCAGTTTGCTGGAAAGCATTCCAAAAACTTATCAGGGAAGAGTGGAAAGCTTGTGGAAATGAATGTCACGAGGAATATTGTCAGGACCTGATCTTTATGTGGATAGCACATTATAATTCTTGGGAGGGTTGAAGCCAGCCTCTGAGTAATTCAGCTGCCTGTGTAGGAATTCTGTGTACTTTCCTCGGAAGGATCTGATTGCTGTCCCTGTCACAGACAGGATGCAAGACTACATGGTTTGCTGATCTGTTGTCATTGTTCTTGTGCTCTTATGAAGTGGTCTCCTGAGGTTACATGAAAGATATTTTACTGGGGGACTTATTATTTATTCACTGGCAATGCCTTAGGCAGAAAGATGGACACAGCTCTTAGGGAGAAACTGTGAGACTCCACAGCGAGATGATTTTTTTCCTCTTTCTGTGTTGGTGCTTTGAATTGAAACCCAGTCAGCACTACAGAAATTTCCCCTGTAAAGTTAGCGTGGTTTTGGGCCAGTCCCTAATGGGTGGTAGCTTATATAGAGAGCTGTCATTGCATAAGACACTTTGCATTTTACAGGCAACTCAGAAAAAAGTAGGTAATTGAGCAGGACAAAATGCTGGAATTCCCTCTGTGACCAGCAAACAGCTTTGTAGAAGTAAGGATTGGCTGGGCAGTGTTATGAAATGTGTGTGTTTCCTCTGCAAATAAAGGTGAAACTATCAATAGCACTGACGGCCCTGGGAGGGGGGAAATCTTTGAGGAAAATAAGACAATTCTGTGTTGTTGGATTAGCATCAAACCAAAGCAATTACCCACAATGGCTTTTACATCCACATCTTCTGTGACTTTTAGCATATTCACATTCCACAGTGATTTCTCTTCCTAAAAATAGTGAATTAGCATAAGGCTGCAGATGGCAGGATTTTAAGAGCAGTACCCCTTGCTGGCACTGCCTGCATCTGATCACGTGAATAAAAATCAGATATTTTAGATGTCTTCTTGAAGTTTTCATGATGAGAAATAATATATTTTCATCCCTTAGAATTCAGTTTAATTTGACAAATGTTTGCCTTCCTCCAGATATCTAGAGGCAGGCAGGGTGAGACCTGGGTGAAGTCAGTGTGTTTAGAAATTCAGAAAGATGTGACCTGACCCCTGTGAAGGAAGTTAGCTGTAATACAGAGAGGAATCTGTATTTTTTCCCTTCAGATTGATAATTTCCTTAGTTAGTGAGTTTTATTGATTTTAAAAGATGGCATTTTACTGATCTGCTAAAAGCTCTCTTGAAGACATATGGCTTGAGTTGGAAAGGGAACAGTTTTGTGAAAAATGGTGTGGAAGGAGTTTGCTACCAAACTCTGACACACTTTTATCTTCACATGCACAAACACACACTATGAATGTGATTCCTTGTCCTTCCCTGTCCGGCCATCAGTGCTTTGCTCCTGTGCCTTGGTGATAACACTGAAACAAGATCTGGGGTGCCCTGGATGTCCCTCATTCACCCCAGAGCATTTCCTGCCCATTTGCCTGTGTTTATGTGCTTTCCTGAGCAATTTCTGGAGCATGTAATCTGCAGAAATGTCTTCAGCTTTAACTCTAAGTAGGACAACTTTGGTGAGTGGCAATGATAGACACTGAAATTGAGAGCAAAGTCTCATTTCATTCCTGTGTCCTGCCAGATTGGATGCTGTCCCGAGGCTGTTGGTGCTGTGGTAGGTGACAGCCAATACCATCATTAAAATGCAGCTATGGCCATTTTCCCTTCCAAGGAGGGAGCATGTGTTTTGCCAAGTCTACTATAGATGGTACAACAGCCCCCTAAGAATTGTAAAAATAATTGAAAAGAAATCAATGAGTCCCACAGCCAGCCTGGGGAGAATGTCAGCAGAGAGCTGTGTCCCCCTCCCCGTTCACAAAGCTGAGCCCTGTGGATTTGCAAGGCTTTGATGTAGCTTTTCTCACTACTCTCAGCATTCGCTTGGCTCCCACCAGTGCAGCCATCAGGACTCGTAGCTCCAAAATCCCCCTGGGCTTGCGGGCCTGGTGGAAGGCAATGGCTGAGGGTCTCTTTCTGGCCAAGACTGCTGGCAAAACCAGCATCCCTGCTCCAGCCTTTCTTCCCCAGATCCCTCGCTCCATGATGGAGCAGCGAGCGAGCGGTCCTGTGCCCCGGCTGCACGTGTGGTGTGTTTGGGAAGCGAACCTTTGGTTACTGCAGGTTTCTCCCTCTTCGTTAAGGCAACCAGCAGGTATTGAGAGCTGTGTGTAGAGGTCAGCAAGGCATTCCCACTGCGGAATAGTCATTTATTTAGGAATAGTCATTTATTTAGGATTTTCATTTTAAAAACAAACCCGAACAAACCTTAAGTCTGAAAGCTGTGGGATGAGAATATATCAGATGATCTCCCTCAGTAAGTTGCCGCAAATACATGAGGAGCCCTTGATTCCACTCTAAGGAGAAGAGGAAGCACTTCCTATTGCCTTGTTTTTCTTTTCTTTTTTCTTAGGAAACTGCCGTTGTTGGTAAATAATATGTAGCAAGTAATTTATTAGTAATACCCACTACAAGTGTCTTCTCTCTATCTTGTTCTCTATTGCTGCAGGAAATAGGTTTTGAGATTAAGACAGAATAACTCCTATTGCACCCTAGTTAATTACTTGAAATTAAAATGTTAGTCGAGGAAGGATGCAGGATTAGTAGTGCTGTTGTAAAGAAGGATGGCAAAGCTCATTTTAGGATGAAAACAGTCTTCCCTCCCTATCTCAAATTAGGAACCAAGAACATTACTTCTCTTTATACCAGATACAAATGAAACATCATTCTATTATGACAATAACGGATTTAAAGTATTTTATTGCTAGTTAAATCTAATTCATGGTACTCAATGCAGATTTTAAGGATCAAGGGATTTAGATTATCCTGCATTACCTGCTTTAGGCTGTCATTTCTTGGTGTGTGTAAGTGCCTGCTGTGCTTGAAAAGGCTTTGAGGATGAAGGTGCACATCCCTGTTCCATGCCCCAAGGGACCCGGTGTAGTTCTAGCCAGCAGCTCGTGCTGCCTCTCTTGGATCAGGAGACTTGCCAGAAAAGAGACAAGATTAGTTTTCAGCCCTCAGCAGGCCCCAGATTTTGCTCTCCAGATGGTCACACAAGCTCTGTACTGGCACAAGGGAAAGTCTGACCAGTTCCTTGAGGAGGTCTCACCTTCGCTTCCGAAGGCTCCTGCGGATGTCACTCTGTGTGTGTGCCTGGAGTCATAATTGCGATGGGAATAGGAAGAGCTCTTCAAGTAGAGGAAGGGAACAGAACAAAATAAAGCTCCTTTGGGGTTTGTGGTTATTTAAATGCTTTTAAAAGACACCTTTCTCTGGCTGTGAGCCCTGGATATAGGTGTTTCATCCTCCTGGCAAACAGGAGCAGCCTCTTCCCAGCTGGAGGGTTATTTGTGACTGCGGCTCTCAGAGGGATGGCAAGTGGGCAGAACATCCTGGAAAATGCACGGAAAGGGAAAAGCAGAACTGCTATTTGTTCAGATGCAGAGCTTCATGAGCGCTAGGAGTGATTGCTGCCTGTGTCTGTAACAGCAGCCAAGACTAGTTTAGGTATATTTTGGTCATATCAAGGCAAACCCGGTCTTGTAGCTGTGTCACTCACAATGCTGCAGTGCTGCACAGCTATTGACCAGTCTCTGCACCTCTGGGATCTCATGTCTAATTCAGGATTGACCAGAATGGATACAAATCTATCCTAATTGGCTAACTAAGTTAATGAACTTTCCCTGCAGCTGATTGCACAACGGCAAACCGACCCTGTCACACCCTGTGTGAGCACCGTGGCCGGGCAGGGCTGACACATCCTGCTCCACTGTGTAACCAGAAAGTTCTCAAACACTTAGAGCTGGTTAAGTCAAATGGAGGAGAAACTGCAGGAGGACAAAGCTCTGACTGGGAACTTCATAACTGTACCTTCTGTATGTACAGGGTCAGGGTAACTAGTGGTTTTAGAAATGTAACTGTGAACCACGTCCCAGCTTTTAGAAATAATTTAGGTGCAGCTCAGGGAGATGTTAATTAGTTATTAGCTGATCAAGCTGGTGGAAATGATGCGGATGCAATTTTGTCTTCCTAACTTTTTTTTTTTTTCAGAATACTGTGGGAATAATTTCCAGACCAAATGTCCTTTTGGTGTATTAGCCTGTCTTTGGTTGTGATCACATATATAGGGAGGAAAAAGATGAACAGGACAAGATTATGGTGATAGTTCCTGGCTATACCGAATCAACTGGCTAGCTGAGGACTTCCGGAACAAGAGGAGCTACCTTTAGCAGCCTTTCAAGTAGTATTCCTATAGGGTTTTGTCCAGTTCTGTTTTGTAAAAACATAAACGCTTAACTCCTGGGATTCTGTGATAAAATTCCAGTGTTTAGTTAAGTTTTGTGAATGAAATGTCTCCTTTGATTTGCATTTTTCAGCTGCCAGTCTTTTTTGACCACCTGGCTGGTCAGTCTTCTAAGAGAGGAGGTGATTCAGTTTTCCCTTTTTCCTTGCTACTCATGGTGTTAGATCTTCTCCATATCCCACACTGGTTGTTCCTTTTCCAGATGTTTAATGTTTTACTGTAAAAGGACTTGTTTTGTCCTTTTGGCAATTCTTTTTGATGCCTGCTGTGCCTTTCCCAGTAATAGGCTTTAATATTACAGGGATGCAGTAAACTTTCTAGTACGGAAGTGTTTTATTGGCAAAGAGGTTCTGATCTCTGCTGCCATTAGAAGTCATAAGCAGTTCTATCTAAACAAAATTCTCAGCTGTAATGCCCACTGAATCAAGGAGTCCTTCCATCAGCTTTGGTCAGGAGTCTAAATGAAACCACGCTGAAAGCATTTTGCAGGAAAACAACTCAAAGTGGAAGCGCCGTAAAACAGAATTGGCCTTGGATTATTTAATCCATCACTTCTGAACAGTAAGAAATGCAAAAGCAGAGTTTAAACACCGCCAGAAAAGCACGTTTTCTGGGCTCTGCTGACAAGTGCCAGCAATCTATTCCTGTCTTAGGCAATAATCTGCATGGCTTTGTATGGCACTGCCATGGAAACTCAACTGTGCCACAGCCTCCTCTTCCCTCTTCATGGAATGAACTAGATTGTGGAACGGACCCCGATGTGAAGATTATTTTTTTAATTGGTGAGGAAAGGTGGTGTCTGCTTCTTCTCAAGTGTTCTCATAGCCACAGAAGTCACTCTGCTTCAAATGCACTATTATTTCATTGGAAAAGCTGCTCCTTGGGGCTGGATGGCTGCTGTTCTCCCAGAGCCAGCTCACTGCAGGGTCAGGCAAGCACCAGTTCAGGCACAAGGAAAGTGATGGACTGGGAGCTGGACACTGGAACCATTCCTTTGGATTGCTGTGCTGTCTTACAGAGCACATCTCTAGGAACACAGCAACTGGTTTATTGATGTTCAGGTCGCCCAGATCCCTTTGAAACAATGCTAATGTGCTCACTGTAATTCCCACAATGAAAAGCAGAAGTAGGGGGTTTCCTCTTTTCTATTTAAATGATGTTGTCTGTGTACAGCTGTTCAAAATTTAGTCTTGTAGCAAGTTAGCACCTGCTCCAAGTAAATTTGCTGGACATCCAGAGAGATAAAACAGTACAGTAGAATTCTGGCTTTTCCACTATACACTTAGGTAAAAAATTTTGAAGTACAGCAGGATGGAATTGAACCTCAGATGTATAAAAGGGTTGTTAATAGATAACTGTGAGTAACTATCTCCTTATGACTTCAGCAATAAGGAAGATATGAATGGCTGAATCTATAGGTGCAGGTTCAATGGACATAATATAGGAAATTAATAAAAAAGCAGTTAAAAAAATGAGTGCTGGGTTTCTGGATATTCTTATCTCTTTTTCTGTTTCCAAGGAGTGGATTTCCCGACAATTCCCACTGAAGCAATTATTCTTGTTAGTTAAGGTAAACAAAGCAAGCTTCAGGATATCCTTTGCTGGGAATATAGGGGCTAACCCTTGGAAGAATCTGGTTTCTGCAGTGAGGAAAAGGGGCAGAATTATCAGTACTGAATTCTTCCAAGTGCTGCATCTTGTGTATTGTTGAGTGAATTGTGAACTTGCCAGACAAGCTGTGTTCAGGCCTTGTCTGGCTTCATAAGTGGTGTTTTTGTAACCAGGTTCTGACCCTGCCATAGCAAATGGAACTGAGTGGTAGTGTACAACAGCCTCCTTCTCGATGTAAATGTGTGTGTCAGCTATGTGTGCACATGCTCATCCTAAACATGTTGTTTACATTTTGTATCAGTTTGTGCTAAGGAACAAACTGGCACCTCATGATGCAACGTGCTCCCTATAGAGAAGACAAGACTGGGGCTTGAATACTGATGAGTGGCATCTGCAATGAGGGAAACATGATCTAGGAGTGTCCTGTGAAACAGAGACACACACTGAAAAACACAGACTGTGTGAGTAGTTAGGGCCACACCTTTAAAACACTTATTCTCCTCTCTTTCCAATTTTTGACCCATTCCCACCTTGTCACCCTGCCCAGAGCACTGAGTGCCATGTCCAGTTGATCCTTGAACACCTACAGGGATGGGGACTCCTCCACCTCCCTGAGAAGCCCCTTCCAATGCCTGACCACCCTTGCAGTGAAGAAATTTCTCCTGAAGTCCAGCCTGTGTCTTCCCTGGCATGGCTTGGGGCAGTTTCTTCATGTCCTGTCCCTTGTTCCCTGGGAGCAGAGTCCGACCCCCACTGACTGCCCCCTCCTGTCAGGGAGTTGGGGAGGACCAGAAGGTCCCCCCCGAACCTCCTTTTCTCCAGAATGAGTCCCCCCACCTCCCTCAGCTGCTTCTCACCATCCTTGTGCTCCAGACCCTTCCCCAGCTCTGCTGCCCTTCTCTGGGCATGCTCCAGCCCCTCAATGCTGTACTTGCAGTGAGGGGCCCAGAACTGGATGCAGCACTCCAGGTGTGGCCTCACCCACGTCCAGTACAGGGGGACAATGTCCCTGGTCCTGCTGGCCACACTTCTCCTGACACAAGCCAGGATGCCATTGGTCTCTTGGCCACCTGGGCACACCTGGGCTCACGTTGAGCCCCTGTTGACCAGCACACCCAGATCCTTTCCCGCTGGGCAGCCTTCCAGCCACTCAGTCCCCAGCCTGTGGCACTGCCTTGGGTTGTTGGGACTGAAGTGCAGGACTTTTCACTTTGCTTTATTGAACCTCAGTTTGCTGAGGACACAAGCACACAATGAGACATTTATGAAATTCTCAATTTTGTCCTGTGGTCTGTTCTGGAAGAACATTTCAGACCACATCCAACCCAACCCTTGTATACCTTACTCCAATTGATTTGGTGCATTCTCAAGCAGTTTTTTTTTTTAATGCTCCTGTGTTCAACATTGTCAGTTTGTGACAGCTTTGCATGACATACAGAACTGATGGTGTGTTTCAAAGCTCCTCACACTTGTCAGAAACTTCTCGTCTGCATGAGAGTCTGGAACCTGGTTGATCTCGTGTTTCGCACCCGGCAAAGCGCAGTAACGCGATCCATCTGTTGGCTGTTGAATTAGCAATGAAGTAAAACAAAGCCCATGTGCAGAGTGATGTAACAGAGTATCTATAGTAAAGTTTGTGACAGGGATGATTTTCAGGGTGATATTTTCTAAAATCAATTGTATTGTATTAATTCATCCTCCTTCAAAGGATGAATGTTTTAAGTCATGTTGCTGAGATTCCCAGGGCCTTGGACTGTCCCACCACTGGGTATCAATTTTACCTTGGTCACATCATACGATCAGTAAGGTTGAAGACCTCTAAGATCATCAGGTCCAACCATTAATCCACCACTAATCCATGTCCCTCAATGCCACAACTACACAGTTTTTGAACACTTCCAGAAATGGTGATTCCACTGCTGCCCTGGGCAACTTGTCCCAATGCTTGACCATCACCACGTTGTGCCTGAACTGTGGCACAGTTCAGGTTCAATGGTAAAGTAGAATGAAACGGTCTTTGCTCTTCCTTGGCTTGAATGGTGCTGTAAGAAAAAAAATCACTTTAAATTGTGGTTGTAGGCCTCCAGAAACCCCTTCAGCACAGAGATGATCCTATGAACAGGACACTGCTGTAGCTGGAAGACCTATGTGGATTCCAGATGTCTGTAGTTCATCATGGGCAGGTCACTTTCCTGTGTCTTAATTTCCTTAGCCCTAAAGTTGAAATTAATGTTTAACTTTCTTTCTAAAATTGTCCCATGCCTCACCGTGATTAAATGTGCTGTGTTGTATGTGCTGAATAGTATTGTTATCGCATAAAACTATAGAGAAAATGAAAATTAAAAGAGAGAAGGATTGCAAAAACGTGTCTTTGGAATAGAGGAGCTGGTTGGGCTGTTGGAGAGTCTTTATTCACCATTGCAGGTAGGTGGTAACTGGTGTCACAAGCAGCTTGAGAAACACATGCACTCATGACTGAAAGTCCCTGGGGTAGAAGTGGCTCAACCAAATCCCAGGGTTGTACTTGTACACACCCGTAAATTATCCCATCCAGGGCAAGCTGCCTGTTTAGGTGTTCTCATTGTTTGGAAATTTGTTTTTGGGAAGATGTTACCAACCTCTCAGCACACAGTGCTCAGCAGTGTCTCAGTGGATGCCAGTCCCTTGAGGCAGAGGCTGTCTGGGTTTGCCTTCCACAGAGCCAAGCTCGCTGTCAGCACTCAATTAGATGTGTACACACGATTTGTGATGACTCAAAGCTCAAAGATACCCACTAGGTTTTTTTTGTTGAGCATCCTTGTGTAGAGAAAGCTATTTTTTACCTGACCCTGAACCTTTCTAGCATTATTCCTGATAGGAAAAAATAAGCCCTGTGTGCTTAAAGGCAAAACCAAAAGAAGGGACCTTTTTTCAGAGGTGCCTGTGATCCACTCACCCTTCTAGGAACTGAGGAACGGCAGCCTCTGTGTGTGCCTCTGTCACTGCCTCTCTTCCTTCTTGATTCCACTCTGTGGATGACCTGCTGGCAGGAGAAGCCCCTCTCTGGGGTTTTCCCTGGGTTGATAAGTCCACTAAACAAAAGTCCACTAAAGAAAAGAGCAAGTGAGGTGGAGGCAACAGTGTCTTTGGAATCACACGGTGGAGAGCTGTTGGGTCAGAGCCTTTTCAGGGAACAGCTGTAGAGTCAAGCTGGTAAATTTTTGTTTGGAGAGAAAGAAGAGAAAAATAAGAGTGATGGTGTCTAGTTCCAGCAGGCAGGAGCTTTTTGTGACTGTTATAAGTATAAAGACTGTTTTAAGTATAAAGTCTACAGTTCCTTCCTCTTCTCTCATCTCCTTTGCTTCCACTGTTGAGGGATTTACTTTTCCCCTGGGTACACAGGCAGCTCTTCAGAGGAGAAAGTGTGGTCTGAATAGCAGCTCCCTGACCATAATCCTGAAACAGGACTGAAGCTGCAGTACGTGCAGCAGGAATAGAGGCTGGGGAGGATGATTTCCTCCTCTTGGTGGGTGTTTGGGTGGGACGTGGAAGACTTTTTATGCTGCACATTGTTGTAATTCCAGCCATGCACAGGAAAAGCTGGGCAGTGCTGGCTGAGAGGGTGCTCGTGCACCTGTACAGGGTGGGACAGGCATCCAGAGGCAGAAATAGACACCAAGCCATCCTGTTTGGGCAATTACACTCTTCCTGCCTTCTCCTGTCGGCATTTCAGCGTCTGAGCCACAAAGGGAGGAATAAAGACAAATGGGTTCTCCTTTTGAAAATACCTGTACTTAAAAGAACCTCCCTCCTTGATGGCATTCACTATGTGTATGTTTATTCATCCTTTGCTCACATGATAATTTGCTCCTGCAGAAATGGATCTCAGCTCCACCCTGTGCTGAGACTGGGCCACTTTTGCTGGCACTGCTGGAGATAATTTACTGGGAGAAATTAGCTGTACACATCCATAATGGGACTGCCAGAGCTATACCTGCCCACAGTTGCTCCTGATGCCATCACTGCCTTTGCAGTAGCTCATCTTGAATCCCAGTGGGTTTCTAACTCTGCCCTGACTTGCACTCTACATCTCTCCAAGAGCTGGTAATATTCTGAGATGTCTCTAAGTGAAAATGGGAAGAGGAGCTGTTGGTTGGGAAGAGGGAAGTGCAATGCCAGCCTCTGTCCCACTACCGCCCAAATAGAAAAAGATTTGTGGCTGTGGTTGAGCTAAAGCAGCAGCTGCTGTGGTGTCACTTCAATTTTATTAATGTGGAAGTGGGTGAGTGCAAGGAACAGAAAATGCTGTTCAAGAAGGGAGAGAAGCCAGAGAGGAAGAGGCTGGCACGAGTGCCAGGCTCCTTTACTGGAATGCAACCCTCTGCCTTATGCTCAGCCCTCTTGCCTACAAATTAAGAAGTTTCTGCTGCCCCTCTCTCCAACTGAACGTGCTGCAGTTTTGTGTCTTCTGGATGAGGTCTCTCCTTCGTGGTGTTTAGTTGTTACAGCACCTCAGCTCCTGGTCTAGAGTAACTCGGGTTTCCATCCTACCTGGAAATGTGCCCTACTTTTATTCACCTCTGTTCTGCCAGCCCAGGCTGGGGTTCAAGAGTCTTGGCTGTCACTGGCAGGAGTAATTGCAAAAATTGATTCATGGGAAATGCCTGTAACAGGCAAATCCTTTTGACAGACCACACAGCCATCATACTCTGCATTTATTTGAGTCAATCAATGCTCTGATGCATATTTGGGTCATAAATACGCTGATATGAATTGCCTTTATTCTTGTGACAGCTGTGTTCCATTACCTGTTATTTATTTGGCTCTGTTGCCCTTTCGTTTTACACCTTGTGGAGCTGTCAAGTCAGCTGCTCACCACTGACAAAGCTCACAGCTCAGAGTCTTCCAAAAATAAATCCTCCAAAGGGATTTGAGCAGCAGAAGGATGTATGTTGTTGGATAGTCATTGGATGATCTTTTTTTTGGTTTGTTTTATTTGAAAGACGAGCTTTGTGCATTTTGCCCAAATTCCAGAATTAGACTTTTCATTTATGATCCAGAGGTCATTGAAGCTAATAATCCCACTGATTAATGTGAGTTTTGGATCACACCCTGAATGTCTTAAAGTTGAATCAACCATGTTATTTGATATTTAAAATGGTGGGATGCTGACTTGGATGTTTCTAATTTTCCCTTGGAAGCTTTTTCAGTTTTTTGAATTTTTGCATCATAAAAACGGCAGAATAGAGGATTCTGAGATGAATGAATTGCAGTGTCCTTCCAAGAGAAAGATCAGATTGCAGTGGTCACACTGGTCTGGATGAGTCAGTCATTTTCTGCTTCTCATTCCCAATGAACAGCCACATATCCTTCGTGCCAGGTTGTTGCACCAGCTTTGCAAGGTGCCGAGCCCTTGGTGTTAATTCCGGAAAACACTTAATCATGGAATTGATGACTCTAAAGTGCCTAATATAAGCATGTGCTTAAGTGCCTTGTTGGAGTGGGGCCAGTGCAGATGTGCCCTTGCCAAGCAGAGATTTGTGAGCCACTTCTGGTCTAGTTTCAGTGTAAAACAGAGATGAAAACACTGCTTGCAGGTTTATTCAACAGGTGTTGTTGGCACAAGGATTTTGGGATGGATGCAGGGACTGAGGGTTTATATGTGAGCTAAACAGCAAAACTGTTTATAGCATTACTATTGAAGTATGTGTGATATGTTGCATGTGCTGCATTTCAGGCCTTAACATTTCTCTATTATCTCGATTCATTTTACTCTAAATGTAAAAAGAGTAATCCTGTAATTTAGATAAAATATCACAGTGCAAAATACATACACACTCACATGGGTCACAAAGCATAGATGCAAATGGATATGTATTATTTCTAAAGTAGCATTGACATCTTAATATACTAAAAAAAAAAGACATTTAGTCATAGTTCAGCATTCTGCATATTTTTGAGCTATCGTAGATCATCATCCATGAAAAATTCATGATTTGGGTCTTAACCGTTTTAATTTTATATGCAAATTCCACCCAAAGGGGAATGTGTCCTCTGCTCTTGTTTTTTTTGTTGTTGTTTTTTGCGGGTTTTTTTAACCTATTCTATCTTCCCACCCCATTTTATACAATTAAAAGTAGACAGCTGGGGTTAGGCTATGCCAAAAGCCCACAGTGCCCTACCAGACCTACCTAATAACAAATGAGTGTAGGACTGTGTGACTAAAGAGAGACCTCCAGGTGTTCTGGTGTCCCATTCAAATCCTTCTGGATCTGCTGAATACAGGACAGCCAGTTAAAGTCAGAGTTCACACTGCACACCAATAAAATCCATGTAATTGCCCTTATCCAAATCTCTAATGCGGACAGACAAAATCCAGGTATAAATTAGCTTAAAACATGGCAATTTCTGCCGAGATCTAAATTAATCAGGAACATAGTGTGCATGCCCCATTTCAGGTATTCTCAGGGGGCTCACAGGCCAGACTGTTTTGAGATGGGCGGAGGTGAATCACCTCTGAATCGAGGTGATTTTGCTGAGGTTACTCTGTCAAAAACCTCATTTGTACATGACAGAAGGTCTTAGTTTAATGCTTTGGGAGTTTTGGAGGGAATAAAGGGTGAAATCGAAGTCTTTCAGATGAGGACCATCCTGGTCTGTTTGGACTTAGGTTAAAACTCCTTGTTCTAGTGAAGCTCTTGCTCAGTGACAGGTTTAAATACAAGTTTGATGATGGTGAAGGGACCTAGTGAGGAGACAGGGCTGGTGTCAGTAGGATGATAGTGGTGTTTCCTGGTTTTCCTCACTATTTCATAATTTCTTTAAAATAGGAAGGATGCCAGGGAGGATGAAAGAACCTCATCTTCTGTGGCCCATTTCTCTCAGGGCTCTGCTGCAAGAGCCAACAAGGAGCCCTTGGCTTGTTTTCTGTTTGCTTGAAACTCCTTCCAACCTCCACTTCACCTTCTCAGTGACATTTTAGCAGAAGCTCTTAATTTATTCTTAATTTATTCTGTCCTGGTTTTGCCCATCCCCAGATCTGAGCTCAGCTGACTGTAAGGGGCTGGTGCTTTCAAGTAGTATGAGTTCACTGGTCTGAAGTTTCTTTGGGAATGAAAAATCTGTTTGATTGAGGAAACACTGACTTCAGAAAGCCTGTCGGCCTGCACAGCTCTGTAAAGCAGGGCTGCAGAATGTCTAATTAAATGGAACTGCTCTCTAGAGGATTTGGCTTGCTGAAAATTAGCTTTCCTGTTCTTGGTCTGATATTTATTAAACATTTCTTTCCTTCTTCTCTCATTTGCAGTTTTTATCTGTAGTTTCATGGTCGCAGCACCGATCTTTGGTTACCTGGGTGACCGGTTCAACAGAAAGATCATCCTGAGCTGTGGGATCTTCTTTTGGTCAGCCGTCACTTTTTCAAGCTCCTTCATCACTGAACAGGTAAGATCTTTGCAAAGACACTTTGCAGGGTGTCCTGAAAAGGTGGACAATACATTCCTAAATAACTCCCCATCCCAGTGTGCTCAAGGGGAACGTATCCCTCTTGTGTGTATTTAACATTTAGCTTGTTGTATTATCTGACCTTTTGTGGGAGGAGTGTGCTCTGTGTAACTGTGTTTGCTTAACTGTGAAAGCTGTCATCCTTTGATCGTGCATATTCATAAAAAGTAACAGATGAAGTGTATCTAAGCAAGAGTTTCTGTTGACATAAGGGCTTTGTTTTGAGGGAGATCCTAAAGAAGCTTTAAAAGGCTTTACAAAAGTCTAGGGAAAATGAATCCATGACTACACTGTGGTTCTCTTGTCTTCTGATATGTAAGTCAAGCCATTAGAGTTTGTTGGGAAGTCTGCTCGTGGTACGTGGAATAACAAAATGCACCCAGCAGTGGTTTTACAGATACACTTTGGTTTCTATCCACCAAGGCAGAGAAAGTGGATGATGACATGGAGATCAGACAGAGTTTCAGCCCCTTTAGCACTTGTCAATGGATTTGTCCGGTGATGGAGTTGTCAGGCTCAATTTTGTCAAGCTCTGCATCCCTCTCCTGCTCCCAGGACAGCTGCAGTACCCCGCTCTAAGGACTCCTCACTGCATTAATTTTCTTGTCTGTCAGAGGCATTTGGAGGAAACAATGACCTGGCAGTTTCTGGGAGGAAATATCCTCTTGTTTAAATCATATTATAGCAGAGATTTAATTGCTGCAGGTGGCAACATTCCTGGAGAGACAAATCACAGCTCCTGGCATCATCAGGCTGATTTCCCCAAGGGAAGCAGGGGCATTCCTCATCCTTTCTGTCCAGCTGCGTTCCAGAGATTGCAGCATTGTGGTCACGCCTAAAGAATGACAACCAGGGACTAAACCTCTGCACCCTGCTCCTTCCTGCCCACCCACATGCTCTTCAGTTTTTAAAAAAAGAGAGTTTCCACCTAAAGCAGGCAGTGGCACTCATGCCAGTCTGGCTTTCACCGGGATTGGTTTGTTGCTGCATTTCTAGAGCAAAACGCATATGGCCAAATGTGGAAACCTTTAACTCAGTAAATTGTTCTGGTTTACCCTTGGCCAGGAAGCACCTTTTCCAGTGAAAGAATGTCTGTCATCTAAAATAAAGAAGGGGTTTTTTTGGTTTTCTCTTTAATTTTTTTTCTTTAAATGGTTCTCATAACATTCTGCAAAAGCAGCTGTGATCAGAGCCCAAAGAGAGAAGCATTTTAGAGAGAACCTATGACCTTCTTATAAACACTTCTTGTATTATGGACATAAATTCATGTCTAGGTTCTCATTGATCTCCCTGCAGTGGGCTGGGTCCCACAGCTGGAAGTAGGGGAACACTGGAACTGGACTGATGTTTTCAGAGTTGAATTTCAGTTTAAGGATTTGGGGCTTATTAGCTGAAGTAGTTCGGGGATTAATATATATGGTTATTGGTACACAGGGGCTCAGAGTGGCAGTAGCATATGTTTGGAATCCAAACCCCAATATTTTGGAAGTCATAAGAGAGAAAAGATCAAAATAGCCAGACCTGTGTTAAGTCATCCTGGATTTGCATCAGTACTGACTCTGGACCCCAAAGACCATCTTGACAAAAACCACCCTAATACTTAGAAAAATCCCCTGTCCTGATTTTCCTGCGATCCTCAACTCCACCAGAGGACTTAGCTATTAATCCAGAGTTCTCATGCCCAGCTCCTATTACTGACTCCAGGAGGCTGCAGCAGCTGAGCAAGGTCCTAAGAATAATCCAGCGTCCCGTGTTATCCCTCCCACTTTGGTGTCCGTGTTGGAGACCCTGATCTCTAATTGGGGAAGCCATGCCACATTGAACAAGGTGAATTCCAGACATGCTAAAAGGGTCAGAGAAGAGTTTTTATTTTCATGTTTGCATTTTTCCTGACCTTTGTCGTCTAGGATTCATTTGAGGAGTAAAATGTTGCCTTTTCTCTCAACATTATTTTTTCATTTTAAGACAGTACATGTGTTGGTTGGGAAGGAGGGCAGGGAGCTGAAATATCAAAATCGTGCCACTCTTTGCTGGCACAAATAAAAGCAGTGGTAAAACTACTGTGAGTAGAGAAGTGCTCACATCCAAGTTGACATGAGAACACGGGGCTGGAAGGAGCAAGTTGACACAGGCTGAGCCCATTAGAGACCTCCTTTATGTGGCAGCACCAAAAATCCGGAATTAGGCGAGAGACAATAACCATTCAGGACGAATAGCAGACTGTCTTCAGGGATTGCCTTTCTTCAAATTTTGACAGTGTCTAGTGCCTCATGCATCCTGTCACTGTGTAATTAAATAGATTGCACAGCCACACAGCTCAAATTTGGAGTGCAAATGGAAAGAGACAGCTTAACAAAGGCCGAAAGCAGCTACAGAGCTGGTGAACTCTGAAGGCACTCAGTTTGTAAAGGTCTTTGGCAGTGTGTTGCTTCCTGGCTAAAATGTGAACACCTAAAGGAAGCCATGAAAAATGCTGTTGTTTGAGTCAATGGCTAGATTATTGTGCAAGCAAATTTACAGAAAGGGACATGTTCATTCTTATTTGTCCTACTGTCTTCCCACAACTTCATCTGCTGAGCAGGATGACCTGTGGTCAGTCTGGGACATCCCTGGGGTTAGCTGGAGTCGGCTGTGTCTCTCCAACTCCTGGTGTCTCCCAGCCCTTTCCTGGGGAATGAGGAGCAGAAAAGACCTTGACTCTGTGTAAGCACTTGCTCAGCAGTAATGAAAACATCCCTGCGTTATCAACTCTGTTCTCAGCACAAATCTAAAACATGGTCCCATACCACTTACTATGAAGAAAATTAATTCTGTCCCAGCTAAAACCAGCACAAAAGGGTTGGAGTACAGTAAACAGCTCATCTAAGATACTGTCTAAATGCTATTTTGTTCTGCTTGGGTTAAAAAAAGTGACTGAAAATCAGCAGATAAATCAGGAATTGGATATATGTGCCATGTAGACAGTTGCTAGGGAGCTCTGCCTTTTTAAAATATCATTAGTTATTTATTATCAAGTATCTCTGGGCTCCTAAAATGGAATAATGACTGTCAAATAAATGAAGAATTAATCTCTTATCTGCTGGTAGCTACTAAATAGCTAGATAATAGGCTCTCACAATGAAAAGAAAATCAGGCCAAAATTTGGGGGTAGTTCCAGTGCATATAGGGGGTGATAGAAAATAGCAATGCATGAATTCCACGCATAGCAAAATAGAAACAGGGCAACTCATGCTTAAAAGTTTGGTTACTGTTCATGAGATCTTAAATTAATTTTGAAACAAATCATAATAAGAAACCAAATAAATATTATATCACAGAGTGATTCCATAAATACACCTGTTTCCATGGATAAAAATAGCTAATGATAAATTTAACTAAAGAAAATCATCAGAAGTTGTAAGGCTGAGATAATATTGATAAGCTCACTTTTCAGTGTGGTTTGATAATTTATGTTAGTACAGAATTCCTCTGTAGAAAGATAAGACATGAGGCCTCCTCTGCTTTGGTACTTGCACATTTCTGCTCTATAACACTGTTTAGCACTTCCTAAAATAAAAGTTCCGTTAAGAAATCATTAAAAAACTTGTTCAATAATCTAAAATTAGGTAAATTTGGTACATATTTAGACATATTTCTATATTAACTCCATTTATAGAAGCTTCAATAAAGAATGGATGTATCTTAATTTGTATTTTCTAAGTATTTTCTACCTGCTAAGAGATTTTCTCGCTTTAAGCCTGACTTTAAAACAGTTCTGCACCTACCAGCACAACTTTTGGCACTTTCACCTGTAAGACCCTTTCTTGTGTTGTTTTTGGCTTTTGCCAAGCATTTGGGGAAAACACTTCCTGGTTGTTGATTCATGAACTGTAATAAATCAACAAAAAATCAGTAGGTTTCTGTCTGGTATAGAGTCATATCCCAAAGTAATGAACCAAGTACACAATTTTCATGGAGTTTCTTTGCCTGGATGTGTTTCCATCCACACAAAAAGCTAAATACATGTTTGTCTTCCTCTGTATCAATATAAACTCTGATTTAATAAGTTTATTTCACTAGGTAGCATTTTCATGAGCACAGTGCCTGATTGCATGTGATGGCTGATCACCTTGAGGTGCTTTATATTCCAAGATGTCATTGCAAAGGGTCTGTAATCCCAATTGCACCATTTCTCTCTTTCTGAACAGCTTAATATAAAGCAACCTGGTTACCAGGAGTGATCATGCCACGTGCTGAGAGTGTGTTTCTGGCTGCTTGGATATCCACGTCTATTAGTCATGATAAATGTTCTCAGCTGGCTTGTTTGAGCAGCAGATTGTCTTAGATGAACCCTTGGGTTTGGTGCTGGACTTCCTGCCCCTCTTGGCAGAACCCTCTGGGACATCAGGGCCCCTCTCCCTTGTGGGCAGACACCACTATCTTAGAGCAAGGAAGAGCTTGGAGGTGGAAATTTGCAGACTCTTCTCTAGTCTTCTAAAGTACTGCTATGTCCATGAAAATATCTTGCATAAAGCATATTTCTGTGTGAAAGGGTGCTGGTTTACAAACGAGCAAAGGCTTCTGCTCCACCAAGCTGGGAGGCCAAGAGTACCTGATAACCAGCCAGAGCAGGCTGTGCTAATGTGGCTTGGTTGGGAGACACCAGAGCTGCACATGCTAGAAAGCTGGGAAATGGAAAAGCAAAGAACTAATAAGGTAAACCAGGAATGCTTTTCTGAATTCTCCAGTTCTTGGTAAATATTTCTGTTCAGCTTTTGATATAGCTAACATGATAAAACCTTTTTGCTCCCACTGCAATTTACCTCTGGATAGGTATTTCTCCTAGTGTTGTTTGCTTTTCCTTTTCTTTTGATTTATCTCTGGAAGAGGAAGCAAATCATCCATGGTGGAGTTCCAGTTAGTCTTCAGTGCTTGCTCAAGTCCTGTCTTTCAGACTTGCCAGATGTATTTTTATTTCCAAAGCTTGTCTTTCAAGGAGTTTCTAAAAGAGAAGCAACAAATTGTGTGCAGTATGGAACAAATGGTTAGCTGGGTTAATTTTAAAAAACATAAATATAATCCAACCACCCCCTACACATGATGATTCACTATAGGGAAAAAAAAGCCTTTAGTCTTAAATGCTCCGGCAGAAGTTGTAATATAAAACGTACAGCTCCTGTGCCTGTGGTTCCACTGTGCAAGATAAATACACAGCTTGAAAACCAGAAACAAACAAAACTAAAATCCCCAAGCCATCGTTTTGTATGTAAGAAGGAGACTGAGTGTTGTCTTTGAAGTCACCATGAATTACTGGAATGTTCATATCCTACTGTTCCGGCCTATTATTTTTGAGCAGAACTCTCTTGTAGAAAAAAGGCAAAAGGGATTCTCCCAGCAACTTTGGGAAGTCAGCTGCATGTGCATTCAGTCCCTTCCCTCAGAGGCAGTTCCTGGCAGGCCTTGTGGCTGTCACAGAAGTGGTGCTGGAACTAACTAAAGAGGTTCATGGGCAAAGCTCCTGGTTGGCTCTGCTGTGTTTTGCCAGCTTGGATGTGGCACAGGAGCCCTGCAGACGAGCATGTGCTGTTGACATTTGGATTTCTGCACACTTGCCCTTTGCTAGACTGCTCAGGAAAAATGTTACCTACTGTGGACTCTCTTGTTAGAGAAGGAGGTCAGGTGAGTGCTGGTGTTCTCTGTGTGGGTGGTGTCAGCTCCCAAATCACTCAGAGCTGCAGTTCTGGCCCTTTGTGCTGCCTTAGTGCCCTCCTGCACCATAAGGTACCTGCATCCTCCTCCTGCCCTGCCTCTGCTCTCTAAAGTGAGATGTAGCAATCTGTGCATCTCCTCTTCTTCCAGCTGTCAGAGCTCCCTGCTGCCCTCAGTGGAGCTGTGACCACAGCTGGGTACCCCAGGGGGACTGGGGTCAGAGGGTGCCAGGTGAAGGGCGTGCTGTGCTGGGCTCAGGTGGCTCAGAAGTCCCAGTAGAGAGGGAAAGGAAAAGGGCTCTCGTCTCTGCTTTACACTGCAGAGTGGAATTCTGTATGGACTGATTCTGCCCTTCTGTCCATCTCCTGTATGTCTGAAAGGAGGTGATTTAAAGAGAGAGAATTCCCACAGCCCCTTTTAGAATTACAGAATTGTAAATTCTGGAAAAGACCTCTGAGATTGAGTCCAGCCATTGACCCAGCATCACTACCACATGGAAATTGAAAGGCACCATTTATTTGACCCCTCGCCAGCAAGAAGGCACCTGCTGTTCCTTCCAACTGCTGTTCCCAGTGCTCTTGTAAGTTTTACTATCTCACATCTTTTCATATGGATTATATGAGGTGTACTGTAGGAAAAAATACACTATTGCTTATTCCTTTAATAATGGAGCACTGACTGAACTGGTCTTAAGGTATTCTGGGTATCTGTCAAGTCTGCTATCATTTTCAGCACAGCTGATTCCAAATACTGTGTGGGAAACTGTTTTGCTGTAAGAACATCTTCTCGTGCACAGACAAGTGCAATGATTTGAACTCTTGAATCTTGGGTCCTCACTGTTCCCTCCGATATTGCTAACCAAGGATGGAAGCATTGGGAAAATATTTATACAAATGAAACAGTTGTAGAGTGCAGAATTGGTGTCATGTGTTTGTCTCCTGGTTGTTTTGTATTCCTACCCTGTCCCTTTGTACCTGTCACTCTTCCAAAGGACACTATAAATGAAAACCAGATTAAGGTGTTCTCAGAGCATCAGACCCAAAAAAGCCAATCTGTGAGAGGAGGCAGCTTTTCAAAGGTGTTATCAGAAATTGAAGTGTTGTATTTTCTGCTCAGTGTTGGTTTTTTTCCATCCAGTATCTGTGTCTGTGTACCTTTGAAGCATTTTGGAAGAGTTACTGAAAACGCAGCTGGTGATGGCTGCCAGGAGGGAGACACAGCACAGTTCCAAAGCTCACTCGGAAAGCTTATTCCTGTGATGAGAAAAAATGAACTTCAAGTAACTATTGTAAGGAATATCTCTAGCACACATTGCAATTCCCATCTGCAGAGTGTCTGGAACAGGAATGGTTTTGCTCTCCCTTCTGGGACCATGAAAGCAATCAAGATGCAACCCCCACATCCCACCTTCCCCAGGTGGGGTCAGTCTGGAACCATGTCCTATTCAAATTTCTCAAATCACCCCAGCTGTGTGCAGCTATGTGTCCATAAATGTGCCTCCTGCCCTCTGCCACTTCCTTTTAGATCATTAATTGGTCTGGAGTCACGCAATATCCAAATCAAACGCTGTGGATGCTGAAAGAAGAGATGTTTCCATTGCTCAGCGTCAGAACTCACGTGCACTCCCGTGTGTGGCTGCAGAGGCTGCGATTCCAGTTCAGTGGAACGAGGGCAGTCACTTGCACTGAAATGTCAGACCCACCCCTCAGAGCTCAGGCATTTCTAGAGCAGGTGGACAGAGGTTTGTGTTGGGACAGCATCCAGAAACAGGCTCAAAGCTCAATGCTAATTTGCACAGGGTCTCAGCAAGGGACCCCTGTAATTGCCTGTCCTGTTTCAGAGAGCTATTTGTTATCTGGGTTACTGGAAGATGTTGAAACCGTTATCACAGGGTCTGTGATTGTGGTTCTGATGCAGCTCCTTCTTTGGAAGTCTGTGGGAACCTTTTGTGTGTCTGTGGGAATTGAGTCAGACCCTACATCAAGACACATTTGGTGCTGTTTCATTTTTTTGCAGAAAGCTGAATTTATAGTCTCTAGGTTGAAGAGTAGGAAAGTAATCTGCTGTGTCAGTTAACGGATGGTGTGGAAGCAATGGCTGCCTGTAACATCCCACCTGTCCTGCTTTTGTTGTGCCTGAGCAGGAAATCTCACTTGGGCCAGTTATTTGCTGAGGAGGCAGAGGGAAGAAGATATGTTTGTTTTATTTCTAGGCTGTGTGTGTCTTGGAAACATTCCTTCCTCTTGTGTTGTCTATTAAAATGTATATTCTGCTTGCCATGCTGCAGCAGAGGCCTAACCCCAGGGCGTGCTGATGGAACACAAATAATGTCTTATTTCTTAACTCTGTGTAAGTGGAAGTCTCTATAATGCTTTAGCATTATGTTTTATAAATAATTATGACAGTATCTTAAGCTCAGCCTTGTTCAAACCATTGAAGGAATGGAAGAAAGGGAAAATACTCCTTAAATAGACTGGGATTTAATCAGTTGGTGTGAAAAAATAAAAAAAAAAAGTAGTAGTGCTGCATGTAAGTTTCCAAGCAAATGTTAAAATAGAAAGGAATTGTAAGATTTCCTATCAGCCTAACAGGATCCTTGCAGTAGTGTTGTGGTCTGAGGAACATGAGTCATTCCTGATGTGGGGTCCATGGGTGCGTGCTGGCCTTCCGCAGGGCGATGCTCAGTCCAATGAGTTCAGAAGGTAAAGCAAGTCACTGCTGCAGTGCCTGGGTGGTGCTGTTACTTTGGGAATAAGCTTCCCAACCAGTTGTGTATTGAGGCTACACAGAGGGTGCCAAGTTGGTGGTGTAGAACGTGTGCCTTCATGATCCACTGGGGTGGTCAGATACAGGTCTGGAGAAATGTTACCGTTTTTGAAGGCTGCAAACTGATGTGTGTTTAGCGTGGATATCCATGAGGCAGCTTATGGATGGTGTGCTTGACGCTTAAGCCTTCAAGCACAATGCTTTAGGAGAGTTTGGTTAATAGTGCCTCGCAAAGAAAACCATCCATCCATCCCAGGTTTAGGCTCCTTCGGAGGCCTGGAAACAAATCTAAACTTTCTGTTAGCAGGGTGGTTCTTGAAGGTTGTGCATATTGTACTGAAAAACAGGATGCAGAAGAGAGAGAATGTGGTATTCAGGCTCTGGCTTCTGTTCAGATGCAAAAGTATGGATCTGAGCCTTTCTTTCGTTGAGCTCCTGGTTGCCTGCTGATCCAAGTGCATCAGTCACTCCTTGGGAAGTGTAAGTGCTTCCTCAGTGCCCACAGTCTTTGGCCTCCTGGGTTGTGCATAAAGGCTGGGAAAATGACCATTATGTTCTAACTCACGTGCAAATAGTGGGAAGATGGGAAATGTCTGACAGTACCAGGTGCTAAATTAGTCTTTTGAAGTGTTGACATTTCTTTTAAATGTATAAAGTTCCCAGGCTACACAAAACACTGCATTTGCAATTCAGATAAGTCAAATTAGAGTACTTATCTCAACCCTATGTAATAGATTTTGAGCTGGAAATCCCTGGGAGTGGTGCTGATCATCAAGTCTGAAACTATGAGTGTTGAAGTCTCATGAGAAGATAGTCACAAAATATCCAAATGTGTTTAGTGTGGTTTAATAGGTTGTCATTTTGTCAGATAGGCTGGATTTAGAGAATGAGATTAAGCTACAGCATGACAAAACCTTGTCAATTAATAACACTTCAAAAAGGAACATGACAGCTGTTCAAGGAAGATCATTAATAAGAAGCAACTCCTAAATAGAAGGAATTGGTAGATGCACCAGTTTCTCTCTGAAAATCTGATGCTAAAAGTGAGGCATCTCTCAGATACAGGCCAAACATACTGCACGGTCAGCCTTTCACACAGTTCTTGGAGGCTTCTGGATCTTGATTGAGTCAGCAAGCCAGGGAAGCATGAAAACAGAAAGCAGGAACGAACAAAAATCAAAGTTTGGAATTATTTAAATGGTTCGTCAGCCAAGTTGCCTGCAAGAGCTGACCTGCTGGTGTACTTGACTTTTTAGCATATGCAAAGCAAAATATGCCAAGAATCAGCGGAACCAGCAGTATGGGGAAAGTTGCAGGGACTGACACTTTGTGCTAATTTCACTTAAACCTTGAGGTATTCTCTTAAAATGTGTCCTTTATGGAGTCTCAAAACTTGTTCTACACTTGAAAATGCATCTAGTGAAGGCAAAGCGTTCACAGCCGGGTGTCTCAGTCAGTTGGCTGATGCTTGTTTCAGAGGGTGCTAAGAAATCACAGTTTCTGCAGTGGTTTCAGGGATAGAGACATGGGGTTGTGCTCTCTCCAGTCCAACCTGTCTGATGGATTTGACTAAATTTTTGCTTAAGAATTGGTCCAAACCAAAGAGTGTTAGCCAAGACAGCCCACTGTGTTAAAGGGTTTGGATCTCACATGTCTCTGTAGACATCACTGGAGGTGGAGATGTTGTTAGTGTTAGGTATCAATGCCTGTAAGTGTTTGTTCTGAAAAATCTGGCGTCTCTTTGTTGCTTGGATTTAGGCTTCGCTTGTGGGTCATCTGTGGCTGTGACACAGCAGCCTGTGTCTACCTGTGAATATCCTTTGGTTCAGTGAATGCCACCTCATATTCCAGCTGCATTTGGGAACCTGTGTGTGTCAAGAACCTTGCCGTGTGCAAGGTTGCAAAAATACATTGTGTTTCTCCCAATCCCCATTTTAGTGATTATGGCTGTGTTTGCACGTCTCAGGAAGGAAGCCGTGATAGTGCCTAATGCCAGAGATATTTGAGGCAAGTGCTGGTAAGTGTATCCCACCTGACAGATCTGGAACGAAAAGCAACCGTTTGCATCCAACCCAGAACTATCAAGGTCCTCAGGGGAACAGTTTTGGAAAATACATTCTGGTGTAATGGTTTTGTAACAGGGATAAATGGCCACTATTTCAGCCATGTGAAGGGCTGTGGACTCCTCTGGGCCTTACACCAGAGCCAAGGATGAAAAGAAGTGTTTTAACTCTGTCTTCTACCAGGCACTGGGAACATGGGGCTCTTTATGATCCCTGTGATTTATCTGAGCATCAGCCTTTTTCTTTAAGCTCCATTTTACAGCAACGATGCATCTGCCAGATGGGGTTTGGTGAGTGAGCAACCTGGTACCTTCCTCCCAGTTGCATCCCAGATCCCTGTCATTAATCCAGTATTAATGACCAAGAAACTAAATTGAGGAGAATGTAAATCCCACCATTTGCATGTCATGTAATATTTTTACCATGGGCAGGTCAATCAAATGAAAAGCCCTTCAGTTAGGGAGCCAAAATGCAGCTTTGTCTTAACTGAGTTTATTGTCAGGACCTGGTGGTGCTGCTTCATCACCCAGTGTCTTGTAATTACACTACCTAATGGGATGGAGAATGGGAATTGGGCTTGCTCCTTTGTTTTGTGCTGTCCAAAAATGACTGAAAAGCAACAGAGGATTCCCTCAGGACCGCCACAGCTCTGGAGGGAGGAGAGTGATGGGAACCTGGATTCAGACACTGCAATTTTAGTGTTGAAAGGGAATTTCACATCCAACATTTGCAAATAGCTCAGAAAACCTTGCAACAGATTTTTGTCCCTGTGAAGCACAAAGCAGCACTGTAGAAGAAGTGCTGTGGGAGTATTGCTACTTCCAGGGTGGTTTGAGTTTGTTTTTTATCTCCAGAGCACTTAATTAGGTGCTTCACTTTAGAGCCTCTCTGTAGGTATGCAGTTGTTAAACACTTTAGTTGCTGATTGAAGGGTGTGATGAGTGAAAAAGGAGTATCTTACGGTCTTTACTGGTTATTTTTATATAATAAATAATAATATAAATCTCATAAAATAAGGATTCTTTAATCAGCTAGAATCTTGAGCACATTCCCAAATAAAGCTTTCCACATTCAATTAAATGTGCCTGAACAGGCTACCTGGGAGAACTAAAGCCATTAACAAATACTAGAGGCAATCAAAGGAAAGGTGAGTGGACTTTGCTTCATCTCCCTTGCTCATTTTTATATTTAAATATGTATTTTGGTCTCTTTCTGCTTGCTGTAGTCTCTTTTCTCCTTGCAGGGCTCTAAGTAGCAGCTGAATTTTCCCAAAAGGGAATTGTTCAAAGGTGAGGTGTTTAAAGCTGAGAATCAGTGGAACACTTAATGCATCCAAATGAGCTGAAGTTTGGAAGTGTTTGACAAAGTGTAAATGGATGCTGCAAAGGAATCAGGCCTGGTTTAGAAGTCCATCCTAAATGCAAAGGGTTTCAGTATTGACCCTTGAGCAAACGATTAATCAAATGTACTAAGGTTTCAGTAACTCAGTAGCTTGCTGTTAAATCTTGGTGTGGTGTGGCAGTCTCATCTGTAACATGGTTATAACCTCCAGCCAGCATATGCAGAATAAGTACATGTGAATCAAACTGATGGGAATGTGTGAATAAAATCTGTGAACACTTGAAGGAAGGCCTGGGGCATTGGCACTTCAATTTTAGTGACCTGCTTGTCAGAGTTGTGGAGAGGATCTTTGGGTAAGAGAAGGAAGCATCCTTTGCCAGACATTCATATTTAAACTAGTATACTTTCTATGCCAAGCAGTCTTAAGGGAAAAAGAGTGAAGAAAAACCTGGTTAGTGTGACTGCAGCAGAGACACAGCAAATGTGAGATGGTGTCTGCCATATGGATTTAACTGCATTTAAATACAGTTTAAATAAATACCTTTGCCAAAGTGGCATCCTCACTCTAAAACTGCTCCTGTCCCCATAGAGCCCATAGTGCTGCTTTGGTGTATACTGATACCTGATGGGAGGTATAAAGATGGAGCCAGACTCTTCTCAAAGGTCCCCAGTGAAAAGATGAGGAAAGGGGCACAAAAGAAAATACTGGGAATTTCACTTCAACATAAAAAGAAACAATTTTACTTTGAGGATGGTTTAGCACTGCATCAGGTTGTCCGGCATGGTTGTGGCTCCTCTGTCTTTGGAGATACTCAAAACCCATTTGGACATTATCCTGATCAGCCTGTTGTAGTTGATCCTGCTGTGACCAGGGGACATGGACCAGACTATCTCCAAAACTCCTTCCAGTCTCAGCTGTTCTCTTACTCTATGAGTGCTTGCAAAGTAGAAGAGCAGTTTGGAAATGGTGATGGGAGATGGACTTAGCATCAAGAGTTCAATTTGAAGGGAGGAAACTGTAGAACATAAAGAGAAGCCAGTGATGATGGGAGTTCTGGGAAATGTTGTGCGCTGTAGTGCCTTACAGAGTAGTTGTGTTTGTAGAGATGGGGAGTGAGAAGTAGGTATGGGTGAGTGACAACACGCACAGTGAGGGAAGAAAAGAGGAATATAAACCCAATCACTTCCCTGCAGTGGGACAAATGGCAGAAGAAGCAGCAGCTGCAGTGAGTCTGCCCAGGGCTGCGCTGCCTGCAGAACTCAGGGATGATAAGGGGAGAACTCTTGGTGGAGGTGAGAAGGGTGGTTCATAATTACATTTATCTGACAGGTAGCTCTAGCATGAACTTCTAAGTGCACTTGTATCTCTACAGCAAACAGATAAACACTGGTAACTCTCCGCATTGACTCAGAGCTGATAACCCATCAGTCTATATCTCCAACCAGTTTCCACACCATGATGTGCCCTGCTGGTCCCTTCGTACCACCCAGAGACTGAGCATAACCCACTCCTTTGGTTGTAGGAAATCCTGAAATCAGTGCTTAGCCAACCTCCAAACAGGGGAGAAAAGTACTGATCAACAAAACATCTCAGTGCACAGTTTTGTTCCCATGCTGGTTTGTATTTTGGTCTCTTGGCTGGCAATCCCCATGATGGATTAGGTAGGATTATTTGTCAGTAAAGATAAAGATAATAACTTTTCTGCTCAAAGATCTCCCAGATGGTAAGACACCAAATGGCCAAAATTTGGAATGAATATTCAGTTACTTAAAAGTCTGGGCTGGACTTGACAAGAAGACATGTTCTTCAGGATTGGCATGGAACAATTCACCAGTACTATGTAGCCCCTCTCTGGGTCTTTACAATATTTATTCTGCTTTTATTAGAGAAGAGCTAGAACCATTGGTGTTTGAAAAGGTGAGGCATGTGACTTTGAGTTTCATGTCTAGATTTGACATTGCATTCCCATCAAGTATTTGGGCCCAGGACTTGTATCCACCAATGGAAGCCAGGTGCCTTGGTTATATATATGCAAAATTCATAAAGCTTTAGAGGTGCATGGTGTTGGAGGATGTATTTAGGCTTATCTATTCTGCTGTGGCCTTTGTCATCCATCCAGGCACAGAATGGAATTTGAAACATCAACCTCATTGTTTAATGTGAGCTGGTCTCTCGTGCTATGTCAGTGTCCTTCTTTGACTTGGAAACTTTCAGATTCTTCAAGGTGACCCCTTGTTCCTGAGACAGCTGAGAGAACTGGAGCGTTTAGTGTTTAAACAAATATGTAACGTCATTCCAGTGCTCTGCTCTTCAGTGACTCTCAGCTAAGGAGCTGGAATTTGAGCTGTGAGTGTGCAGGAGTCAATGCTCTTAGTCACCACCCCGAAACTCAGTGCAGGTTCCTGGTTTGGCTTACCTCATAGTTAATGGTGCATCTTTTGGCAAAAGGTCAGGTGTGTCATCATTAACCATTGAAATCCCACAAAATGCTGGGAAAACTTACTGGAATGGAGGAGGAAGTGGTGTTTGCCAGGCCAGAAAATACAGGGTCTGCTCAAGGAGGGCAAATGCCTGCGTGTGAGTGTAGCTGTCAGAGGGAACCACTGGTGTGCAGCCCTTGAATTGATCTTTGAGCCCTGTGGGGTTTACTTTGTTCAGCTGGCTCCTGCAGTTTCTCAGATTTATCCAACAGATCACTTGTGACTGCTGTGCTACCCTGGCTGCCTAGTGCAAGGCTCAGCCAGCTGGAGAAATACAGGAGTGTAACTCAGGGAAATTAAGTCAATCCAATGCTTTCTCCTTAGTTTATTGTCATTTCACTATGTTTTAGGCTCTGTGTGGCAATTCCAGCTGCCCATGGTAGGAATGACTTCGTACACATCTTCTTTCAAAGGATGCAAACCCTGATTCTATATTCTTGATTTTTGCATAATGTTTATATAATAAAAGAAGGAAAATATGGCAAAACTGAGCTCAGAGAGGAATTTAATGGTATGGAGTCCTCTTTTACAGCAGCTAAATGCAATATCCACAGGAGTTTAACTCAACATCCTCACACAGGGAAGGGTAGAGGTGCAGGTGCTTTACCAGTATAAGATCCTTCTTTTAGATCAGCAACAGCAGTTCTAAACATGGTTTGCATTGGTGCTGTGCACATACAGGAGCTTGTGAGTCTGGAGTGACTCTGTCTGTGGGATCCCCTCAGTCCCTGTGTCCCTCACATGAAAACAGCATGTGTTCAGCTTTTTTTGAGACTCTTACAAGCTATTCCACATTCAAATGCAAATACTTAATAACCAAAGCTTAAGGATCATATGAGTCTTTAGACAGTAAATCTGGTGGTTCAGAGTTGTACACATATTTGGCAGATTATAGGTTTACCACTGGCAGATAATCTTTTAAAGAACTGTGGCTTTACTCCTTTTGTTAACTAATTAAAAAAAGAGAAAGAACTTCAAACTGTAATTAGACCTATTAAAACACATATTACTCCCTGAATGGTCTATATAGCTAGGATAAATGTATAATTAGGAGGTTTCACCAAACATCATTAAAGCCAGTCATGTGTCCTAGGCCATCAAACCTTTATGTGATTGAGAGTAAAGTCAGTATGAAGGTGTGAATAGAAACCTCATCATACATTTTATCTATTGGATCTGATGTTCTTAGAGGTCTTTTCCAACTAAACAATTCAATGGTTCTGTATTGTAAATACTTAACTCCAACCATGAAAGCCTTTTTTCAGATGTAAATTCTGGAAGGATTGTCACATCCATAGCTTCTCGTGTTTGGTGACACTGGTGACAGGGAAGAGAACAGGTCCCTTGGACCCCATGATCTGTCACTGTTGTTGTCTATGGCTTGCTGATAGTTTAAGAAATGTAGAAGTTGGTAGGTATAGTTTTCTATTCCTTATTGGCACATCCCCAAGGCGTAAGAATTTGTATACCTTTTGAAACTCACTTCTATTTTGAGGAATTGGGTTTCTTTTACTTTATGGCTAGAGGGTGTTTTTCCTTCTACATATTTAGGAGATGGGAAGAAGAGAGCGTGTCCATTGACCTTTTGTACCTCCCATTCACGGGTGCGAGTGCTTTCTCCGTGCATTACTTTCTGGTGATGTCATCCCTTGAAGGGAAATTCCCAGGAAGGCCGTGGCAGTTCTGGGTCCCTGCAGCCACCATTCTTCCCATATGTTGATGGTTTATTGTGTGCTGGAATCTTCCCTGGCTTGTGTCACCAGCCACACAAGCTGGAGAAAGGGACTGGAAGCCCTTTTGCATCCTGAATTGCTCCCGGAGCTCACAGCAGTCGCATTGTGTGGTCCAGGTGTTCCTTTCCAGTGCCACATCCAGGCTGGAGCCTTGGCACAGTGCTGCTCCATGGCTGTGGGATCTCGGCACAGCCATGGAGCTGCACTTCGGGCTGATGGGGCAAGGAGGGGGATTGAGGCCATGCACTCATTCCAAAAAACCCATTGCATCTCTCCAAACCAGGAGATGTTGGCAGGCCTCGCGGAGGTCCAGACAGTCTCTGATATGACTGCTTTCCAGAATTAAAGACAAATTAATTGCTTGCCCTAATAGCACCTTGTTTCAAAAAAACCTTCAGTTTCAAGCATTTCATTTTAGAAAAACACTGTTAAGGTGGATAAGTGTTGAGGTTGCTGGGCTTAACCTACAGTGAAGGAATTAGCTCAGGTCCTGAAAGCTGACTCAGATATTTTCAATTTTCCTGCCAGAGACCTACTTGCACGGATGAACAAATTACAGCAGAGTTCCCAAGTCATATAGAAAGGAATGAGCTTCTTCAATATATATCAATTTGTGCTTGGGGAACAGTGAAATTTAGTTAAAGTCTGAGCTGCCTGTTCTGCTTTTGAGCACGGGCAGAATTGAGCTGGTGTCAGCCCTTTTTATCTCATTAAACTCCTGAGAACCTTGAGGTAGGACATAAATGGAAAAGCAGTGAGGGGAAAAATCCAGTGCAGAGGAAATGGCAGAGGTGTCCTGCTACAGCTGTGGAGGGGAACAGAGTTTTCCTCAACATGTGGAATATCTGACTTTGCCATGTGTTTGTGCAGGTTGTCATGTCCACATACACTTGGAGAGGAAAAAGCATGTTCCTATGGGTGTATGTGTATATGTGTACACCAAAAATAGCAGTTGTCTGTATTGCATACAGAGTGCTTTTTGGACCAGTTTCTGAGTGGTTCATGGGATGCCTGTGGTCCAAATGAGCAGCAGCATAAGAATTTTAGAGTTGTTTTGTTGTTTGTATTGCTATAGCGTTGTCCATGCTCATCCCAGGCAGGTGACTACTTTGCTTGTCACCCTCTCTCTGATCCAGATCTAAACTTCCTCAGAAACCACAGCCAGCCTCCAGTTCCCTGCTTTCTAATTCTGCATGACTAAGCCTTTCGGCACGTTATAAATACTGTTGCTCCTTCGAAATACATTGGTTACCTGTGCACCAATGACTGCCAGCATATTTCTGCAGTGGAGTGGTTGCGCGTTGGGAAATTGGCATAAATTAAATCACTTGAGTCACAGTACTGCCCTTTCTGCTCACACCCACGTGTGTGAGTTACGTATGTGCAGCTCTTGGGAGATGGATGAATGTGAGCAGCACTGTACACACCCTGCCAGCAAACAAGGAACTTGGATTCCTGCAGAAAACGAGTATTGCTCCAGAATTCACAGCAAAATATGAGGAAGTGAAGAGTACACAAAAGTATTTTGTTTTCGCGACTATTGGAATCCTCAAAGTATTCTTTTCAGCCGGGGATTACAGTGAGGAAAACAATGCAAACACATCAGAGGTAGATTTTTGTCTGCTGATGGATATATTTATGACTGAGGCATGTGGCTTGATATCTGCATGGCATTTCCCTTGTTTGTGAATGAGAGTTGTACTCTAGCTTAGCTTTGCTGTAGGGCACAAAATCAGTAATTTCCCTTGACTTTTTCCTATCTGAAGAAGGAGAATCAGTAATTGTTCATTATTCCCAAAGCATTTTCATGTTTAAGGACATATGATAAGCATAGAATCACAGAGTGGTTTGGGTTGGGAAGGAACTTAAAGCCCATTTCATTCCACCCCCTGCCATGGGCAGGGACACCTTCCACTATCCCAGGTTGCTCCAAGCCCCATCCAACCTGGCCTTGGACACTTCCAGGGATGGGGCATCCACAGCTTCTCTGGGCAACCTGTGCCAGGGCTTCACCACCCTCACAGGGAAGAATTTCTTCCTAATATCTAATTTAAACCTGCCTTCCTTCAGTTTAAATCCCTGCCATTCTTGTCACAAATGATCTATAGAATAATGACAGTAAATTGAGGACTTGCAGAGGTTACATTTGTAGAAATAGATTTCCCTGTGCTTACAACTTTCTGCATTGACTTTCATTTCTGCCCCTGCAATTATTTCTGGGTGTAGCTCAAGCTGCTTAGATGGCTGAGAATTTGCTTGTGCTCATGTATCAGGTATTCAGGCATCAAAGCGTTGTGTCTTAGCCTGCACTCAGCAGCGTGCAGAAAACTGCAGGGGCAGTGAAAGAGCTTACGTTGAAAATCAGGTCCTTGCAGTTCACGAAAGTGTTGCTTGAAATGGGCCATTAAGGAAATTCTGTTAGATAAACAATTACTTTTTGTCCATTTTAGATTGGGCTGTGCTGAATGTGAAGTACGTCCTGGTTCTGTGGGATTGCCCTTTCCCCAGAGAGGCAGGTAGTTCCCTGAATGCCTCCTCCATGCCCCTGCCCTGTGTGGCTCCAAGTCATTCCCTGCAGGTCCTGCTTATAGAGCACACGGATGTTCCTGGGCTTCCCAGTAGAGCTTGGGTCTCCTCTGAGGGTTTTGGAGAGGTGTCTGCTGCTGTTCGAGGCAAGTGGAGTGAGACGGGTGCTTAGCACTTTCGAGAGATTCCATTATTCCACAGCTTTTAATGAAGGAAGACATTTAGATTGGGGGATTGCAGGTTCAGCTCTTTGCCAGCTTTGAAGAGCCTTTAGGATTTCACACTCAGAGCCTGTCCTTGGCACGCTGGGGAGGGTGGGTTGTGCTTGGCAAGGAGTTGCTGTTTCTGGACCCCAGAGCAGGGTTTGTTACATTCACCCACCTTCCCAGACCTTCCCAACTCAGGCTTAGCAAGAGTGAGCTGCCATCTGGGAACAAACTGGGGGGTCTTCTGCCTCTTTTAGAATATATTCTTGAGTGTCACTGAGTAAATGTTTTATTATTACTTTTCTTTCATGCCTATAGATCTTAAAAAAAAAATACAGTCCCTTTCTTCTGGGCAAGGGACAAATGAAACAACTGTGAAGTTCTAAAAAATAAATGCATACAGGAGGATCATTTTCCAGTCACATGAATTTGTATTTCCCTGACTGTTGTCCATCCTGGATTAAAAAAGCCAAGGGGGACTTTCTAATGTTTTTATTTCTTTTCTCAGTATTTCTGGCTCCTTGTGCTCTCACGGGGTTTGGTTGGCATCGGTGAAGCGAGTTATTCTACTATCGCACCAACCATCATTGGAGACCTGTTCACCAAAAACACGAGGACTCTTATGCTGTCTGTTTTCTACTTTGCAATTCCTCTGGGCAGGTAAGCAACACGAAGGTTCTTCAGTCTGGTTTTGGCTTTTCTCTTAAATAAACTCACACAGATCTGAAATTGCTAATGATGATAGTTCTTGACTTTGGCTGGAATGGTTTATACAGGAAAATATTGTGAGCAGTGACTAATTAGTTGCAGGAATTAGATTATTTTTTGGCCCTGTTACTGGTTCATGTGTGACTTTTGGGAACTAATGGGAAGTTTGTTGTTGGCTTGTTTAGGTTTTTTTCTTTTTTACAGCAACAGGGTGGAAATGGAAACAAAATATTTTAGCTGACTTTTTCTTTCAGTTGAGTTTCCTTATCAGCCCAACACAGTATCTGATTGTTGGGACAGGAGGGAATCTGTCATTATTTTTATTTTTTAAAATAATGGCTGACCCTCTATTGTGAGATTGTCAGCGAGGTGGCTTTGCATAGTTTGCATACCAATTCCCAGAGCTGGACAACATCCTGTGCAAAAGGGGAATTATGGGTTCATTTCCAGCAGGGAATACATGGCTAACATATACCAAACTCAGAGAAAAATGTCTGGTGGTGCATTTTACAAGCTGGAACACTTACCTGTGAGATAAAACTCACAAATGTCCTTTTGCTCTTGAGGAAAAATTGAGAAACGGAGCCTTAACTGGTGAAAAGAATATTTTGCCAAGAGGACCAAGGATTCCAAGTATTCACATAGAGAATTCAGTGAACTAGAAAGAAATTACAAATATTCATCCTGTTGAGCCTGACTCTGGGACTTCATTATCTCAATATCCAGCAGCAGCATGGATTACAAGACCATGGAGGATAGAAAAAGGGCTATAAACTAAAAGATGTTTTGGTGGGATATTAGGAAGAAATTCTTCCCTGTGAAGGTGGTGAAGCCCTGGCACAGGGTGCCCAGAGAAGCTGTGGCTGCCCCTGGATCCCTGGAAGTGTCCAAGGCCAGGCTGGATGGGGCTTGGAGCAACCTGGGATAGTGGAAGGTGTCCCTGCCCATGGCAGGGGGTGGAACTGGATAGATTTTAAGGTCTCTTACAACCCAAACCAGTCTGTAATGATTCATGGTTTGATTTTGGGGCCTGTCTGGGTAAAATGTCCAGTTTTGGGGAGGGTATAGCTGGCAACCTCCAAAGCTTAGCAGACTCTTCAGTAAACAGGGTGGAGGGGAGCCTCACAGTTGCCCCACTGCAATCCTGGCAACTTCTAGCCAAGGCAGTCTCAGCAACAAATGCAGCAGTTTAGAAAAAAGGTATTTACCTTCAGTTCATGTTGAGAGAAACGTGGCTATGTTCACCTTTAGTTTCTTGTGACGCACCTTTTGTCTTACATGTGGCTGAAGGTCTCCCATCAAACTTCTTGCATGTTCTTTGTTTTTCTTCCAAGCTAATAGAAAATGGTCTCTTCCTGCATAATGAGAACCAAGTACTATTAAGTGGCAAGAAAAAAAATCCAGTGATGGAATATGGCCTGTCCTTGAAGGGCATTTTTAAACTGAAAGCTTGAACATAAAATTGTTTAATATTCATATTAGCACAGAGAAAGGCCTGATGTAGAAATGAAATTGAGAAATAAATTCCTTCTAAGTCTTTGTTTCCGTCCACTATAGATTGAAAGGTCAGCTATAAACTTCCAAATTTCCATCAGATTTGGACAATTTTTGATCCACAGTGCTGGGTAGAGTCACATACTAGCCACCATCTGCTTCAATCCCCATATTTCTTCCTGTAGGACAAGAGAGCTGAGGACACACAGTTGGTTGTGCCTGTCTTTGCCTTTGCCTAAGAACAGCTGTGACTGTGGCACGCTTAAAGCTCTGACCAACTCTCATCTTGGCCTTTCTTGCAGTGGCTTGGGATACATCACTGGGTCGAGTGTGAAGCAGGTTGCTGGAGATTGGCACTGGGCACTGCGGGTAAGTCCCTCTTAATGATACATCTTAATGAGAGCTGCTTGATTGATTGGAAGAGTTCCATCACACAAGGGCTCAACCTGTTATTATATCTGGAAGGTAAAGGGTTGGAAATTACATCTGTGGATGTTAAGTGCATGGCAGATGCACTCTAAGCAAAGGTATGTGAGTTTGGCCTGTGGGACTTGGTGTTTTCCCTGCTTGGGAGCAAGAATTTTCCAATCACTTTGTTAGCAATCAATCAATCATGACTTCTTGATGGGGACAGGAAGACGAGGCATTGGCCTTAAATCAACTCCACAGTCTTTCAGTCCCCTGCTGTCAAGAAACTCTGAGAATGGCTTCCTGCTTTGAGGAAAAAACACTTTGTTCCAGTTTCCGCTTGTTTTTCTGCCCTGAGACAGTCGGTTTCCTTCTATTTTAACCTCTTGGGACCCTGATAAATGAGGTGAAAAGATAATCCGCTCCAATCACATACTCACAAACAGCTTCTGCACACAAAGATGTCTTGAAAGAGCTGAGAGGAAGTGGCCCAGCAGAACTGGTTTCTGACCTTCGGTGCTGTGGGTGGCACGTGAGGTGCATTCTCTGGCTCTGGCCCCTCGTGGAGACCATGAATCTCATGGAACTCAGGCCCAACACCATTTATAACAGCAAGTGATGAAATACAGGGGTTCCCATCTGAAGCAAACATGCCCTCTGTGATACAGGCCATGCCTAGGGTAAGCAAAGCCAGGAACATCACCGTGAATGGTTCATCTGTAGCTGGGAGAGTGGAGGGCAGCTTCCAGCTGTGCACTTGGAGTGGAAAGCGGAGTAGCCTAAAGCTTCCCACCAAGAGGATGCTGCCTCAGACAGCAGAAGTGTTTAAGGGTAACATGAGCTTTTGAGCAGAGGCCAACACAAGGAGTGAGAACCCCAAAGCCCCTCCTCTGGTCAGTGGGCTTTAACTGGACCACTCGTAGAAAACCCAAATCTGTCTGTAAAACCCAAATGGTTAATTTGTACAAAGAGATCATCACTAGGACTTTTCAGGTGATATCTTCACAGTTATCCTGAGAAATCCAGGCTATCTGCAAGACTGCACCCCTTACAGGTCATGGTTTCCGCTATAAATGACACACTGGTGCAGGATTCCATGGCTGTACAAAATTTGGGGAATCTAATGAGCTGTACATGTCTGTGGTGGTTGCTTTGGACACCATTGCTCAGTCTTTGTAGTCACACAGCACACGTAGAAAGCATCCAGACATCAGTGTAAAGCAGTTTCCATCCCTATGGCAATTCTTGTGCTCTTCAAGATGAATGATTCCCCAAGATGATGCTTCCCTCTGTGATCTCCTGTGGGCTCCAGATACAGAAGAGGTCAGGAATAATCTGTACTTCAGTGGGCTGAAAAAGACAGAAGGACACGTGGGCAAGTGGCAGCTTTGTCTCTGGATCTAACAATAAAACGAGTGTTTCACTGGAGCATTACTGAGTGTCCATGGATATTGTCCTGTTGGGTACTTAAGCTTTTAGATAAAAATCAAAGAGACTTGAAATCTGTAGAAAAAACAGCATTTCCAATATTTTTTACCAGTGCTGTGCCAGCTGTGTGTTCAGCTGTCATAAGGATACTGTATCAGGCTTCAATGTATTCCTGGATGAGTGATTTTCCTGACTTTTAAGTTCTGAAATACTTTTGTCTTTCCTTCCCTAGAAGGGTTGTGGGTTTGTCATCTTTGGACATGAAACACTGCTCCATGTGTAAAGGCTATTCTCGGGTTAATAATGGAAGTTTTTTAGTTCTTTTTAACAGGAATTTATTTTTTAAATAGCATATCTAGATGAGATAACAGTTCAGTGAAATCCATGTTCCTATTTTCCTGATGGAGCTATTTTCCATTCTGACAATAATGGAATTTCAGTGTCGAAACAAGAATGGTTTTTATAGCTTGCAAAACGCTGTGGGATCTTTGTGTTTTTGCCTAGTGCTTGGGAGAAAGGATTGGATAGTGGGAAACCAAGGCCTTGAATGTGTTGTTTTCCTATCTTCCCGCCTGAATTTTCAGTGTTTCTTGGTCTACTGTAGTGAGGTAACCTGAGGAAGATGCCTGAAAACAGAAAGCCATTGTGGGTTAGCTGGAAGAGGGATATATGTCAAGCAAGCGTTTTCAAAGCCAGCATGTGCCCTACATCCAGAAATCTTTCAGCTAGTCTAATTGCCTTTAAAAGGCTTCTGCACTCACCCAGAAACCAGCTGGTGTCTCAGCCCAGCTGGGAGTAGGTTTCCAAAGAGTTAAACATCACTGAAGCATCATGTTTAGATTAATCTTGGTGCTTACTAACACAACGGACTGCCTTACTCAGAGTATTTTCAAAGCTACACGTTTCCAGAGTGAGATAAGAGAGTCCAGGGAATGACATGGAAGAAGGAAAGGAGCAGATGCCTCGATGCTCACAGGTTCTCACTGGCTGTGAGTCACTGAAACCAATTGGATGTATTCTGCTTCCTCCTGATCAGTCAAAGCAAACCCTCCTGACTCCTGTGCTAATTCCCTGCCCCTTTCTTGCAGGTATCTCCACTCCTAGGAATGATAACAGGAACACTCATCTTGATATTTGTGCCTGCTGCTAAAAGAGGAAATGCTGAACAACTTGGGGGGCAGCTGAAGGCTCGGACTTCATGGCTGAGAGACATGAAAGCATTGATTAGAAAGTAAGAGTACTAGTGAAAACCATGTTTTGCTTCTAATGCTTAATTAGAACATCCAATGGTCTGGATTTGGCATGGTGAGACTGGAAAGTGACCACACGCAGGGAGTTGCAGGAAGTTTAGTCTGTGGACCTAGGAGAGAAAATCACAGTTACATGAGATATCGACTGCTGTGATAATAATGGATTCCAAGTTTTGCTCTAACCTTTCCAAAATTGACATCTAAGAAAAAATCTGCTTTGTTTGGCTCATACTTCACACAAAATCAGGGCTTTTGAAGTGTAGAAATTGCTGTGTTCCTGTATTAATTGTTGTGCCACTGTTGTTCAGACACTTAGATCCTTTTTCTTCTTTAAAAGAGCTATTCTGCTGAGGGGAAAAAGAGAGTTTTAGCAATTTAAGAGAAAAAAACACACAGAAGCTTGCACTATGGCAAGTTTAAATATATGTATTTATACAACCACGTGTGACTGAATCCATGAGAACTGAATGTGCTTGGGCACTTGTATGTGTGCATAAAGGTTCACATGCTCACGAGTGTTTAAGCAGCTGCACTTCCTTCCAGAAAACTGGCCTGTGAATGTGCAAATACTTTCACTTGTGAATTAAGGGATACCTTGTAATTCTGATGGGAAACTCGTGATGTCCTTCATTTTTAGAACTGCTGGCTAGAATACCTCCCTGATTCTGTCATCCAGTGTCAAAGGACTACAAAAAGTGATGATAGATAATTTATCATTATTTCTATGTTACTGCTTTTGGTAGTTTATAGAAGTAGTAACCCTATGGTGGCACAGATGGGGAGGGAGAAGTGAAACTGCTCATCCAGGTGAACAGGTGACATTAGGGTGAAAGCCCTGTAATTACATATCATGTCTGAGTGACTAAGAACTTCTCAAACACTCCCTTGAAAAACAGTCCTGTGAAGTATCTCTGATTAGTTCAGTATATTATTATCAGTGGAGCATCACATGTGAATATTCCATGCTTCTTATTCTCCACTCCTCTGTACCTCATGTTACCCCTGCCCCTTGGCAAAGGGAGGTGGCAGGTGTGGGGGAACACTGGGCTTTGTCACTGAAGCACTGGCTCCTGCGTGGGGCTCCTGCTTTTTCACTTTCCCACTAAACCTCCTCTTGGTTTTGTCTCCACAGCCGCAGCTACGTGTTCTCGTCCTTGGCCACCTCAGCTGTGTCCTTTGCCACGGGGGCACTTGGCATGTGGATCCCTCTGTATCTTCACAGAGCACAGGTCGTGCAGAAGACAGCAGAGACCTGCAGCTCCCAGCCCTGCGGCACAAAAGATAGGTGAGAGTCAGTCGGCTGCTTTACAGAGGGGGAGAGGGGGTGGGTGCTTATTTACCAGAGGAAACAGGCGAGTCCCACAGAGACAAGGTACTAGAATGTCTGTAATTTCCTTGCAACAATGATAGGAAATGCTGGGATTGTAAACTAGGCTTTATTTCTCTTCTTCATTGCATGAAGTCAAACCTAGGGAGAAGCAATGACCTCAGCTCTGTCTTAGTTCCCAGGCTGTGGTGCAGAGTAGAAAAGAGAGAAGAAAAATCCTCTAAGGAGGATGTTTGGAGAGCTGAGAATTTGGTTTCTTAAGACCCATCTGTGATAACAGGAGAATAAGCTGGCAGGTTAGGAAGCCCCAGTGGTGGCTGTAATTCAGAGGTTGAAATGGTTCCCCTAAAGCTGCAGGGACTAATCCTGTAGGCTTTTGTTTCTGTGTGAGGCAGGACTTCCCTGTTTTATTGCTCTGTAAACTGCTGTGTGTGCTGAGTTTTGCTGAAGAATGTCTCAGAGATCTGGGACACTTTGAGCTGGAGTGCTTGATGTTATACAGTGGATTGGGTGTTCAGTCCTGGTTATGGAATATCACTTGCAACACATAAGTTACGAAAAGTGATTCTTCATTTTGTGATTTTCAATGGTGGCACAAACCAGAAAATGCTATAAAAGCATTCTTCCAGGTAAATAAAAGGTATAAAAAAAGCTTTTTGTCAGATCTTTTGCTTTTTAGCTCATGAAGGAAAATAATATTAGGAAAACCTTCTTGCCGTAGCAGACATAATCCCATCAAAATTAAAATAGTTAGTGGTGTGGAGTCCCATCATCTAGAGTGTCCAGCAGGCAATTTCAGGCTGTTCTGCAAAAATGCAGTGAGCAAAACACTCAGCTCCAGCCTGACTGCCTGTCTGCTGTTTACAAAGAGAAGTTCCCCCTCCTTGATGACATCTTAATTTTCAACTGCCTTCAAGCTACTCTGATGTGGTTGCCCAAGACCCTATAATCCAGGTCATGCACATATCATATGGAGAATCCTCCTGGCTCTTTAAATTGAAATTAACACATTTCAAATGTGTAACCTAAGAGCAAAAAGCTTCTTTGAAGTGGCCTGAAAGGCGTTGTAAAGTCAAAGCGTGTTGGAAATCACTAGTATTTAAGAGTCTTGTTTGGTTTCCTTGCCCTGAAGCTTCCTGGTGCCTGTCCATGATTTCCCCTTACATGATCAATGTACAGGTTATTAATTAGTTTTGTGTATACATAATCAGCTGTTCAGGGCACTTTGTGGGAATCTCAGTTCCACCCAAGGAAGCAGTGTGAGCCCTTTGCACCCCTTCACCCATGGATCAAAGCCTATGTACAAGGATAAATTTCATACGCTGTGTTTTTCTTAATTGCAGGGGAAGAGGGCTAAAATCATGAGCATTTACTTTATTTAAAATTTGCAAAGCCATTGTGCAAATTTCCATTAGTCAGTTTACCCTAATAATTTGTCCAAAGACGATGCCCATTATGGGGAAAAACTCCAAAAAATTCCTCCACCCTTCTCTTTTTCTTTTTTTTTTTAATAGTTTGATCTTCGGAGCGATCACTTGCTTCACCGGCTTCCTGGGTGTAATCACAGGGGCAGGAGCAACCAAATGGTGCCGGTCAAAGACCCAGCGAGCTGATCCTCTTGTCTGTGCTGTTGGAATGCTGGGATCAGCCATCTTCATCTGTCTGATCTTCGTGGCTGCCAAGAGCAGCATCGTGGGAGCCTATGTAAGTATAATCCTTTCCATATGCTGGCTCCTACCAAACTCCTTATGAGACTGTGTGCGTTGTCCTCTGCAGAAAGCCTGGGATGTTTTCTTGCCTTTGCCCCTCTGAATGTCCTTGGTTTTGCCTCTCAGCATTCTGGCACTTAGTGTGCCTGATACCTCAACTGCTTATCCCTGCTGCCATCAGAATTCAGAGCTCCATGGAAACCCACAGCCTTTGGGCTGTTCTATCTGCACCTCAATCCACACCTTTATTGCTCTTGCCTAATGTTTTGGTACAGGAAAATTGAGCACTTCCCTTGCAGTGAGGGTATTGTAGATGCAGTAGTACCAGATGACAATTACAGTGTAATTTGTCTGTGGGCAAGCTTTTGGCTCCCTTTCAGTACCATTCATTTCCATAACTAGGTGGATTGCAGCAGGCCAATATTAATTACCCAGTAATTTCAATTTGTTATCTGTATTACCATAGCCCAGGAACCTACAGTACTTGATGCTACACAAATGCAGATTAAAATGTGCCCCCTTCCTGAGTCCTTATAATTGAATTACATAGAAAGATATCAAATCGATCCAGATAAATAGAATGATTTGGGTTGGAAGGGACTTTTGAAGGTCATGTAATCCAACCCCCCTGCACTGTGCAGTAACACCTTCCACTAGACCTTGTTGCTGTGAGGCCCCTGCAATCTGGCCTTGAATGTTTCCAGGAACAAGGCATCCACCACCTCCTGGCCACCCTGTGCCAATGCTTTACCACCTTTGTAAAAAACTCCTTCCTTACATCTCATCTAAACTGAGCCTCTTTTAGTTAGACTGAAGGGAAAAAGGAAAGCTCAGCTATAATAATCCAGCCTCGGGCTAGAATCTTGCTTTCAGCAGGGAGTAAAAATCCAGTCACTGAACAAGTCGCTGATCCCCTTTTAATGTCAGAATGAGAGAAGCCCGGGACCTGGGAGAGGTTTATGAAGGGAAAGTAGGAGATGTTTGGAGTAGTGGGATCCCTTCTGAAAGCCCACCCTTCACTTCTACACAGCCGCAGATGCTCACCCCACAAGGAGAATTCATCTACAAGTAACCAGCCAACTGCTGTTCCTCATTTCTCTGTATTTCGAGCACTGGCCTGGCCATGGTTATTTGCTGAGTCGTTCAGCAGCTGCCACAGTTATGGGGAAGCACAACCAGAAAGAGTGGAAGTTCAAAATTCATTAAGACAGCCAAGAATACCTCCTCTGGCTATTTAAGATTCAGGTCTCTGGTTTGTGTCCATGAACTAACATTTGAATTGCAGAAAAATGTTCACCTCAGACACCTGTGAGAGGATGTTACTGGTTGGTGAATCATTAACCCTCCTTTCATTGATCTATCACACCCCTCACCTACTCCCTCCACCTCTTTGTGCAGACAGAGCTGTGATTTTCTCCTTTCTCAGACCTAGTGACAGATATGTTCATTTGTGGTGTTCAGTCTCTTTATACAGAAACCTTTTCCTTTCTAGGCTGGAAATACTGTTTCAAAAATTGTGCAGCAGGAGGTGGCTATTAGTCTCATTTTTATCTTTTTTCTATTTTTTTAATAGCCATGTGACTATTCTGCATTGTTGAAGTGTATGAATATAGGTAGTATCATTTAAACAATCCTAGAAACAATTTATTTTATTATGCATGAGCAGTAAATCTAATAAAGGTCAATGATTTGCAAAGGAAGTTACAGCTGCATATGGAGGGGGTATAAGGAATATGAGCCTGTTTGTGATGCTGTTAGGCTGAAGCAGGAAGCCCTGCCTGTCTGCAGCCCTAAATACTCTGCTGCTGGAAACCTGATGCCCAGAAAGAGAGGACAGGTCTGGGTTGGGGCTACCAGTGTCTCATAACACAAGATATTACTGTGGCAGTGCCATACTGAGTTGACTTTCCAAGGCAAGTTTCTAACACAAACTCATGTTTTTCCATGCCACTCAAAGCGCTGTTGCAATCTTGCAGACTTCCAGAGTGTTTAATTCCCTTGTATTTCAGTAGGAGACCTGCATTGCAAGGTTGCATGGTGTAGCAGTTTCTCATTGCTCTTTGTTTTGAGTTTCATTGGTCCATAATGAAGGGGAGAGTGTTCTGTGGCTGGTGGACAGAATGATGGGCTAGGTTACCTTCCTCACCTCGAAATCCATGATAAAATCTCCTTCTGGAAACAACACAGTAAAATTTATGGGTTGATTTTCTTGTCTCTGATACATTCCTTGACAGCTTGTCCTGGCTCATGTCCTTGAGTTCTGTGTCTGTGAAAGGCAAGGCAATGTTCTGGTCTGTCCCCCAGCATGGTGGTATTTGCCAGCCTTCTGTGCTGTGACTGTCCTTAGGCTTCTGTCATGGATCACACCATGGAAAAATTGACAAGGGATGTTTTTGGAGCCCTCATTGGCTCAGAGCCTTAAAATTCTCACTTACAAGCAATTAGATGGGTCCCCATGAGATGGTGTTCTCTCTCACAGAGAGAGAGAGCTGTGGTGGCCACCAGATCAGCATCTCCCTCCCTGCTTTAGTTAACAGCCGAGAGCTTTAGTACTGACTGATACGTGCATCAGCTTAAACGAAGTGTTCAGCACTCCAGCAGGAACCTGCAGAACCCTTGCTTTTTAATTTCTTGGTTTTATAGGTTTATTTTCTTGGAAAAGACCTGCATTTCCATTAACACGATCACCCTGTCCCTTACATGCTGTGTACTGTCTGCTCTCTTCCTCCCCTGAACACATGTGCTATTTCTCTCCTGCTCAGTCCTTTATTGCAAGTGATTTTGGTCCCTCGGGGCAGCTGCTATTCCCATTCTGTAGCAGCCACTCCTATCTGAGGCAGGTAGACAGATGACTTTTTTCCAGCCAATCTTTTCATACTGATCCAGTAAATTATTGGCTGTGGTAAAGTAGCTGGCAAGGTGGAATAAAACAAAAATTCTGTATCATTTAGCTGCCCAGACACTTGTATTTCTCTCTTTTACTATCTTGCTTGGGTGTATAGTCCCATCAGTTCTTACTCAGTTTTCCTTGCAGCATGTGGATTTGTGTGTTGTAATCCAGCTCCTTAAAGCACCAGTTTGCATATCTGTAAGTCCCACTTTTTCTGAAATATGAACTCTTTGAAACTTCATTTTCAAACCTCTCTCTGGAAACCCATATGTGTAGCATCATCATCTCACCCTGCTCAAACATTTCAACTGCACATTTTACACTTGTTTAAATCTCCAAGTGACTGGAGAGAGATGCTCTGCTTTGCCTTCCTTTTGACACTGTTCCCGATTCCTCAATTTCAACATCTATTTCAATTCCTCAAAGACATTTTATTATCTTGCAGAAACAGTAAATCCCAGGGTAAAACCTTGCCAGAGAGCTTTTACAGCATCTTAGTCTCAACCCCAGGGACTTTCTGTTGTCATGTTGTTGGTGACCTGCCTACTTCTTAGGCATCATTATTGCCCAGAACTGAGCTGGAGTTAGAATTGCTCCAGATCCAGGAGTACGAGGGTGTTTTACCCACCATTTCAGAGAGAAATACAAATAATGAAGATATCGACAGATGCACCCTTTGCAAACAGTCATGGAAGGCATTTGTAACCTGCTTGGAACTTGCTGTGAGAGCTGCTGGTGTGTCCATTCTGAAACCTACTTTATTTATCATTTTTGGGAGTCAGAATTTGCTAACTGATTTAACAGAAAAGCGCAGATGAGCAATCAGACACCAAATGGACATGGTGAGATGTTACACAGCACAGCTGGAGTCAGAAACAGATATATATGTAGAGGTGAAGTCTCAATGTGAAATGAGGCTTGAAAAAGTGTGTGAGGAGTCAAAACCGTGAGCATTTCAGGATCATCTGCTCTGGGGCTGCCCTATTTGCTGTAAGCATCCCTAGAGTTTCTCTTCTGCAGAAATGCCCTCACATAATATCCTCACATGCCCTTTGAACTGGGTGAACTCATTTTTATAAGCCCTCATCAGCAGCTGAAGGACAGACATTTTTTAATGTCAGTATCTTCTATCCTACTTTTTGATCTTCCTCCTGTTCCTCTTTTCCTTCTACCAGTACCCACCTATTAATCTCATGTTTCACGGATTGGTTGAAATACACATTCATCAGCTCAGAACTGGTGTGCTCTGAAGTTTGTAGCATTTCAGTGATTTATTTAAAGGACTTGTGCTAAATTCCTGCGCAAGGGACAAGTTCTAGTTGCTGCCTGTAACAATTCAAATGTGTGCAGTTCATATCAGTTCAAGGCAAGCAGTTGCCTGTTTGCAATGCTAGGAGCAGGCAGGGCATGTCAGTGCTGCATTCAAAAGTGTGATTCCATCATTCCCAAGCTCAGTTTAGTCTCTCCAGCCACAGAACCCCAGCAACAGCAGCTGCAAAGCTGTAGCAGGACAGATTGCAGAGCAGGTCTGAGTACGTATCTGGTATCCACAGGACATGTGGCTTCAACTCCTGCCAGCACCTTGGTTTACTGGATGTGTTCTTACCTTGGCAGTTGTCATTTCCAGTGAGAGCCAAGCTCAAGGCAGACCAGTGGGCAATGGGAAAATAGAGATTTCCTAACTGACCAGCTGGGCTGTAATGACTGGCTCGGACACCATCACAGAGGAAGCAGATGCAGTCACAGAAAAAGGAGATATGGAGGGAAAATATTTGGGAAACAAAGACAGTTTTAGAAATAAATAGAGGAAGCTTCTGGAGGTCAGTGCGTAAGACTTGCTAAATAAAGGAAATTATTCCTGGCAGTGACATGGTGGTCTGAGGGGTTTAAGCAACCTTAATTGGTGTGTGGGAAAGAGAGTGGCAGTGGTCACATCATGTTACAGCTGCCACTCCTGCAGTTCTGTGGCTTTTAATGTCTCTTGTTGACCATCTCCACAGAGCCAAGGATTGTATTTCACCACAAGACACTGATGTTTCAAAGCCCATACTTAATTCCAGTCTCGACTGGACAGATATTACCCATTTAATGCTGTCAGGGAGGGAAGGGATCCTCCACAGAGTGTGTAGAGAACCTCAGCTTGTTCACTACAGAGCTGAACACATAACTTGGTTCCCAGGAGTGGAAATGGCTGTGCTTTGGGGAGTTGTGGCCTTCTTGCCTTTTCTAACTGGCTTTTTGGAACAGAATGGTACAAGCTGGACTTTATGATCCTTAAAGGTCTTTTCCAACCTCAACAATTCTATGATCCTAAGTATGCAAGCCTGGGGCTGTCTTTTCATGCTGGTTTTTCATGTTCTTCTAAAATCAAATGTGTCAGCCTTAAATTTAGCTGCTCTGTAGATCATAAACTTAGTTTACAATAACAACATTTCAGGCCAGCCCTCTAGAGCTCTGATACAAGTCTACGGTTTGTTAATAGGATAAACCACAACAGCAACAAGGAGTGTGCTATGTAGGTATGAGAAAAATAAGCAGCAGAAGAAAGTTTGTGACAGGTTGTTTTTCCTTTGAATGTCAAGTGAATAAATCTTCTCCTTTTTGTGTGTTTTGTTACAACAGATTTGCATTTTTATCGGAGAAACTCTTCTGTTTTCAAACTGGGCTATCACAGCAGACATACTAATGGTGAGTGCACTTTGGAACAGCATCTTTCTGTGTTCAGAGCAGTTTGTCAACTTGCAAGAGCAACCTGAAGTTCACAATTTATTCCAGATCCCAGTCCCTACTTCAGCCTATTCTGGTTTTCATTATTATTATTTTTGCTTACTGAAAAGAAAAGTGACATAGGGAGAAAGAGGGAAAAAAGATCCTTCTTGTCCTTTGTTCTGAGCATCAGGGAGAGATGTCCAGAAAGGACAACATTTCTGAATTCAAATAATTTCCCAAAATTTTAAGCGTTTGTGCAAAACCCCACATGCACAGAATTCAGGCAGCATTTCCTAACAGTCAGCACGTTTGTGGGCTTTGTTATCAATAACTCAGCTTTGTTGTGCAGTAGGAAATCCTTCCCTCCCTCCCTCCTCCAACCACAAAGGCAGCCCATCTACCTACCATTCAACACGTACACAATAGAAACCCACCTCTGGGAGAACAGAGAAGAAAAGAAAGTATAAAGAATTTTTGGACTATGTCCACCTTGTCCAAGAGGAAACTGTCAGGGACTTTTCAACTCATGTCCTTCATTTTCCATTCTTTCTCCACCATAGAGCTTTTTAAGTCTTTCAAATCAGCAAGCTGACCTCAGCAGCCCCATTTTCACATGAAATAGTCTGGACATTTGTCCAAGAGCTCTGCATGTTTTGTAGAGGTTTCCATCAGAGCCCATCAAACATAATATACGTTGAAACCCTGTTGTGAAGGAGGTGTTGCTTATTGTATGAAAAGAAAGGCACTAAGGCACAGAACCATTACAGGACTTTCCCGAGGTCTTTTGTCAGCTTGTTGACATAACTAAAAATATAATCAGTCTGGCATCAATAGAAAACTCCCTTGACTTGTATTTGTTGGTTATGCAAACATCAGTGAGGAAACTATCGGGCTCAGGATTCTTAGGTGTAAAGATAATGGTGTTGATATGTGGATACAGCAAAGAACTTCAAGCCTCTGCTTAAGTTCTGTTTATGTTGAAGTTCAAGGTTGTGTTTACATTTTAAAGTAGCTCTGCAGCTGCCATCACTGCATTGCCTGATAAACTTTCCGTCTTCCACTCATTTGTGCAGGGAACTCTTTGAGAGGTGGGGTGATTAAATCCAATTCTCTCAGCGTGGGTAAAGCACAGGGAAGCAAAGGTTGTCAGTGTACTCTGGTAGCATTGGATGGCTTTTGATTCCCAAGGTTCCTCCTGCCAGGTCAGCTGTGGTGAGGCAGAGCTCTGTGGGGCTTCCCCAGGACTTCCACGGGCTTTTGCAACTCGTGCTGAGTTCAGGGCTGCTGTGGCCATTCATAATGTGGTATCTCAACACTTGCACAGATGTGCAGCCTGGAGACAGCTGTGCTGAGGAAGAAATTACACTACAGTATGCGTAGTTGCTCATTCCTGCCTCCTGCCAGAGCTTCCTGTTGCCTCCTGCCTCTGGCTGTGGTGTTCCAGGAGCAATCCCAGTTCTCTCCACTCAGAATTAGTGGAGAGGTTTAAATAGCAGCTGGTTTATACCCTTCTTAGCATTGGCTGGCACAGGTGAGGTCTCAGCTGTGGTGGTCCCAGCTGGCAGGAGGGAGGATCCTGTCAGGCATGTTCAAGGTCCTCCAGAAAATCTGTGCCAGAGACAGACCTGAAATTTGACCTGTGTTGTCTCAAGGTAACCCCGAAATATATTTTTCAACCAACTGCTCTGTTAATATCAAGGGTATTGGAGCTGCCATCATTGTCCCATTTAATTACAGAGGTTTTTCGTGTTGATTTCAATGTGACTTCAGTATCCCGTAGCTTTTTAACAGTTTTTATAGGATTTGCCATCTGTCTTACCAGCATCCTATAGTCAGTTGCATTTTTTAGGGATGCATTAACGGTTATTTATGTTGCTTTAATGCAAAAGAGTTCCATAAGAAATGATTGGAAATAATAGTTAAATTTTCCAAAACGTGGGAAAGAAACTAAAGCCATATTAAAAATTGGATTTTGGTAGTAGCTGCCAGCTTTTCAGTTCTCTGGTCTGTTTAGGAAAATGAACTCAGTGTTGTATATAATGCCCAGCTTGATGCATTAGCAGCATGAGTGGATGTGTGAAAGTTTTAAAGAAATAAATGTAAACATCACTTAGGTGAGGACAGGGCTGGAAGCAGACAGGCTGAAGTGCAGATAGATCACACAGGGGATGAGAGGGGGCTTAGACTGTCAAGAGGTGAGAGCCAAGGCTACAGCCACGTTTGACAGACAGCTTGCTGGGAAGTCCTTGCCAGAGAAAGATGTGGAAATGCTTTAGCAGATGCACTTTATATGTTTGGCAAATTAATTTTGCTGATTACTATTTATTTGGTGTAATCAGAAGTGTGTCTGTTCTTGCCTGAGGCTGGGAAGGAGTTTAAAAGCATTATTAGCGTAAGCTTAACAACACTTCCATCCTATACATAAATACTACCCCATTTTCATGGATAAAAGCTCTCAATACTGGCTGAACACTGTTCTTGCTGATTTCATTATGCCAGGAGTGAGGCTTTTTGGAAACTGCATCCCAGATGATTTCTCACAGCTCTCCCAAGATTTACAGATCCCATGACTGCTTAAGAATCCTATCGGGCAAGTTGTTAAGCACCTCCAGAGGTTTTGCAAGTTTAATTTCCGTGGCAAAACAAGGATGTTTGCTTATTATCTTCCAATTTAAATATTGGCTCTTTCTAGCTCTGTGCTTGCATTGCATCCACTGCTCCTCCTGCACAAGGGTTGGAGCGTGGCTCCTCAGCTTGTCTGCAGCCCAAGGTGCCGAGTGCTGGCTCTGATAAACTGTCAGTGCTGCAGTGTTCTGCACTGCCTGAGATCCTGAAAGGCTGATATTTGTTCTGAATGCAGATTTGTATAAAACAGGCCTTATTCTCCTGAGCACAACTCTCCGTATCTCTTCCCAGGCACATGCTCAGATGGTGCTTGGGGAAAGGAGGGATGTTTTGTATGGAGCTTGCTAATTATGAAACAGATTTCATCAGCCATCTTTGCAAATGGGCCTTAAAATTGCCAGAACCCTAAAGTAGCATTAAAACTGCCTCGTAACAGCAATAATGAATGAGCTTCAGTGCAGCAGGCAAGTGTGTAACACTCTGAGACCTGTGCAGTGTGTGGGGCTTTGCGGGAATCTGGTCCTAATAGTGGGGGTTTCATCCATACCACATCTCAAAAATAGAGATGATGGATAGGGGCTTGGAATTTTTGTGTAAGAGCCACGAAGCAATTTAAAGTGCCTCTATTTCAATCACAGTCTCTTTAGGTCTTTGCTGAGAAAAGCCATCCTCAGTTTATGCAGAGTCCTGACATTCATGCAAAAAAAATTGCTCTGCATATTTCTGTTTTCTTTTAAAACATTAGTTTTTTCTAAATGGTCATGACCTGCCATGGAGGAGCTGCTTTGATGTTTTGATGTAGAGTCAAAGTCTTCCTTTAGGCTTGAAACAGGCATAGACTGCTGCTCAGCTGTGCCATGGGCATGTACGAATGTTGCTTTTATTCTGATTACCTTCCCTAAAAATAAAACCCAGTTATTTATTTAGTACAAAATGCTGCCCTATTTTTATAGCCAAAGATAAATTGCATTTCCAGAGGTTCTTGCCATTGCTTCTCTGCATGCCTCCACACAATACTCCAAGTGCTGCAGGTTGGATTTGAAGGCAGGGTGAGGAATGCCTGGGAATGAGGGAGCACAGCCCACTCCAGACCATCCAAGGGCAGCAAGTGGAGGTGTTCTGCTCCGTGGTGTGATGGGAGCTGCAAACCACAGCAGCCTCCTTTCTCTTCATTTAGGAGTATTTTTTTTAGACAGTGTCTGCCTGGCTTTTGTGGAGGATCTCTCTGGATCCCAGCTTTTCCCTTTTCTGAACAGCAGGGGCACCCGGGCTATTTCCAGGTTCTGGCAGTGGCTGGAACAGCGTTAGTGCCTGTTTTCTTTGTCTTTGGTGCTGAAAGAGGCCAGTATGAATTGTCCTGACCCAGAAAGGGCAGCAGAGTGCTTGAAAGAGTAGAGTTTCTATTAAAGCTCAGATATAAACATCAGAACTTACTTCTTTGGCACATGGCCTTTTTCTGGGAGGAGGGTGATCTCTCCTTGGCTTTCCCCATGAACTTTTTTCAGACCAGCTCCTGCTGGTTTCATCACAGGAAGGAGATGTCAGCAGTAATCCCTGGCCTTTCTGAAGCTCTATTTAAAGAGCAGAGGTTTCCAAAGCTGCTTGGTCAGCCTCCCTGCCCATCCTCTGTGCTGCCTGCCTCTGAACCTGGAGTCAGGGATGAGCCAGGACAATCCCACAGGCTTCCGCCTCGGCTGCTGCAGCTCTCCCACCTCCAGTTTCTGTGGGACGTCCAAACCAGGCTATGTATGGTTTGAATTTAGGTTTATTTTAGTACTGAAATGCCCATTTAGAGCTGTAATTTACTGCTGTCTTCCTAGAACAGTAGATGTTTGCTACCAACTGCTTCCTGTCCATCAGAACAAAATGCTTTTTAAGTAGGGATAGGGTGGAGTACTTTTTTTGTGTGTTTTGGAGGTGCTGTTTTAAGCTTTTTTTTTTCTTTCCAATATCTTCTTCAAGGAGGTCATGTTCATTTGCTTGCTCCATGTTGGGTTTTTGCTTTGAGGGAGGTGTTTGTCTCTTGAATTCCAGACCAAATATACCAACTTCATGGTTTTTCAACCAATAACGTCTTCAGTTAAGCTGGAAACTGTACTCCTACTTGCAAAACTACATTTGCATAATACAGCTACACAAGCAAAATTATGTCTATTATATGTGTGTGTATTCATGTGTATAAATATTTATATATGCATGCACACATATGATACAGGTATCATTAAGATTTCTTCCTCTAATCAGCATCAATTCACTGCCACTCCCTGAAAGTGGTAAATTTTTAATAAATGTGCCATTTATTTTGTCCTTTTGCTACAAAAATTGATAGAATACAGAACCAGACAAGCTTTCTTCTTCAGATTGGTTAACATAAACTTTACAGAAAGAAAAAATATTTTAGGTTTCAAATTTTGTGTTTCACATTTATGCACAACTCTCAAATTTGGTAGAATTTCACTTTATCTACTCAGATGCCCTTTCCCAAAAAGCTCTTGCAGAATGCTTCTCCACTGCCCCTGAGTGAACTGGGGCCAGGTGGGAAGAACAAAAATAACTCACTCTTAATTTTTCTTTTCTTCTGTCTGCTCTATCCAAGTTGCATCCATTATCTGCCTCTTTGGGGAGTGGGAATGAATTGTGGGGCTCTCCTGCTGTTCACAGCCTGACCTTCAGCACATTTCTGTGTCTCTAATGAAGTTTAGAGCTAATTTTCCTCTTGGGATTTCTTTCTTCGAGTCGCGTTCTGAGTTCCTGGATGCAAAAGGAGGACAGGGCCTGACATCCACAGCCGGGTGGCTGCTCTGGATCTGAACATATCTTTCTCTTCTGTTGCACAACAGAATTCGAGCAGGGTGCCTGCTTAATACGTGGCATCAAAGTGCATTAGCAGTGTGCATTTGCAGCTTTGTCAAAGCAGGGATGAAAGAACTGGCAGGTCATCTGAACACACATGGTAAAATCCGAAGGAACAGCATTTAATCTCATTTTACCCATAATTTGGAATTGTCTGTGCTTGGAACGAGCTGATAATTTTAAATAGACATCGGTTCTCTTCTAGTGTGGATTTTCTCAATGCTCTTTCTTTTGTTTCTGGTTTTTATAGTAATTCCTTCCACTGCAGACAGGGCAACTCCCTTCCCTGTGAGGAATTGTTCAAGCACTGCAATGTGCTTTAGTCCTGTGCCCTGAGTCCTCCCTGCCAGTCAGTTCAGGTAAAGGATCTCTGTGTATCTCTGACTGGGGATGGGCCAGTCCCGAAATGTCACATTTAATTAATAAATTACTTCAGGAAAGGATTGCAAGGATCCTGGCAAGGCAGGACTTCTAAAGAAAGACTGAAGGCAGCCCATCAGAGAGACAGCAGACAAATTAAAGGCATCATGGTCTCCAAAAAGCTGAACAAGAGTCATTCCTGTCAGAGCCACATGAAAAGGCACAGTGAGATTCAGTGCTTACAGGCAGAAACAAAGCTCACTTGGATTTAGAGACCTATTGAATTCTTCATTACTTCCAGCCTTTAAATCAAGACAAGATCAATTCATAAACCGGGATATGTGGGCTCGATGCAGATGTCCTTAGCCAGCATCTTTAACAATTTATGCAGGAGACAATTACTTTCTTCTGCCTCTAAAAAGTGTATTATAAAATTAAGGTAATTCCACAGGACAGGGGCTTGCTGGGGTTTTTTATTTTTTAATTTTTCATCCCCTTCCATGGTTAGGGCTCTGTTATCTGTGAGCTCTAGTCCCTTCATGGGGAAGTAATTTGTGTTTTCCACTGCTCCTGTGTAATCTGACTGATTCTGCATGACCTGGCTAAGGGTGTCATGTCCTATTAGAGGAGTGGAGACCAAAATACAATATCTTGGCTATGGAAAATTTTCCTAATGTGATTTTGTCACTTTTCACAAATGGAATCACAAATTTTTGAGAAAAATATAAAGTGGCTAGAGATGGAGTGGGAAAGGAGGATGCATTGACTGTGACCTTTCATACTGATGTGGATTGCTGATGGTTTAGGAAACAAAATAACTTTTATTATGGAATAAACCAAATATCCCAGGTTACAGCACAGTCCTTGATTGGAAAGCTGATGGTGTTGAGCAACTTTAAATTTCATTCTCCCCAGCAGCAAATCAAAATACAGTCTGAGGAGCAAGAGCAGAGTGTCTTGTGGGCAGAGCTGATAGTCCAAGCACTGCTGAGAGTGGAGCAGAGTGGGCAGAGCTTCCTTCCCTCAGCACCTGCCAACAGGAGACCTCCAGAGCAGGAAGGGTATCCGAGGCTCCCGGTTGCCTGAGCCAGCCGTGGACTGGCCAGTGGCTCTGTCTGGGGTGGCTGATTTGTTTTGTGCTGCCCTGGGCGTAAACTGAGTAGTACAAGACAGATGGGCAGGTTCTTATTTCAGCTTCCTTACCTATTTTTGTTTCTTTCCCCTTCTTTGCAGTACGTGGTCATCCCAACTCGCCGTGCAACCGCAGTGGCCTTGCAGAGTTTCACTTCACACCTCCTGGGAGATGCTGGCAGTCCTTATCTCATTGGATTTGTAAGTGCTCACAGCAGGCTCTGGCAGGGTTTGCTTTTGTTTCCAAACTGCTCCTCTGAAATGCCAAGTTAGATCCTGCTGGGACGGAAGGCCTGGTTTTGTCAGCAGAATGGGAAGTGCTGCAGAGCAGCGCAACTTTTCTTACCTGAGTGGGTTGTTGTGAGCTGCAGTTCAAAGCAGGGGGGACTGCTTGGGTGTGGGAAATAAGTTCTGCAGCTTCTTAGCCTGAGGTGTTTATAAACCTCACAGACAGCTCTGTAAAGAGAGAGTGTTCTTGCTGTGGTGTGGACATGGGGCCAATAGAAATTAGGTTGGAAGAGAGCCATGTGTGTGTTTAGCTGTTAATTGACCTCAGAAACCAAATACCTGTTTATGGGCAGCAACACTCAGCTGTACCTGGTTTGTATGATAGTAAATCATAGAACCACAGAATGTTCTGGGCTGGAAGGAACCCACAGGGATCCTCCAGTTCAACTCCTGGCCCTGCACAGACACTCCAACAATCCCAGCCTGTGCCTGAGAGCGTTGTCCAAAGGCTCCTGGAGCTCTGGCAGCCTTGGGGCCGTGACCATCATTCCCTGGGGAGCCTGGGCAGTGCCTGACCAGGGGTTTTTATTAGTATTCCTTCCTGGGGTGTGCACTTTGGGTTCCTTTCTGTGGCTGGGGATCTCCCTTCCTATGCCACCATTATCCTACTGCAGAACAGAACCAGAGACCCGGCTCCAAAATCTGGGAGTCGGAGGACATTCACAGTTGAAAATAAAAGGCCTGGGAAATTTAATGAGGAAAAGAAATCTGTATATTCCGGGAAAATGTCTTTTTCCTTCAGTGGAGTTTGATGCATGGAGTTTCAGAGATCACAGATCATGATTTATAAAATATAGTAGCTTCCACAGAAATCCCTAAGTGACCCTGCTCCTGACATGTTGAAAGTGCTGCTACCCAGGGATGTAACTGGGATCTTCACTGGTCCCATCACCTGAGAGACAGGACTTTGATGTGCTCCTCCAGCTCAGACACAGCTGCTGGGTGCTGTGGGGCCTTTTTATTTTTAACAACCATCGTTGCTTGTCTATTCATCCTGTAGACACCAGTGTGTGTAGCTACACATATTTATTTATATGTATTTAATTTTGTGAATATATCTGTTTAAATATACATAAATGCTTACTCTTGAGTGGCAGTGCTGTGGCTGCTCTGTAGCCCTCTGAAGCACACGGGAAAAGGCAGATAGAGATAAGACTGAGAAGACCAAAGAAATGAGAAATCTCTCAAGAGAATAAAAATGCACAATTTAGCTTAACTCTTTATTTACTTCAGTGTTCTGGGTACCTGGGGAGAAATGGTCATATTTTAGATGTTATTTGAAGGTGGCAAGAACAAAGGAATTGCAGGAGAGGCTGCTTCATGCAGGGCAGGTGATGTGGGGAACGTGGGGGAGGAGAAGGAGACAGGCAAGACAGGGGCTGGAGATGAGGGTGGGGCTGGGGCAGGCCAGGCTGCATGTTCATCCTTTGCCTTACGTAAGAGGGATGTCCAGGAGGAATACCTAGGACCCTGAATGATTGCAATTATTCTTGAAAGTTGCCTGGGGCTCTTTAGTGTCATAGATTAAAAAAAAAATGTCTTTGGTTGTAGAAATAATGTGCCTTGCCCTCCTGGTATTCAGAGATCAAGCAAGTTGTGAGTTACTTAAGGATTCTTGGCTGAAATATGTATAGCCCCAATTTAATAGCTGCATTAGCCTTTCTTCAGACTGGGAAAATATTAGTTATTATTTTGAATTATCCTTTTCTAGTGCTGTAATTGTTGGGCAGTTGTGATTTGGGAGGAGATGATGCAGGTCCAAGGCTCTGTGCAGAAGAGCAGGAGTGAAGCACTCCTGTCATGGAACGAGCCAGCATCCCTTTGTGCAGCCCCTTTTCTGGCTGGGCTGATTCATCCTCCCTCAAAGGTCAACTACAGCTCCACATAACACAGGAAAACAAATACTATTTAAAGTGAAAGGACAGCCAACTTCTGCACCAGAGCTAAGGCAAGCACTGAATCTGGGTGTTAAAAACCACAGGAACTGTCCAGCTGCAGTGCAGGATGGAGACCTTCATGCAGCATAGAAGCCTCAACTGGGCAGGTTGCAGAAGGGGCTCAGATTCCAACCAGGATTTTCAAGGCAGTCTATGAGGGCTGAGTAACCTACTCCTGCTGGATTTAAGGGAAATTTGGGAACCTGATTCCCACAGTCCTTCTGGGAATCCCCACCCTGAGGGCATCAACTCCCACTACTGTGACTCTTCACGAGGCAGACCAAGAGCACAGGGTAGGTTTTGAAGGAGAGCAGCAGAAGGCCCTGGAGGTGTCCAAGGAATGACTGGACGTGGCACTCGGTGCTCTGGTCTGGTTTACAAGGTGGTATTCAGTCACAGGTTGGACTTGATCATCTCAGAGGTCTTTTCCAGCCTTAATGATTCTGTGATTCTGTGAGCTGCAGTAACAGGCAGGCTCAGAATGGGTGAAACAGCTTCCTGATCACTTGGGATCCCGGAGCTCTGCTGTGTCTTCCAACTGCTTACAGAATCCCCCTGAAGTTCCCTCACTAAATGATCAGTGCTTTAATCAAACATGGCTGGAATCCTACATGGTTTTGGTGAGTTTATTGTGAGATTCCTTCTAGCAGTGCTCTAAATAAAGAACTGGCGACCCTTGTTCTTGTAGGACTGAGCTGTGGTAGGCAGTTGTCTCTGCTGGATACCAATAAATGTTGTATTGATCTTAAAATCCCCGTGTGGAGCATAGAATGTGCTGATCAGCCACAGCCTCAGGTGTGCAATTGCTCTGTGCAAGTGCTCTGTGGTGTGTGCTGAGAGCTCAAGGTCACACTCAGACTTTCTGTAACTTATCCCCGTTCCAAATCTTGTACTGCAGCTCCTTAAACCACCCAAAGCACCAAATACACATTAGTGCTTGAAAGCTAAGTGGCAGGGAGCACATATGTGTGGCTATTTTTCATGACTCTTTAAATATTGATAACTTTTATTGTGGTAAAAAGGCTTAAGATTAACTTACAAAGGAGTTATGCAAATGCAGCTTTGGGGTGGCAGCTGTAATTTGCATAAAGCTTTACGACGTGGCAAGCTCTGAGATCAGTTACTGTAAATCAGCACTGTCTGTTCCTTTCCAAATATGAATAGGCATTGCTGCAGTATTCTTGTAGATGAGACAGCTTTTGTTCCTAGAGAGGTGTCACTTCTTTCAGGACCTTTGTGATAACCAGCCTGCAGAGTTTAAATAACTCCTTTTTAACAACTCCAGTGTCATTCCGTGCTTTATTCTTGAGGCAGTTGGTGAGAAATCTCACCTGCTCAGTGCATTACACCCAAATATCTGTAGTACTTTTCTGTCTTTGACCGCTCCCACTATACTGACACGATTGCTGGAGCACAGAAGAGTTAAGAGAAATGCCCCAAATCCCACCATTTATGTTGAGTATTAGATAAAGGTCTTCAAGTGCTGCTCTAGACAGCATTTCAGACTCAGAAGAGCAAGTGGAGGGAGGTGGCAGCAGCATGTGAAATAGTGAACACTTCTCAGGCTGCATCACAACTCCAGCTCCTTGTATCACTAGATTTTGGTTGCCCTTTAAAATAAAACAACTGTAAGTCCGTGCTCCTGTGTCCATCTGTGCACAGGCATGAACCTGTTTTCCCTTCTCAGGGTTTACATCATCCTTCTTGTTGTGTCCGCCTCCACTTCCTGACTGCTCTTCTGCTTCTGGAAATCTAAGTACAGGCAAAAGGGGTTTTTTATTTCAAGGTTATGCCTCGGGACTTTTTCTTTCCTTCCTCCAAGTTTGTAATTTGCTTCCTGCCTGAGCACATTCCTCTTCCACCCTTGTGTGGTCTCTGACTGTGATGCCAGCAGGACCTGCTGCAGGCACTGCTCTCCCTGCATGTGCTGGGCAGGTGCTGCTGTGAGTACACACTGTCCCTGCTGCCCTGGTGCTGCTTGCTCACCTGTTTGCTTAAACCCTCCCTCATCTTCTCTGTGCAGCTGTTCGTGAGGTGTGGGTATGAAAACCAGTCTGTATCTGCTTGTCACCTGGCAACATCAGCCTGTCAGGAGGGTGTTCTAAAGTGCCAGAGATCAGCTTTCCTCCATAAGCACATTTTGATGGGCTAAAACCTACTCCCTGGACTCCTCTGATGGTGGTTTCCATCTTTCCTGCACTCCTGGGCTGTTTCAGTTTTACTGGAGGGACACCACCTCCAGCCAGATGGGCTGTGGAAGCCTTGGCACCCTTCACTTTGCTCCCTTCCCCAGCTTTCCTGTGAGCAGGTTGATAAATCTAATGAGCTATTTAAGCAGCAAGAATACTAATAACCTTCCTTTAGCAAGTAGTTAGCAGAGCAGTGTTAATTATCCCTGGTGCAGAGTATCAGGGCAGGCAGATCAGTATTCATTAGGGGCAAGGAAAGAAAAACTGTAGGAAATGCAGCAATTAAGATACTTTTTAATGAAAGTTGTAACTGGAGGTGCAGATTTCACAGCATCTTGGCCCACTTTGAAACAGCTTTTTGTTGATTTGGTTTGAAGGTGTTTACCTAAACAAGTATATCCATATAGAGAGTAGCTCTGTGTGTAAAGACTTGCCTGCCTGAGAAAGCAGAATTCACATATTATGGTTTAAAATTCATATTTTATGGTTTAAAATGCTATGGCTGCTTCAGAGAAGGACATGCTTACTCTGGAAGAACACTTTTTCCAGTTTAGTTTGCTAGATTAAAACAGGCCACAGCCCACTGGGAATCAAATCCACTTCTGTCTGACTTAAAAACAGGGTAGTGCAGTAAAGTGGATCGTTGGGATGTGATGCTGCAGTCTGGGTGTTCTGTCCCTGTCTGACTCATGCAGCCATTCCTCAAATATGGCCCATTAGGTGCTTGCTGGTTGTTTCACAGTCCTGTCTCTCCTGCCAGAGCAGGGTAAGAGATTAAAAGGTCAAAAAGGCAGTAGTGTCCTGTAAGAAAAATGTGCAAAATACTCTCCTGGCATCACTCTTTGTTTCATGGACCACACCTGAGGCTGTGGCTGATCAGCACCTTCTGTGCTCCACACAGGGATTTTAAGATCAATACAACATTTATTGGTATCCAGCAGAGACAAGCATGAATACCAGGAGGTATTCCACTGCTTTGGTGAGGCTGAGGATGGAACAGAGGTCTCTGTCTTGTTGCCTTTTGCAGCATGTTCTAATACAGGGTACATGAGCCTGTATAAGCAGCGTCTCCCATCAGCTGATAGAGTTGGTAGATGAAATGTGGTACACATTTATGGCTTTTATTGTTCTTTACCAAGTCCCAGCTGCTTGACAGGTGTGGTGTAACCCTGGCATCACTCCTGCTGTAGAGATCTTAGCCCACATTCATGCTTGTGTATGGCCCACACTGTGGTGGGTAAAATGGGACTTGGTCTCCCACTCTCAGCATCTGCTGTGCTTGCCAGGGAAATAATGTGAGCATGAGAACCTCCAGCCCCTCGTCCTTATTACCTGTTTCTTCGAGCAGTAACTATAAGTTGAGGATTCCTCTGGTCCTGAGTAATTAAAAGCCTTTTTCATAGTGCACTGAAAGGCCAAATCTTTGACATAGCTGCCAGCTGCAAAACAAGAGGAGAATTAACCACCTGGAGACCAATCCTCGTGGGATTTATCTCCTCATTGCAACAAGCTAACAAGCTTCCCACTTCTGATGACTCAGCAACAGACAAGATTTAAGTCTGCCAATAAAATACCAAATGACTTCCCATCTATAAAATGCTCTGTGCCAAGGGTTCACAGCCTGCTTTGGTGTTTTTCCAGAGCTCTGTGCATCTGTCATGTTCATGACTTTGTTAGATGTGCGGGTTCTCAGTATTTTTGATAAATGTTTAATGTATGGGAAAGTATCTCATTAGAGAAAGCCCAGAAATCCAGGGCAGGTCATTGTTGCACTCCAGTATTTCAAGCTCTGTCCCATCTGCTCTGTCACTCCTCTGTGCACTGGAAACCTTCTTAAATAAATGTTTTCTTCTTCTGGGCTGCCAAGGATCCTGCACGCTCCCAAGATGGGCAGTTTCCACGGTGCTGAGCACCTTTCAGAATGAGGTGTCCAGATTCTTCAACACAAGGAATCACTGTGCTTTTCTGGGATATACAGACAGGGAAGGGGCCCTGGCTGCGAGGAGAGGTGGGGACAGGGATGCTACTGAAGGTCCTGTGCCACAGACCTGTTTCTGCATGGGAACGGGCACCCCATCCCTGCACCTTCATGTGCCTGGGCCCTGTCGTGGGAGTTCCTTCACATTCCCCATGGTATGAGGCATCTCCCTCTGGGGTCAGAGAAAGTCCAGTGTTAACTTAGAAAATCCCTGGGCAGACCAGACTGGAGAGAAAGGCAGTTAATGACTTGAAGAAAAAAGACTTTTCAACCCTCTCCAGGGCAGATGGGGCAGATGTTGCTCTGACTCACAGATGTACCAAGTCCATGTGCTGGCATTGCAAGCAGCACCCCTATGGAGCATCTTAATTTACTGCAGCCTTTTTCAAGCCATGTATTCAATGCAGCCTGGTCATCCATTTTCCCCTGGGAGGGGAAAATATCATTAAAAAAACAGGTTTTCTTCCTCTTATTATAAAGTGTTCCTCATGCCATTTAGCACAGTGTAAATGCTTCTGCTCCCCCACAGGCCCAGCAAATTGTTTACTTTATAAAATCCCTCATTATTTCCTTTCTCATCTTCATTTACATTCCTATTCAGTTTTTTTAGAAAATCAAAGAAACCTTTCACATTCCTACTGACTTCAGAGTGGGTGGATCCCAAACCATGGGGGGGTTACAGGGAATACTATGTTAAGGAACTGTACTGAAGTGATCAGCCAGGGAGAACCTGGCTTGTATCAAACTGGTAATCATGAAAATCAGGTATTTGTGCCAGAAATACCCTTTTATGTAACACGATTTGTGCCCAAGTGGCAGCGTCAGAAATTTAGAAAAGCCTATTGCAGTGGAATTGAGATATTGACTCAGCAACGAGAGAGAGGAAATGAAACGATGATTTCAGAGATGTTCTTACCATTACACTGTGTAATTAATAAATCAGTTAATTTACCCACCCGGGCTGTTCAGGAGAGACAGACCATGGAATCCAGATGCTTTCCTTGGGCTTCAGCCCACCTTGGCTTCTACTATATCCATGGCCCATCCCGTGTTCCAAAGCACATGCCACATGCTTCCCAAGAAAGTAACGAAGTTCCCCTTTGTTCCTCCATTGTCTCCTGCACTCAGATGGAGACGCCGTTGGGGATTTGGGGTTGGGATCATGCCCGTTGCAGCTGCAGTGCTGGTTCTCTGGAAAGCAGGAGCTGTCTCCAGCTGGACTCCATCCAAGTGGCTGCCAGCAGCTGAGCACACGCCGTCCGTGTTCTGCAGTAAAAATGCCTCGAGCTGAGGTTTATTTAGCAAAGTCATTCCTCCTGGTCTGAGCTCTGTGCTACGCGGTGAAGGAGGAGACATGAACTTTCACAGGTTGATATCAAAGACTTGTGATTAGACTGCAAAGCAGCAACGGGACTTCCTTCTTGATTTTCCACCCCCACATTCTGAGTAAATGTCTTGAAGCTTTTTGCCACCTCCCAGCTGGAGGAACAAAGGAAGGAATCCCACTCATGACTCCATGCTGCAGAGCTGGCACTGGCCACACACAGCCCCCGCAGTTTGTTACTCATGTTAGAGAGAAGACACCAAAAAATATGCTTGATTGGGTCTTGCCAAATCACAGTTGGCCAGCTCAGGATGCTGTCATTGCAAGGAGTCTGGAAAGCCCAAAATTGGCAGTACAGAGCAGACCATTTGGCAAACGGTGTGTCATTCTTGGAGCCCAGCTCTGTAATTATGTCCTGTGTCCTCTTGAGAGGAGATGCCAAAGTTCCAACCTTAGCAGGTGGTTTATAACCAGAGGGAACAAAACAACAGAGAACGGTGACTGTTAACAGCAAAAACATATATGTGGGCCCTGATAAAGTTCTAGAGTTAAGAGATGAAGACACTGGGGAGGGAATTATATGGAACCTGGATGAGGAAGCCCAGAAGGCTTGGTGGAAAGAATTATACCTTGAAAGGGAGGAAAGACTTTTTTTTCCTAAATTGTGCGTTTACAGAATGTGTTTGGCTAAAAATGAAAAATAAAGCAGATTTAATTATAACATGATTTGTTGCTATAAAAGGTCAACAAAATGCGTTAGAAGGGAAGATGTGGGACAAACTGCATTGGGAGATTTATTTGTTGGAGACTTTAGACTTTCAAAGCTGTTTTTTAGCCTAGAATGTCATGTCATTCACAGAGAAAGCAATCAGGAGCACATACGTGGCTTTTCATCCTCTGCTGCTGACTTATCATGTCAATTTGCCAAGTGATTTATTGTATGGTCCTTTTGGAGAATAATTGTATCCATTCCCAAAAATGAAAAGTGGTTTAGAATGTCTAGATTTCTGTTTTAGAATATCCTCAATTCTGGCTGTTGGAGCCTGACAGAGAGCTTGACTCAATGCCAAATTCTGGTTCATAATGAAGAGTAAGGGATATGTTTGGAATTAAGGTGTCTGGATATAAAAGGAAATTAATGACTAGCTGATGTCCCTGTCTCCTGGGTGCAGAGCACATTCTGCCACTTTCCTGTGGGTGCAGTCTTTTCACATTCAAGTCTTGCTGCTATTTTTTAATAAATCTCTCAGACTGATGGTCACTGATTTTTGCCTTCAGTCTCACATGAGAATTGTTTGTAACACTCTTGTTTTTCTTTGTGTGTTTTACACTGTGGATAAAGTTCTTTTTGAGAGGACTAGAACTCTTCTGTATCCCAAGCACTGAAATTTTCTCCTCATCCTTTCTAGGGCAGGGAATGAAACAGAGAAATCAGGCTAAACCCCTTCAGGCCTTTCTGTAGTTACGCTCTTCCAGTGTTAATTCACTCCCCCTTCCTTGGGAGGGCTCCATCCTGCAGGACACTCCTCAGCTCCAGCATGTGCAGTGGTGTCACCTCCAGCTGGCAGCTCCTCCTTTCCATCCCTCCCCGGGAGCCAGGCTGAGCTGTGAGAGGGGCATAAACACACTGAGACCCCCACTGTTCCTGAGCCTCCCTGCTCAAACACACCCAGTGACCTGTTCTTTTGAGTCCCCTTGAGCATCATCCCTCTGGGACCTTCTGTTGTGCTTGGCCCTGCTGAGGCCTCTCCTCACACACCTTCCAGGTCTCTGCAGAGAGTGGGGTGGTGATTTCTCCTGCTTGTGACAGTTCCTCTCTTCGCTGTCAAGATTTAAGCCTTGAATGTCACAACTTGCTTGTAGGTTGTGTTTGACTCCAACTTTTCCATTACCAGTAATGTGGCAGTTTAGAAGTTGCTGCACAAGCTTTGACTATTTCTGGTGCTGATTTGTGTGTCTGCACAGCAGTAGGATTTTGCGTTGCAAATTCCCTGCAGTCTTTTGGTATAAACTAATGTTTCTCCCCCAACAAAAGGTCATGGATAAAAACAGAGCTGGACATTTAAATACCCAATGCCTTGAGACCCATCCCAACTGCTGCTACCTCTCTGTTGGATTTATGGAGAGCAAAGTTGTTTGCTGGGCAGTAAATAGTAAAATATGGTAGTTTTAGCTATAGACATGCGTTCAATTTTACTGAGTTCTTGCAAAAGCTTTTCATAATGAACTAAATAATGCTGTTGCATCTCTGCTCCTTTGTATAGGTGTAAATTTGTGTTCACCTTCATGTAATGATGCTTTTTGGTTGTCAGAAGGTGCAGGTTGCCTTAATCCATATATTTGGTGGTGTGCAGTGCAAGCACAGCCCTGTGTCTGAGCCTGGGACAGAGCCACATCTTGCAGACAATTACACTTCAAGCTTGGGCAGTTGGAAGAGGGAATGAGCCACGTGCCTCAGACATGGGCATAAACCCCCCACGTTCAAGTTCTGTTTTGCCCAAATCACATGGGATCTCTGGTTCTTTTGTTCTTTGGAAGACATTTCCCCCTTTCCCATTCAGTACACAGAAATGGAATTTAATATCTCCCTTTGCTGAAGGGCAGGTCAGGTGTGGGAGTAAGCAGGACTTGATAGGAATTGCAGAAGACTGATCACTCCCTCACCCCCTGAGCAACACCGGCGTGGCCCTGCTGGCTCCCCAGGGTGTTTGGGCAGTACAGCAAGGTCAGACACCCACGGGTGCTGTCACTGGCACAGCCGGGGAGAACATGGAAAGGGCTGTGGGAATAGTGTTAGATCAGCCAGAAGAGTAACTGCCCCTCGAGAACCCCTGCCAAGCTGCTGACAGCGTGAATTGCCCAGGCTCCAGTGTGGAAGGCTGAAGGGTGCAAGGGACACTCTACTTCTACTGAACACACTGTTCCATTTTAAACCTCCCACATGTTTGGTGGGTGGTTGTTTCAGGAATCGTGTTCCCTTCACTGTTATTGTATCTCTTTTTCATCTGAGTGACTAATTTTTTTTGCCCCTCTTAGATCTCCGACCTGATACGACAAAGCACGAAGGAGTCCCCAGTCTGGGAGTTCCTCAGCCTGGGCTATGCGCTCATGCTCTGCCCGTTTGTCGTTGTCCTGGGAGGGATGTTTTTCCTGGCCACAGCCCTCTTCTTCCTAAGTGACCGAGCTAAAGCTGAACAACAGTGAGTAGACTGGCCATTGCGAATGGGGAGGCACCACAGCCTGTTTGCTCTCTTGAACATTATGCTTGTACTCTTCCCCCGGCCTTGGTCCTTCCAGGTAAAGAATGTTGGGTTGTGTGTTAAGAACCTGGGCTCGGCAGAGTGCATGAGGCTGCACGAAGCACAGGGGCTTGGGTCGTGCTGGCTGGGCATCCTTCACGCGCTTCTGCTCTGGTGGATCTCAGTTGTTGGCCACGTGGCTCAGAGGGGAGCACAGGCCCCTTACCCCCTTGCCTGAGCATGTCACAGCCCAGGCTGTCCGTGGTGAGAGTCTGCTGTGTGCTGGAGCTGGTGGAGGTGAGGTGAGGAGCAGGAGGTGCTCCCCAGAGCTTGGTGGTCAAGGCTGCACCCGCCCTCCTCCATCCGCAGAGCTCCACTCACCACCTCTGGCAGTCAGGAACACGAGGCAAGGAGGAAGCAAGCTGTGTGTGGGAACATGTGCGCTCAAGGGTTGCTATGATAAAGGGTCTTTCCCAGTCCCTTCTTGCAGCTTTGTGAAAAAAAAGCTACTGTTTTTCAGTAAAGAAACCGATTCGGATCATCTCACGGTTGGCAACTACAGTAATTCAGAAGACGCTTCCACATGACATACAAACTTCTGGGGTTAGTCTCTTTCTCATAATTGTTGAAAAATTAGAGTTACTATGCATAATGTCATGCTGAATATGTGGGTAGGTGACTAGTCTGGTGTTGACTGTAAGTTGCCTTTGCTTTTCCCCCACTGGAGAATGGGAGCCTCGATTTGCCTTAAGGAGAAAGGCCCTGGAATGTTGCTCTAGGCGTAGTACAGCTAGAAGGAAAATTAGGTGTTTGGAGTTGCCATAAGTGTGTGAACAGTTTGGGTGATACTTTCTGGCTCACACTGTCTTATCAGATGGATGAAAGATATTTGGAAGCAGTGCCACAGATGCTGCTGTGGCCCTGTAAGTGCAGTTCCACCTTCCTTTTACTAGCACACATAAATACCAAAGAAAGGAGAAGTTCCTTTATAATGAGATGTTTAAACATTGTGGAAAAACAAGACCTCATGTCTTAAGGATGGGAAGTCCTACAGAGTTGAACTTCAGCGTGGCTTTGTGGGCGTGACATGTGCCTGGTTTGTTATCTGCATAGAAGGGCCTGAAATGGCAGGTAGGGGAGTTGGAGATAAGACGCTAGGAAGGACTTCCTAAGAGAAAAAAGAGGTAAATCCTACAGCAGATTATTTGGGAAAGACATGAAAGCTGTCCCTTGTTTCTGATGGCCTCCCTGGCATGGCTTGAGGCAGGAAGGTGGGATCTGCTCTCCAGCTTACGTTCTCTGTCCAGCTTATGGATCTGCTCTCCAGCCCTGTTTTGTGCTTGTGCACATAAACTGTACATGCCAGTCCACGTGGTGACCACCTGGAGACATGGCAAGATGAACATAAGTTTCTGGGAGCTCAGGGTGGCTTTTTTGCTGCAAGGAGCCTAAAGTCCTATTTGGTGTCAGAGGAGCAGATTAAACCCCCTCTGTAGCATTTGTCTTTGCTCAGGTCCCTCATCTGATCGTAGGAAAGCTTCAGGGCTTGTCTTTCCTGTGTTCAGAGAGGAGAGTGCTTGTTCCACTTCTAACTGTGGTGGAGATTTGTGTCCCTTTGCATCCCACGTGCTGCCAGTGTGGCATGACAGCACCTCAGGTGGTGAAGGAGGGGCTCAGGATTCAGATACTGATGAATTCCAGGTCACTCCTATTTTTTCAGCATGTCAAGCCCACCTGGAGCTTTATGCTGGGCAGGCCACCGTGGCATCCAGCTGTTTTCAGCTTCAGTGGAGATCTCAAGGAAGACAGTTTTGGTTCACTCAGGAGACGCCACGGGTCACAGGCTGCTCACCAGCTGGGTGACTCTGCTTGGCTGCCAGCACTGGTGTGTCTTACACAGCTGGTTTGCCAAAGCCCCAGCTTTTGCAGCAGTGTTAATGTAGGAGGGAGATCACACCCACACCTCTAATTGCTCCTGCACAAAAGGGATTATTCCTCTGTTGCTATCTACCCTGAGCAGCTTTGGTTGTACTCTAGCCACGTCCAGAGCAACCAGCCTCCCAAACAGCCACTGCTCCATTCTTAGAAGAAAAAATTCAGGTGTCAGACCTGGTTTTGTTTCTCTTTTAGCATCTTTCCTTTTCCTGACTCACATTTGTTTATGAATTTTTTGTATTAGTCAGTCACAGATATTTTGTGTTGCAAACTGGGGACAGCAATTGTCATAAATAATGGTTAACAAAATAACTTCTCTCAAGTGACTCCAAGGGAGGTTACTCTTTCTGGGATGTGCCCACTCCTATGTTAAAAATACCCTGGCATCGTGCAGTGAGATTCCTGGAGTGCAGCTTCACTCAAGTTACTGAGAAGTGAGAGTGAAGTAAGAGAGAAGTGAGGCTGGAGGCTGCTGAGGGATCTCTGTGCAGGAGGGTCTGTGCTGCCGACCAGGTCCCATCTGCCCCCACCGGCAGCTTCAGTGGCTCCTCAGAATTTATGGGGCAGAATTTATTTGTTAGTATCTCTGTGCTTGCCTGTGAGAGGAAAGGTAACAGCATTTTGGTATTAGCAGATAAAATCTCCATGCTGGACCCCAGATCCACAGGCCAGCTCCCACCTGTCAGGCCATCTGCACTTGGCATCATGCACCTTTGGCAGAGGCTGTTTTCTGCCCAGCCAGTCCTCCCCTCCATCCTACCTATTACTTGGTGGGTACAGAGGAATTTCTGTTTCAGGATGCCTTGTTTTCCCTCTGCAGTCAGTCCGGCTGCTCAGACAACGGGAGCTGGAACAGGGCTTTGCCAAAATAAATCAATTAACCTGCGGGAATCACGAGCGCCGGTGTCACACGCCAGAGATTAAAGCCATCCATCACCCGAGGGTCAGGGCACAGGGCAGCTGTCACCCACCCCTCCAGTGAGCTAATGTGGAAGCAGAGAGGTGGAACACTGCTCTCCCAGCCTGTGGAAACTGAGCTGTCCCTGCTTTAGTTCCCACACTTCTGTGAAATGTAGTTCGGGGATTTATTGCTGGGATTTCTGTGTTTGTTTGTTCCTTTGTGTAACCATCTCTGGGCATTTGCTTAGAGATAATTTCTTCTTTCAGGCAGGGCAGATACCAGGATAGCAACCTGTGTTTCCAGTAAAGCTTCCTCCAGTTTCCACCATGCTTCCTTTCAAAAAAAGAATTTCCAGGCTTTCACACTACTTTTATCATTGCCACAATTCCTGGCATATTTTGTACTTTTTTAGCACAGGAATTCCAGTCAACAAGGCTTCTCACAAAACACTAATGAAAAAAATTCTTTCTATAGCAATTTTTTTTAAACACAATTCTTTTATTACCATTTTCATGCTGCTTCAGAAGTCTGACAGCTTAAAGAGGCTTTTAGAAAATTTAGTACTAACAGAGAACACGATAGAGTACATCACTCTGTGCTAATAATCCAACCATTTTGGGGACAAGTTCTATAACACAAATTTAATCCCACCCTTCCAAAGTGATAAGAGAGATAAAACAGTTAAGAATGGGTTCTGTAAGAGGTCTTAGGCACTAGTAATGATGTTTCAATTGTTTTTTAAACCACTCAACTACAATTCCTTCTGTTATCACTTGACTATGTTGTTGTTTCTTTCCTGCTCTGCACCTCTGCAGAGGAGGGGTAAAGTAGTTGTATTTTATTTCCAAACATCAGCACTCTGACCTGTACTTCTCTTACCTGCTTGAGGAATATTGGTGAGACCCAAGCTAGATTTTAGACTCTCTGGAAGACAATACAGTCTTGCCATGGCAGAGCCCTGAGAAATGGATCCGATATCTGATAATTGCCCTTTTAGCCTCAAGCTCCATCACAGGTACCTGTGCAGCCCTGGCAAAGAGCCATTTCCAAGGTTGGGAGCAGTCCAGATTCTTCACTGAATGGAAGTGAAAGCTCAGCACTGCTGGGAGTTGTGTCTGTGGTTTGTGTTCATCCCCTTCCTCGCTCTCAGTGCAGAGAACTGGGACAAACAAAGCTTCACCCTGGAGGGCTGAAGAAAAAACTACATTTGGTACTTGCTAGAAACTCCATCAATAATTAGGAAAAATGTGGGGTTTTTATTAGGAAAAGGGATTCCAAAAAGTCCTTTTCCCAAGCTGTGACAACTTTCGGGTGCCAGGGATATAAATCACTGTAATTAGTGTGTATCAGGATCCTTTCCTGGGCAGTGAGTGCAGTAATCCTGCAGCCCTGTCCCCAGCCATGGCCACTCTCTGCTGCTGCTGAGGGAAAACCAAATTCACCTGCAGTCTTCCTGGAAACCACCCTGTGCAGGTGTGGGATACTCTACTCCTCAAAGGATTTTGTTGTTTTAACTTTTTTTTTTTTACCTAATCCCTGGTTTACACCTGGAAACATGAGATTTTCTGGTTTTTTCCAGAGATATGAAAAGATGCTTAGGATGGGTGTCCAGGTTTTAGGATGGTTCGGTCCCTCCCTGCATTACAGAGGCTGGATGTTTTCTCCAGGGATACAGCAGTGCAGATCAGGCAGTGGGATGCAACTGCAGTGTGGATCCCTGGTGCAGCCAGAGCAGGAATGAGCAGCTGCACCGATGCAGCTGTTCAGAACAAAAGAATTTAAGTCTTTAACCAGTGGCCACTCAGCGCTTGAGAGCCCTGCAAGCTTGAATCGTTCGTTCCTTTATTTACATGGCAAGAATCAGGTTATTTAAACAACTCAAGCAGGTATTTCTTTTCTCCTAAAAGGAAAATTAAACATTTAATAAGAAAAACATTTTACTCTTAACACCTTTGATCAGATGTGGAAGGTCTTGCTGAGTAGAAGTGCTGGTACACATTTCATTTTAAAAGTGGTGGCTACCAACACTAGAAAAAAAATACTCTTTTCAGAGGAGATAGCAAAATCCACAAAAAGAACCATCCCTAGTCCAGACACTTCTACTGTCTTAAACATGGCACATCTGCAAATTGCATTACAGGAAAAATTAGAATAATCCATTTTCAGGCTTTTCCTTCTGCCTCATATCAGGCTTATTTTTAGCCTTTTGCAGACCTGGATATAAAATGATCTCCCAGTTCTCCTATTGCAGCAATTTGAAAGTGTCTGACCTTATTTCTGCCTTGCAGATTCTATTATGTGGGGCAGGGGAAGGACTCACAGAGTTGTCAGCCCTCCCTTTCTCTGATTTTTCTGTGGCAGCAGTTGGAGACAGAAAGACCAGGAGACCAGGTGACCTGATGTTGCCAGCAAAGCCCAGTCCCCTCCATTAACTGTTTCCCAGTGATTAAAGGGGCAGCTGACTGACACTGAGTGTGCTCCATTCTGGTAGTTTGCATTGCCAGAAAGAACATTCCTTCTCTGGAACAGCTGGAGCTGCATCACAGGGGGTTTTAAGAGGCTGGACACTTTATTTTAGAGAGATGTGTCAGTGCTGCATTGAGGCAGAGTTTTGATTTGAGGATTTCAGGAGCTGCAAGTGGATTTTAACAACTCCCAAAAAGGGATATTTGAGAACAGTCTGCTCACTGCTGATACTCAGCTGCTTAGGGGGAGGAATAAATCATTACTTCGTTTGTTTTGACTTTACAAAAGAACAATAATTAAACATTTCCTCCAGTGGTAGAAACTCACAATGCTTTTTTAGCCCAGATCAGATATCCTTGGCCTTTGAAGCCACATGAATTTACAGCAAAAAGTCTGGATTAGGATGCAGAGGAACTGTGGTGATGGAAGGAGAGAGGCAAAGAGTGAGTTTTGAGTATCTGAGAGTGGCATGATAAAAACTCACAGACTGCAGATGGAAAAAGATTAGACTATTAGATGGTTTATATGGAATCCATGTTAAGAATATGAAGGGGAGAGGTGGTGAAAATGTAAGTAGTTCTATTATTGGTTGAAAAAGCTCCTTGTAGAGCTGTTGGTTTTCTCACCTGTTTACTGGCCATGTTTGTAACTCCGTAAACAGAGTCAGCAAAACCAATAATGTAACAGCTTGGAGCTTGAATTTTGAATGCTGGTTTGCTGCTGCAGTTGGGAGCTGCTGGTGTCATGCAGGTGGAAAACAGTCTCATAGAACAACTGCTGATTTGTTGTGCCACTTCAGTCAACCTGGGGATTTCCTGCAGGTCCGGCAGGGAGGTGTCAGAGGTCAGTGTGGTTGTTCACAGACGGTTTCAGCTCAGCTGTGGTCCTTACCTGGTGTTTGAAACGTGCTGTCTGAGTTAAGTGCTGGCAGCAGGAGCTTTGTGTTCGCCCAGACTGCGGGGGCAGCTGGTGCTGGCACAGCTCTGGGAGCCCCCGAGCTGCAGAAGGGGCTGTGTTCTCCAAAACCACCCATTCCCCACCAGACTGACCTTCCCAGGTTCATCCCCTGTGCCACAGAGAAAGGAAAACAATATTCCTGCACTGTTCCTAGCTACTCAGAGCTCTCCCACAGCGAGAATGGAACTTCTCCATTTGCCTTATGTTATGGAAAGCCAAAGCTCACTTCTCCAAGAGCTCCAGATCAAGAACTACTTGGGAGTCCTCCAGCTATCTTGACTACTCACTCTCTGCTGTGAGCCCCAAGAAGTCAGATGCTGTCCCTAAAATGCTCATCAGCTGTAAAACAGGATTGAAGGCACTTTCCCACAACGTACGAGGGCCACTGAAATCATCTGCTGCCAATGGATTCAGCATGTCAATTGGCGTTGGCATTGCAAAGGAGGATTCTTGGCGTGGAGGGACTTTGCCATGCGGGAGGAGATTTTAAATTCTCACTGAGACAGATTCTTTGCTAAGGCTGCCCTGGCGCAGAGACAAAATCTGATCAGACCCCACGCAGTTGACTGGGGCACTGAGCAGAAGGCAGCAGCCTTCCAAGTAAGAAACAATCTCTGACATAAGGAAATGGAAGAAATCATGAAAAATTCAGCCTGGCTGTTTCATGATGTCAGAGCATTTTGCAAAGGTATTGGCTTTTATCAGCAGCAATGACCTCTCCTTTTGCAGCAATCTGCAAGGCAGATACTGTACACATTGTGGGTGTGTCAGAGCAATTTACTCGTGGCTGGGTCCTTGGCCTGGGCCAGGCTTTAACCCCAGCAAGCCCCTCACAGCTTCTCACTCCCTGCCCCACCAGTGCACTGGGGAGAATTGGAAGGGTAAGAGCTGGAAAATGGGTGGGTTGAGAACAGACAGTTTAATAGGGAAAGCAAAAGCTGCACCACTAGCAAAACAAACCAAGGAATTCATTCCCCACTTCCCATGGCAGGTGGGTGTTCAGCCATCCCCAGGAGAGCAGGGCCCCGTCACATGCAAGTTACATGCAAGGACAAACACCTTCACTCCAAACATGCTCCCTTCTCATTCTTTCCCCCACTTTATATACTGAGCACAGCATCAGAAGGTGTGGAATATCAGTTTGGGTCTCCTGTCCTGGCTGTATCTCCTCCCAACTTCCCATGGATGCCCAATTCCTCACCAGTGTGGCAGGACAAGGAGCAGAAAAGGCCTTGGCTCTGTGCAAGCCCTGCTCAGGAATAACAAAAACATCTCTGTATTATCATCATCCATGTTCAGCACAAATCCAACACAGCACAGCCCCACTCCAGCCATTGGGAGGAAAATTGACTGAAATCTACTCCAGCCAAACCCAGCACAGCCTGAATGACATCTTTTAGAGAAACAGGGACAAACTGTTGTAGTATTACCCACAGTGCTCCAGTAAGGAGTGTCTTAAGTGCTGTGGCTTGGTCATTCCCAAAGTTGCTGCCAGACTGCTGCAAGCCACATGGAGATTGCCAGGAGTTACAGTGGAGTCAAATGGATGGACGTTTCCTTGAGGCCTCCAGGCCAGGTTGGACGGGCTTGGAGCAGGCTGGGCTACTGGAATGTGTCCCTGCCCATGGCAAGGGGGTGGAATGAGATGGTCTTCAAGGACCCTTCCAACCCAACCCCTTCCATGGTTCTGTTATTCTCCACACCTGGTAGCTCAGAGGTTGACAAAAAGAGCTGTAGCATGAGGCAGTTATTTTGGAGGATGAGACGTGTGTTTTTAATCAAGTGCCATCAGGAAGTTCTACAGGATTTTCTATTTTAAGATTTAATTAGTTCTTATCTTCTTTTTATGTCATGTTTTCTCCCCCTTGCCATTCAATCGTTCAATCAAAAGTGAGGCACTCCACTGCCTCTTTTCTCCATTATTTCAGTGGACATAAGTGTATGATGTTACACACATCTTCCGTGGCAAAAAATCCCTCCACCTCAATACTGAGCCTGTCAATATCTGGCAGAATTATACTTACAGAGACAGACTCAGGCACAAAGTTTCGAGACCCTCATCTTCACAGACTTCAGGGGTCCATGTCAGAGTACCCCCACAGACTGATGAGCTTTGGAGCTCATTTCCATCCAGGTCCTTGGGACCCTAATTGGTGTTGTTAACTGCTCATCTTCACATCTGTTCTGCTGCAGCTGCCTGGGAAAATAGCAGGAAAGGTTATTGATTTTTCCTTCATGCCAGTTTTCTCCTCAGTCAAGATCTGTGAGAGAGGAAAAAGTGAAGCTGACCCATGTTTCTGCCTCTGGAGACAAATCAGCACCCGAATTAAATGAACAGATGGAAAATACTCACAGTCTGTGCAGCTTTAAGGGGCTGAACCAAATAGAGGGGGAAATATATTTGCTGTACATAATTATCATATTCTGCTTGCCAAAACACTGCCATGCAGGAAGAAAAGCTGGAGGAGCCCCTGTCCCCTCGGGAGAGCTGTGGCTCCGCACTGACCGAGCGATGCAGAGGGAAGGGCAGCTCTGCCCGTGGCTGCAGGAGGGCTGGGCACAGCCAGCTCCTGTGTGAGCCTTGGCATGGAGAGCTGCAGGTGCACAAAGCCCCGGGCCCCCTCCCTGGCTGGGAGTGAGAGCACAGGCAGGCAGCAGCCACAGCGAGCACCACAGTTTGCTCCGAAGCAAACTGCTCCTATGGCAGATTGTTGGTTGAATTTTGTTAGCGTTCTCTTAGCATCCTTTTCCTTCAGCAAACTGACCTCAGCTCCATTGACAGCCTGTTCCTGCAGGCTGGATAACCTGTCAGATGCATCAGGAAGCTCAGTGCTTGGACTATTTTTAACTGTGCCATCCTATCCCTGTGCCAGTCCCTGGGAGCTCTCTACGCTGATGTATCACTGTTGCTCTCCTTCCCTTTCAGTCACTGTTTCCAGCTGCAGCCTGCTTGGAGTCTGAAGTTCTGCAGGAATTCATGTTGTCAGTCACGAGTCTTGTCCCAGAATTACTGGCTTCACCATCAAAACAGCTTGAGGTCAGTCAGAGCAGGAGCTGCTCTCTGGGAGCAATCCTTGATTCCGCTGTTGTTACTGAAGGTAACAGGTTGTAGTGAGGGTTAACGTTCTGCAGCCTTTTTTTGGGAGGAGTTGGAGGCTGTGGCAGCTTGTTCAGCATCCCAGGAGAACTGCTGTGGAGCAGGGAACCAAATCCATCTCTTTCCAGCTGCAGGTGAAAATGGGAACTATGCTTAGCAACTGCAGGGCAGCAATGGCTCACCCAGTTACCTTCTGCACTGTTGATCAAAAACTGTATATTGAAGGGCATAAAAGGTACCCACTTGAACTGGAGTGTCCAGTCTGCTGGGTTTGCTCCTCCTAAAGTGTCTGGTTGAGAAGGTGATGCAGGACTGGGGCCAGTGTTTGTGCTCGGGGTGTGGCAGAGTCCAGCTGAGAGATCTCTGGTTTGTTTTGGATTCTGCAGTGAGCAAAATAGTGAAAGAACAGCTGTGGCTTTGATTTGTTACAGGGGCTGCTCCAGCTCTCCTACCCCATAACTCTTTCATCAGTTATCTGCAGGAATTAGTGATAACAGCCGCATCAATGCGCATCCCTTCCTGTGTTCACGGATCAGTTGATAAAATTCACTCTCACAGCTGAAGTCATACAGGTGTGGAGCTTTAAATGACCATGCTTAGCCTCTGTTCTCCTTGTCCAATCTCAGGCAGCAACATCAGCTTTGAATGCTGCTGTTTCAGTAGCTGGAATTGCAGACTGCTGCATCTGGCTGGGCTGCTCATCATCCCTGAGACACAGGTGGAGGGTGGTGTTGTCCCTCATGCTCTGATGCCAAAAAACACCCTTTAACTGGCTCTATTTGAAAAAGAGATTTGTTTTTCACAGATTAAGGCCATAAAGTCTCATTACCTTTCAAGGATGTCTGGCCATGAACTTTTCATCACCTAAAATCCCGGGTTTCAGTGTGTTCACAAGGCCTTTTGGAGATGTTTTTAACCTCCCAACAACATCTGAGGAAGTTCAGACAGGAGGAATCTGCAGGGGGCTGCCATGACTGGTCCCACTGTGTCCCTTCCTAAAGCACTGCTTCAAACAGGCACTTGATGGCACATTGCAGCAGAAGCACAGAATTCTCTCTGAAATTAAGGAGAAAGATCCTTAATCACTGGCAGGAGTTGCTGCTAAGTCCAGTGGTCCAGCTCCCCCTGTAGCCTCAATACTTCTGTCTGCTGAATGAGGTCCTGCTCAGAAACTCAGTACTAAAAAAACCCTGCTCAATAACTCAAAAACTGAATTATTTTCAGGCTAGAATGACCCTGCCGAAACATTTTATTGTTGGTTGTAAAAATTAAGTGATGTTAAGTACAGCAAGCTGTAAAAACCAGGACATCATTTCCTAATACGCTTCTCAGTTACAAAAGCAGGAGTCTGGCTTGTTTAGATAGCAAGAAAACTGGGCTTTAGGAAAGCTGCAGGATACTGAAATACAGGTAGTGTTTAACTTAGGCATGAAACTTGACATTAACCAGGCTGGCAGCATTCCCAAAAGCTATCTTTAAGCACAGCCTCTCTTGGAGCCTTGGGCACAGTAGTGCTGCACACACTGAGGCATGTCCTGCTTCTGGCTGGTGCTCAGGGACAGAGGTGACACATCCCTGGAGCTCAGCAGGACAGTCAGTAGGAGACATCCCACCAGTGCTCCTCACAGCTGGAGCAGATGGAGCTGCAGGTGAGAAGGGGGATCTGGGTTCTCCCCTTGCTGGCCCAAGGTGGAGCAGAACATTCTAGCAGTGGATGTAGGCAGCAGGAATTCTTTCAAATCCCTGGGACTGCCCGGCAGTGCTGGCTGCACTACAACCTGTAATCTCCATTAGCTGCTGGCTTGGGGACCAGCAAGGCTGGAAGGGACAGAGCATTTGGAGAATAATCCTGCCCAGTTCCTGAAATAGAGCATAGCTGACCTGTAAGAGATCCTGGCCAGTCATCTGTTATCTCAAATTGGCTGTCTTGTCCTCATGCAGGTCTCTAACTGGCCGAGGTGCAGTGAAATTAGATCCATTTTACATAGCATAAATATTTAACAGCTCTAGAGCATGTAGCTTAATATTAAACAGACAGTCTTATAAATACTTCAGAATTATAAATGCTGTCACAGTACATGGAAATTACTTGATAGGATCTAGGAGAAATATTTAGGTTTGACAGGAGAGGAAGTGATGGGATTAGAGAGAATCAGCCACATTTTTAACTACTAGAAGAGTGTGTAAAAAAAAACCAAAAGAAGTTTTACAGCTTCTGTTCTTAAAAGGCAATTTGGGTGTTTCCTCCTCCAGAAATAACAGACTAGTGCCCACCCTACTCTCTTCAAGGAATAAAAACATTCACAATCTTAAAAAAACACTGCAGAGAAAACAGAACAATTTAGGAGCCAATGTTCAGTGATCCATTCAGTGTGGGATTATTGTTATTAGAAAGGCAAGTGGTACTTAATCAGGGATTTAGATGCTCTTGAGCCTCGTTATTTTAAGCCCATGTACTACATTTTGCCACCTAAGAGAGTTTTAAATTTATTATTTGTGGGTTTGCTTTAAAAAAAGTAAACAAAATCCCACCTGACCCATAAGCTGAGCCCCACTGCCATCGGTCGTGGCAGTGACCACTGTCTGCAGCACGGGGCTTCAGAGGGACTGAGGAGGCTCTGTCCAAGTCTGGGGACTATTTCAATTCTCCCTCCTGCCCACCAGCTTCCTGTGTGATCCCTGAAAGTCATTTCTCTCCCCAGCAGGTTCACAAGTCATGTGCAGTCTAATTTCCCTTGAAATCTTCAAAATGCATTTCAGGATTAGCCCCTCCAGGCCTCTGTTCCCATCTGTGAAACAGAGATAAAGCAGAACTTGAGAGAAACGTGTTAAAATAAAAGGACAGTACATTATGCCCCATAGGAGGCTGAACAGTTACACAAGCAGGAAAGTTGTGTCTATTTCCAGTTGTCAGCAATGCAGGTGGGTTCCCTGTGCTAAAGTCATGGCAAAACGAACTTTTAATGTATAGGTTCTGTATCCTCTAAGAACACAGAATGATGTGGCAAGGTATATGACTTTCAAACATTATGGTCACTCAAACCTCTGGAGTTTTAGTGTTTTGTGATAGTTTTTTGACATTCCATAGCTTGCTTCCTACTTCTGAAGCTGGCTGTAGCATTCCCAGGTAATTTTTTCTGATGTATTCTGCACAATTCCAATGTTCAATACAATGTGATTACCAGTGCAGTGGGGTTACCAAGAATGGGACTTGTACGAAGAAACTTGGGTCAGCTTTTGTATCAGAAATATTTCAGTTTATAGCCTGGAAAGGCAGAAAAAACACAGAGGCTTCTATGCATCTTGGAGACCTGTGAGGTTGGTGTGAAGTTAAGAGCTGTGGGCTGAACTGGACCAATTCCTGATGCAGAGATTTCTTGAAAGGTGTCCCCTGAGTGCTGCTTAATTTTTATCCTGGAACATCTTTGAATCCATTTCAGCAAAAAAAAGATGTTCTGGGTCAGGTACAAAGTGTGGTGAAGAGCCACAACTAAGTTTTAATGTGTCCAAAGGAGAATGATGTTTCCTGAGAATTTGTCACCTGGCAGGGCCTCAGGCAGTGGTGGTTCTGTGATGTTCCCTGTGCACCTGTCCAGGGGTTTCACTGATGCAGAGAGAAGCTGCCTTAGACAGCAGAGGTACAAACGACTGCTGGGGCAGTTTGGTTCTTAGTTGAAGCCAGCTGTCTTGCTTTGAAAGACAGGTGTCTGCTAAGGAAGGCAGGAGCCTCCCTCGGAATGGAAAATATGAAGCCCTTCTCTCTGAATTGCTATAATTTTGAAATTAAGGGGCTTTCAGGAATAGCAGTTCTTTACTAGTATGTATAACAAGGCGAAGAACAACACCAGCAGCGACAACAGAGCCAGAAAACCCAATTAACAGTCTCTTCCCTGCTCTCCGAGCGCTCTCCCTTGGGTGCAGTTCCGCTCACAGCCAGCAGNATGAGCTCACCCACGGCACAAGAAACAGGACTGGGCTGGGCTCGGGCGGTGGCAGCGAATTCCCTCCCCCAAGCAGCAGCTCGAGCGTCCTCCTCTGAAGCCTCTGAGAGCAGGAGAGCCAGCAGCTGCCCCAGCCCCTTTTTTTTTTTCCCCAGCCCAATTCTCACGGTATCTCTGCCCCTCGGAGAGAAACCCTCAGGTAAAAAGACAGAGTAGCCAGCTGGACCCCTCCCCTGAGCTGTGGCCACTTCTTGTGTCTCCCGTAAGTCGTTATTGTCTCCTAGCAGCACATATGGCAGAAAATTTTTTGAGAGAAAGAAACAAAAAGTCTTAAACCCCCACACCAGCACAGATGACTTCCACTGGTAGGCGGAGACTCTCCCCTTTTTTACTCAGATTTATTTATGCTGCTACTGCCCAAGTACAGCCAGAGAGCCCTTGGGTAAAGCACTCAAACAGCCACGTCAGGGCAGGTCTGTAAGTATGGTGGGGGTTTCCCCGTGCTGTAAGAATCCAGGTGTTCCCACTGAGGTCGGTGAGCATCTGAGCTAGAAAGCAAGTTCCAAAGGTCTCGGAGTCCAAGGATGACACCTCTGACAGCTCACACAGGGGCCGTGCTGTGTGTGTCACTACCAAAGGCACTCGCTCCTGTCCCTGAGTAACAGGAACAGCGTGGGAGGGGACAGGAGAGGAGCTGCTGCTGAGGAAGGTTGAATTTTCCAGAGCGTGTACTGCAAGGACAAGCAGCAGGAGCAAGGGATGGACTTTGTAGGACTGTTGCTGCTGTCCCTGGGTCCTGCAGAGCAGACAGGAGCTGTCCCCTTGCTGCCCTCATCCCAGGAGTTGCAGGACAGCTCCTGCCTGGTGACACAGCAGTCCCTGCCAGACACTGTCCATCACCTGGGAGCAGCTGCCTGGAACAACAGCAGGTCTTCAGGAGCTGGCAACTGAAAGACAACTCACTTTTTCTTAATTTAGTTTTTATCAGTGATGACTGTTTGCATTTGTGCTGTCAGGCTGAAGGACACCAACAGCCGCTGTACAATCTTGTACTGGCTTAGGGAAATAGTTGCTATGTCTGGATGCCTTTGGGACCTTCCCAAATCCTTGTCAATTAGTGCCAGCAATGTTATTTGGCAGGTTCCAGCTATTGTCAGCATTGCTGTCAGGCACCCCTCTGTGACAGGGTTTCAGCTTTATACCATTGAGCAGAACAGTTATTAGTGTCCCACTTCTTTAGACACTGTTAAGCAACCAAAACCTGGATTTACCAGGCTGGTATGTTAGTAGGAATCCATTTCTTTGCTAACTGCAGCTCTCACACAACACTTCTGTTTTGTCTTCACCAGGGTGAATCAGCTTGTGATGCCACCAGCCTCTGTGAAAGTCTGAGACGGTGAGTGACCCAAACCAGCAGTAAGTTTCAAGCTACCCCTCTGCTCCAAACCCCTGTCACCCCATTTCTTTCCTTATGAATTGCAGAGAAGTTTCCTTAGCCAGCTCTGGTTTGCACCTTTGCTGCCCTCAGCCCAAAGCAGAGCAAATCAAGAACAGGGAAACCAGGGGTCGATTCAGGTGTCCTTTGTGGTATTGAGTTGTTTCCAGAACCTGGTGCTCCTTTCTTGAGCAGAAAAGCCCATGTTACCCCTGTCCCCTTGGCCGCCAGCAGTGTGACTGTCCCAGACCAGAACTTAAAACCTTTCGGTGTTCACAACACTCCTGCTGCCCTGCCCTGGGTCAAACATGGGCTGCTACCAAACCACCATTCCTGGCATAGTCCAAATTTTCTGCAGAAGGTGTTTCCTGGCAGCACCTGACCCTGCAGGTTGTTGCTGGACTGTCCCCTCTGCGACCCTCGATCCAGGGTGGCAGCTCTGAGCCAGAGGGACCATCCCCTTCCTGCTGCCCACCCTGTCCCTTGTGCTCATGCTGTCCTTATCACTCCCCCACAGCCACAGCACTGCCACTTGGAGCTGCCACAAGTGATAAACACTTCCCAGCATTTTACTGGAGACAAAATTAATTAAAGCAAGTTTTTGAAGAGGAGATTTCTTTCCCATAAATTAAATGCATTGAAAGACTAATCAAAAAATCAGAACTCAACAAGACACTTCAGAATGGCCTTTTGAGGGAAAAGATTTAATACGATCTCTAGCACAGCAGATGTGTTATTTCCACAGAGGGGAGTGGATTCGGGCATAAGGACTGCCTGGAGCTTGCTGCTCTGGGCTGGATGTGTACTCACACAGTATTATTTAACAGTAGCTTTTAGATAAAGTTGGAGGGTTTTTTTTTAAAAAGCCATCAATGGTGCTGTTGCTGAAACTTACCTTATAAACCAGAGACTACCTGGGTCCTGGGCACACGCAAGGTTTTTCACTGCACCTTCTTCTTTTTTGGTCCAGTTTATACAGGTTGAAAGAAACCAGGTCACCATCATAGGGGAATTTTTCTGTAATGCAGCGGTCACTGATTTTTAAGGTCAGGGGCAATTTCCTGCATAACATGGTGCAAAGCCCCTCTCACAGGAAATCCTGCAGTGAGAGAACTGGTTATGCTTGCCCCATTATCTAGGAAAGCAGTTGGCTGCTAGATAGGCCACCACAGTGGGGTGAAGTGCTGACATACTCCTTAAAGCCAGCATGGAGCACCAGCAGTGCCTGCTCTGCCTTGCCAGCAGCATGCTGAGCTGGGCTGTGCTGGGCTGACACCTGAGGTGGGCTTTCCAAGGGACAGCAGTTTTGAAAATGACAGTTTAAGGCACAAGGCAGTCCCTCTTTTCTTTAGTAAACTGAGGGGGTCAAAAACAGCCTACAGAAATGGAACCTGTAATGTGCTGAGCTGCTTCAGCCCACACCAGGAGCAGTTGTACCTACACACCTGCCCTTAAGTACTGCACGGGAGCTACACCTGCTGCCAGTCACCTCCTGGAGCAGACTGGGCCTGGATCACAGTGCATTTATTTCCATTCCAAATGGCTACAGCACATCCCAAAGTGCTGCCTCCACCACGGGCAGGCTTTGCCAACCCCCTGCTTGCACAGAGACCAGGGATCTCTTAGCACCTTCCCCGATCCATACCTGGGACCTCCCCAGTAACCATCTCCTTCTGTTCCCTGTCTGCAGCTGCCAGTGAAGGCAATGACATGTGGACTCCTGCTCCCACCACACCAATCTCAAGCTCGAAGCCCTTCTGTACTGGGTGTCAGTGACTCCTTCAGCTCCACATCACAGAGGGGTTCTCTAGCACCAAATCCATCCCGTTGCTCCAGCCTGCGGGGTCAGGCACCAGGAGATGAGCAGGGCAGCCAGGAACATGGCAACTTCTGGAGTGCAAGGACATTCACGGGGACCCTGAGCATGGAAACCAACTGTCCACTGGACCCAGGAAATGCTGCCCAAGTGAGCAACTGTAGATTGTGTAAATGGTTTTAGTTGTAACCAATGAAGTCCACACTGTTTGTAGGGCAGCTGGTGTCCTATGAAATGCTGCTGCTCTGCCAGCACTCCCGCTCCCACAGACTGCACTAGTCGAGGACCTGTTCTGTATGTCACCTTTTCTTTGACACTGAAGGCTCGATTCAGATAATTATTTTTTATTTAAATATGTTATAAGATGCTTTATCTCTGCTGAAGACATTAGATGAGAGATATATATAAATATATATACTTAGATAAACAGTTTTATTTAAACATTTGAAATCTGGAGCTGCCTGTGCAACCATAGCAGACATGAATAACGTCCACAGCTCTCTTCCTCTCAGTGCCCTGGTGCCAGGGCCTGTGAGGGCACCACAGGAAAATTTCCACTGGGTGACCTACCTGTCACTGAGACTAAGCAATGGGACAGAGGAGAGAGTTTCACTGCACTGGGTATGCTGGTGGTTGTCACAGAAAGGCCCAGAAGAATGTTGGACAGAAATCCCTACGGGCTCTAGAGTTTTCCATATGCTAAATTCAGCCTTGCCTAGGAGGTTCACAGGCTTTTAAAATACCAAAATCCACCTGGCTGAATGGCGGTACCCTGGGCCTGGGAGTGCAATAGTGCTGTGCCAGTGACCTCGTGCTTTGTTTACATGATACCATATCACTCGGACTGTCAATGCTAATTCTCCCTGTCAGTATTCCAAATCAGGTGGCTGCCACTCTGCCTTCGGAGCAGTGCTTGGATTCCTGCAATCTCAACCCTGACCTGTCCCAGAGCTCCCACTGGGGTGTCACTTGTACTCTTACAAAGGTGAATTTGAGAGCTTCCAGACAAGGCCAGTGCCTGAACTGGGTTAGACTCAAGTGCAGAAGCGTGTCATGGTGCAGTTCCACTGGAGTCTTGTTTCCTGTACTTGGCCTCCACAAGCCAAATTTCTACTGTGTCAGCTGGGTGAGGGAGGAAGGGGAGCACAGGCCCTGAAGAAGGTCAGACTGCCACATGAAGGGCACTGCCACAGGGAGGGCACTGGCTCAGCAAGCCCCTCTTCCCTCTGTTCTGAGCCCTCTCTCACAGTTCAGATCCCCCCTCCAGTTCAGCACAACTTGAGCAGGTGAAAGCACCTCACTCTTGTGCTCATGGCTCACAAGTGACTGCACTTGGGCTCCAAGGAGGACTAAATCAGCTCAGGAAATGCCAAACCAGGACTAGATGTGAGTTAAGGCTGGGAGCTGTTGTCCTGGCTGTGCCATTAGATTACTCAGGCACAGGAAGGTACTCTTAGTAAATCTGGGTTTATCTCCCATTCCCTGCCAGGATGTGCTGGGATCTACAGCACAGCATTGCAGCAGAGATGGTTGGAATTCCAAGTGCTCACCCCATAACAAGTCCCTGCCCAGGCTGGGGATTCCTATAATTCTGTGAGCCTTTCCTCCTCCCCAGACCTCAGAGGAATCCTCTGCAAGGGTTCTGTCACCTGAAATTCCTTAACAATAGCTCTAAGACTTTGCTGAAGAACCAGAGCCAGAAGTGTTCCTCGAGTGCCTGACCAAGCAGGTGCTACAAATAACAAAGCAAAGCAAATCCCAAACAATGCTTCACTTCCTACCTCGTGCCACTATTTACACTCGGAGGGGAAACACAGCCACTGTAGTCTGGAAACCAAACACTTGGCTTTAAAGGCACATGAATTTCTGATTCCCATTAAGAAATTCCTTTTTAAGCTGTTTAAAAAGAAACAAAAAGCAACCCAACAATCAGTCATTTCATCTCAGAGACCAAAGAAGATTAACCACATTTCCTAAATTGCTTTTCTGATAGGCTCTCTCTGTTGTAGCATTTACTGTCAACAAAATGGAACATTTCTGCTAAGGTTCAGAGATTAGGATTTCTCCTTAAACTTAATTCTCAGGAGTCAAAAATGAAAAGGGAACTGAAGTGTTCTGTAATGTCACTGGCAGTCCTTGTTGGTGACAGGCTCCAGTCCCTGTCAAAGCTCAGTGCTGGTTTCATCCTCTGTGCACATGAAGGAAATGCTGTGGATTCTGTTTAAACAAGGACAGAGGGAAGGGCGGAAAGAAGGGATTGAGAAATGAGTCCTACCTTCACCAAGGGATCCCTGAATCCCTGCTCCCACATGCTCCAGGCTAAGGGAAGGAGGCTCAGGCTCCTTCCAGATCCTTGCTGCATTCACCAGGGTCTGTGCAAGTGTCCAGAGGCACCAGGGAGGTTCCAGCTGCCCCTCAGTTAATCATGAGGGTTTTCTTCTACTCCACTTCATAAAGGGGATTTTTTAAAGCATTAACTCCCCCCAGCTGATCCTGCACTGGCAACGAGGTGGTTTGTACACAGTGTGGGAAACTGAGGCAGTGGGACCTGCCCAAAGAGGCAAGAGAATGACCCAAAAGGCAGCAAGCTGCCAACCCAAGTGGCTCCTGCTGCCACTGCTCCCAGAGCAGCTCCACGTGGCCCCAGGAGCCTCTCCCCTTACAGTCAGGGTGACTAAACCCCAAAAATGTCTGGCTGTGCTCTGGGAAGCAGAGTTCTTCCAAGCTCCATCCCAAATACTTGTTTTCTTCTCCATTTGCTTTATTGTTTGGTAAACCAGCACTTACAATCACTTTTACTACGTGATGTACGGGAGTATTAGTGTATTTTCTTGTTATACAAGGGAGGAGTATAAAATAGTTTTCTGATTTCTTTCAGAAGCAAATGACTATTTTATTTTTTAAGAGCAATTGATTGTGAATCTCAGAGTATAAAAAAAGATAAGCCAAATATATACCTTTATGTAAATTAAGAAATAAAAGTATTTAAAATGTACCTCCTGACTCCTTTTCTTGTGTCACCTCTTGGCTGTGCACTGTGGTTGCTGCCTGCAGGACTGGTCCCTGGGATAAGGATGCTCCAAGCTCCAGCAACCACAGAGCTGCCAAGGACCTCCCTGGACACCAGCCTGCCTGGAGTTTGTTGAGAAATAACACCAGGAGCAGGGGAGGTGGTAGATTGCAGCCTCCTTTTGTCTCTGAGCTGGATCCAGGCAGATCAGAGCTGGGGGGAAGGAGTCAGTGTGGGCACAGAGGTGGGCTCCTGTTCCAGCCCCGTTTAGGCCCCTCACAGCACAACTAAAGGACCTGGCTGATGGACTGATGGAAATGGGTGGTGTGGGAGCCACGGGTCAGGTGCCCAGGAAGATGGACAGGAAGCCAGGAAATTAATTCCCAAGTGGTCCCACAGTGGGCACCCAGGCTGCCCTTCTCCAGTGATCCTGCAGTGATCCATGCCCACCAACCTGACAGGATGGTGGCTTGTGGAAAAAAGGAGTGAAGGGGCTGGTCCTGCTCCACCAGGAGCCCTGCGGCTCAGCTTTGGGCTGCCTGGCACACAGACAAGGGTGTCTGAGGCTCCCCTGACCAGCTGGGAGACACCCCTCCCACAGCACCCTGCAGTGCCTCCCTTCAGTGCCTCCCTTCAGCGTCCTTCTCCTTCAGCAAAGGGCAAGTGTCTACGCCAGGACACCACGAAAGCAAAGGCTCTGTCACTTAAAACAATCGTCCCTGATGGCCTTTTGTCAGTGCTTCTCCGGGCTTTCAGCTTAATCATTCTTGTAAATGACTTGATTAAGAATAATTTTCCAAATTCTGATGTTCCAGCAGATAGATGAGCTTTGAAGCTCAGCAGATTTAGCTTCCATCCATCAACTACCGCTAAGAAGAGTGTGCTGTCCACACTGGGTTTGGATCACGGGATCATAGCCGTATCCATGTGGGTGTGGGTGTGGGTGTGGGTGTATGTGGGTGTGNAGGAAATTAATTCCCAAGTGGTCCCACAGTGGGCATCCAGGCTGCCCTTCTCCAGTGATCCTGCAGCAGCCATGCCCACCAACCTGACAGGATGGTGGCTTGTGGAAAAAAGGAGTGAAGGGGCTGGTCCTGCTCCACCAGGAGCCCTGCGGCTCAGCTTTGGGCTGCCTGGCACACACACAAGGGTGTCTGAGGCTCCCCTGACCAGCTGGGAGACACCCCTCCCACAGCACCCTGCAGTGCCTCCCTTCAGCGGCCTTCTCCTTCAGCAAAGGGCAAGTGTCTACGCCAGGACACCACGAAAGCAAAGGCTCTGTCACTTAAAACAATCGTCCCTGATGGACTTTTGTCAGTGCTTCTCCGGGCTTTCAGCTTAATCATTCTTGTAAATGACTTGATTAAGAATAATTTTCCAAATTCTGATGTTCCAGCAGATAGATGAGCTTTGAAGCTCAGCAGATTTAGCTTCCATCCATCAACTACCGCTAAGAAGAGTGTGCTGTCCACACTGGGTTTGGATCACGGGATCATAGCCGTATCCATGTGGGTGTGGGTGTGGGTGT
>VZTG01004585.1:552234-563863 GCA_013397845.1 Melanocharis versteri
ACAAAGAGGTGCTGATTGCATGGCAACCTCTCCTGAGCAACTCCAACACTGCACCCATTGCCCAGAGCCCCCGGCAAAATCTCTGTATGACATACAGGATATTACATCAGAAATCACAGAATCATGGAATGNCGTCCCCGCTCTCACAACCCCCCCTCAGTGCCTGCAGCGCTCTCTCAGGCCCCCACGCTCTGCCGCAGCCTCCCGGGCTGGCACAGGGTGCCCATCCTGAGCCTCTCCTCAGGTGCTCTGTACAGGTCGACGCTCTTTGTGCTGCAGTGCCCTGGTGTCACTGGTGCATTTACATTTATCACATTGCACAAAGAGGTGCTGATTGCATGGCAACCTCTCCTGAGCAACTCCAACACTGCACCCATTGCCCAGAGCCCCCGGCAAAATCTCTGTATGACATACAGGATATTACATCAGAAATCACAGAATCATGGAATGGTTTGGGCTGGAAGGACCATAAAGACCAATTAATTCCACGCCACTGCCATGGCAGAGACACCTTCCACTATCCCAGGTTGCTCCAAGCCCTGTCCAGCCTGGCCATTAACACTTCCAGGGATCCAGGGGCAGCCACAGCTTCTCTGAGCAACCTGTGCCAGGGCCTGCCCACCCTCACAGGACTCCACGTGCCTGGATTTGTCCCATGGCTTTGGCAAGTCTCCAGCATTGCATCCCTCCCCTGAGCTCAGTGCCAAGGGCCTGTGGCTGTTTTCTTGCATCCAGAAGAACCGTTGAACTCTGTGCCAAAGAGCTCTGAGCCCAGGACAGCTGAGAAGAAAAGGCTTCCTTCAAATCAAAGCATGCTCAGTTGTCTAAAGCCCTAAAGGTCGAGCAACAGACAGGACCTGAAATCAAGTGAAATGAAACCTTTGTGATTATTAAAAGGCCCAAATAAGTGCTGGTGAAACACAGTTTGACTTGGTGGATTAGTGACTGCATTCTATAAGCTGTGCATCAAAGCCAGCCTATAGTCAGGTAATTTAACAGGCAAAAGAGTTGTTAGGAAAGCATGACTTGCACTGTGCCCTGCAGCTCTCCTGTCCCTTTTCCTCTTGACTACTCTGCAAATCCTGGAGACTAAACACACCGATGAGCACAGAAAGCAGAGGTCAGTCAACCTCTCCAGCCTGACAGCTGACATCTGGCACTACCCAGTGGCCATCCTTCTGTCAGAAACAACAGCTGGCACGGCTTTGGCCTCGTGCTCTGCCCTTCCCAAATGACAGTGACAGGCTGATCCACATGAACTCTTCACTGCAGTGACCCTGGCAGGCATCCCAGAGCAGCTCAGCCAGGCTCTGTGGCCTCATGTGGGCAAGGACTTGCCCATCGTGATGGCTCTGGGTGCCACAGCTGTGCTCTCTGCAGCCAGGTGAGGGTTCTCTGCCTAAGCTGCCTGGAAAGAACCCTCTCATGCAGCTCACTCCTTGCTTCCTACCCACCACACCTGCCTGCTGCTCCTCCTCTGGTTCCACACGGCAGAGGCACGAAATCCCAGGATGTCCTACTTACAGGCACAAAGAGAAAGAAAGAAATCATTAGTGAGACACTTCAGATCTGAAGCCCCTGGTCCCCTTTGGAGCCCTCCGGATCATTAAACCACGGACAGCCGTGACCTGCCGGCCTCCTGTGTGCTGCATTTGCATAATACATGAAAACTCAGCACTCAGGGGGCAGCTGGAGGGGCTTAGCTGGGATTGAGGTTTTAATGAGGCAATGAACCAGCTTGCAGCAGTAAATGGCAGAGGCAGGGCAGCATCTCCAGTGCCAACAGGCCCCTATGGAGCAGAGGCCCCTTTTTTCCTGGAGACAGGATTGGCAATAATTGCCAACACTTTCCGCCTGGGAATAGAGATTTGCAGCTCTTCTGCAGGCTGCAGCAGCAGCTATTCCAGTCAACAGCCTACAGCCACCTCCAGATGAGTAAGTGCTTTGGGAGAAAAGGTCCAGCAGGGTGAGTCCAGCCCTGAATTGCTCAGACAAGCGTGGGAGCACCAGAGAGAGCAGGAACCAGCCACCTCCTGAAGGTCTGATCTGCACTGTCCTGGCCACACACCTGCAGTCTAAATCTCCATCCTGCCTGGGTACCTCTGCAAACCCTGCAGAGGCTGGAAGCCAACAGTCATCAAGGGTGGGCACGAGAGCTGCCCTTCACCTCCTGCCCAATCTGTGCCAATACTTGGAAGACTCTCGGTGAGTCCAGAGCCTGCCAGCTCCTCCTCATCCAGCATGCACAAGGGCTGTGTCCTGCAAGGCACCACCACAGTGCCCCTCAGCCCTGACTCCCCCGAGTGCCCCAGCCGTGGAGGCAGGAAGGGAAAGGCAGGCACAGGAAGGATCTCTGCTGAACTGTGGGCACAGAAACTCCAGCCAACTCCTGTGCTTGCAGGAGCCAAGGCACACCTTGGACGTGCAGCTCAGCTTGTGGGATCCCTGCTGGGACAGGAAAAGAGGAAGCTGCAGGTCTGCAATGGGATTGCAGTCCGAGGGTCTGCAATAGGATGTGTCTGTGCCGTTGCCAGCTGTTGTCTCCCAGGAGTTCTGTGCCATTGGAGCAGAGAATCATTGCAAAGGCAGATGAATAGCCACGGGCAAACACAGCCCTTTGCAGCTCTTCTCTCACCCCCTCCAAAAGCAATATGACATTTCCAGTGCCCTTATCTCTGCCTGGTGGTGCAGACCCACCTGCAGGGTGAGAGCCAAAGGCACAACAGGCACAGCCCTGCTCCCGGCCCTTCCCTCTGCCAGCAACAGCTTCTGCCAGGAGTCAGCACCAAACTCCTCTGCAGTAGGGAGGAGAGCACTGAGGCCTTCACAGAACCACAGAATCACTAAGGTTGGAAAAGACCTTCAAGATCATCAAGTCCAACCATTAACCGAGGACTGCTCCCTCGGATGCTGGAGAGGAGTCAGGGCCAGGCACCAACACCCATGTTCTGGCATCTGGGAGCAGGGTGCCCATCAGGTGGGGAGGAGCAGGGGAGGGAGGAGGCTTTAGTGGCAACTACAGCATGAGTAGCCTTTCAAATACTTTGAGCCTCAGCCCTGAACAAGAGCCAGGTACCCAACGCATGGGAGAACTCGGTCCTGGCACTCTCCAAAGGGATGATGGCATTCCAGCATTCAGGAGCCTGGGGATAAATAAGCAGATGCAATTCCAGGCAGTCATCTTTTCAGACTGTTTGCTGCAGGCCTGCTGTTCCAGGTGCCTGGCATGGCTGCACACAGGCTGCTGGCCTGGCAGAGTGGCCAATCAATCAACCATTTCAATTGTTTCACTGATTTATTGATGTCCCTGCACTACCACAGGGGCCATGACCCATCCCGCACCCAGCAGCAAAAAGGCAAGAAAAACCAGATCACAGTAGTTATGGACAACAGCAGAGTGGTCAAACTGGAAATAGCTGACCCCAGAGTTTGCATGTGCAAACCCATTTAACCCCAGGCATTTCAGAGGCTGCATCTTCCACACTGGAAAAGCTGTGAGCACTGCTGGGCCTGGGCAGGTCAGGGATGAGCCTTTAGGAACTACTCCTGAATCTCCCACAAGGGCTTGACCACGTAACTCAGCAGCACCAGCACACCCACCCCAGCTCCCCAAGGAATCCACACCTGTCTTTCGCTTCTGCCTTAGGAAATCATGGAGATAGGATCCTTTGGCACTGCCAGAGAAGAGAAAGTGGGCATCTCCCAGAGCCTGGAGGGTATGTAACCTCCTGAAGCTCTCCGTGCTGTAGGCTGAGCCCTCCACACAAGCCAAACCCACAGCTTTAGAGCTCAGCATCATGGAAGGTTTATTTAAAAGTCATGGAAAGCATAAAAACTATAGATATAAAGATATTTCAATAGTCTACTGAGCCATGCTAGCCATGCCAGGCCTGGCTGAGTCCATGGAGTTTACTCCTGCAGCACTGGAGCTTTTTTCTCTTTTCTTTTCTTCTTGGCTTTGTCCTGCTTCTGCTGAGTCTCCTGGACAACACTCCCCTTGGTCTTCTTTGCAGGTGGAACCTGCTCAGCTTCATCGCCTGCAGCACCTTTTCTTTTTCTGTTTGTGTTTTTCCTCCTCTTCTTCTTCTTCTTCTTCTTGTCAGCCACAGCATCTCCTTCACTTGCAGTGGGGAGGGTCCCACCGCCCGCCTTTGCCACTCCGTTCTCCCTGGCCCCCCTGTTTGGATTCTTTTTGCTGCCACCAGGCACAAGGCCTTTCTTATGCTTGGGGGTTTCTGTTCCCAGGGGCTGCTCCTCTGGGGCTGCTGGTTCTCCATCTTCCCCTGGTACCACCCCATTCTCCTGGATGCCCTTCTTGCGATTCTTGCGTTTCTTGGTCTCTGGCAGGAAGCCTTTTTTCCTCTGCTTAAGCGACTCCACTCCCTGTGTGGGCTTACTGGCTGTCTTCTCTTTCTTGGGCTTCCTGCAGAGAGAATGCCAAAAATCAAGAGCAACTTAATTTACAGCCAGGGAACAGTGTGATCCATGTGACGGGCAGTCCACGAACAGGCAGAAGCATCAGAAAGGCACAGGAAGCACAGGATGAGGATGAGCGATGTAAGGATGTGAGGATGAGCATTACTCATGGAGGTGGGATAATGCCTGCCTGTGGCCCTGACTTTCTTAGTCTTCTGGCAACACATGATCAGGTATCAGACATGTCAGTCATGTGTTACAACCCTTTCCCATCAAGGACCAATGCCAAGATGTAAGCACACAGAACAACGAGCTCGGTATTATTCCAAACAAGTATTAATGAGTGTCTCAACCTCACCAACCAAGGAGCTCCATTAAACATCACCCTGAGCTCACTGCCTTGACTTCCTTTCTCTTCCCACCTCCCCACATCACTGCACACAAGCAGGACAGGCAGGAAGGCCCCCAGACAGGGCAAAATGCCAGGATGCCAAGCACACATACGTGTAATTCAGCCAGCGCATGACGTTCCAGTAGAGAGAGTCGAGCCGTGGCGAATTCCCAATGTCGTCCAGCTGGTTCAGAGTGAGCAGCACTTTCTCCACTTCTGTCAACTTCACATTCAGCTTCTGCAAGAGGCAAGTAAAGCAATCTGCAGAGTGAACTCGGGAGGGGCACTCACAGCAGCTGGGCACAGGCCGTTCTTAGGGGAAGGCTATGGCAGAATTACCAATCCTGCCTAGCTTCTCCAAGCCACTGCCTCGAATCCGTTTGCATCACTTCGGTTTGGGGCAAAAACTGGTGAGTCACACCATGCCATCAGGTACTGGGATTGCTTGAAAACTGTTTTTTTACCCCAGTTTGTACCATGAGAGGCATGAGTCTAACAGAACTGTGGTGGCATAAAAAGAATTGGAGGGTCCTTCTGTCCGCTTTCCTTTCCTGTCCATGGCTGGGAGCAGGGAAAAGAAGACACATGACTACGTACCCATCCAGGAGAAAAGCAGCAGCACGTTCAGTCTGGCTTCTAAAGATCTGGCACCCTCTTCTGTAACCCACTGCATAATCTCAGTCAAACCAGGCAGAAAGGGGTGTCTCAAAGGCTATTCAATTCCTACAAGAGCCTTGGAAATAATCTGTCTTCTCCACCCACTTTCCTATTAGGTCTTCACAAGGAAACTGGCTGTGGTCTGAGCTCTGGGCTTATCAGTAGGAAACTGGGCTTCAGCAATTCTGCTGCTTCTGTTTTCCTCCAGTAAATAAGACCACATTAGGGAGGTATTTTGTCCCCTAGAGAAAATCTTTGCATGCTCAAAGAAGTCATTTTTCATTAGGGAAAAGAAAGCCCCAAAACAAAGCTTCTCTCCTGCTCTTCAAACCATTAAGTCTTGGTTTTGGGAATCGTGATCTCTGGAGTTCAGTGGAAAGAGCAATCACGTGGGATAAAACCCACCCTCACTGTACCCCAGACTGTATTTCTGCTTCTAAGAAAGCAGATGCCACAAGTGTTTGCTGAACACTGCACAAATTCTCCTCTGGAGATCAGCTCATAAAGACTATGAATCACTGCTTCAGAGAGGAGGGCTCTTCTGTCCTCAGATCCAACCAGGCATTCCCTCTAGAAGAACTTTTGGTAGGAAATTAGGTGGGATGTAGCAATCACATGGCAAAATCCAAGTGTGACATTTAAAAGATACTCAGAAAACAGCCATTTCTCACATCCTAGGTCACACACTCACCTGCCCTGTCACAGTTTTAAGGAGAAAGTTCAACAGCTCCAAGCTCTTGGCAACTTTCTCTTTCTCAGCCTTCATGATGGGTTTTCCAAGTGTTTTCAAACACTGCAAATTAAATGAGAAGATTGAGACGAAACACACATTAGATGGGGAAACAAAGCACACTTCACAGGAGAAAGCAGAAAACAAGTAATGAATGGCAGGATTCAGCTGTCAGCAAAGTAATTCTGGAACACAAACCCCACCAAACTCTGGAAAAGCTCAAGAAGGCACTTGGTGAAAGCTTCTGATACCCAGGTGTCTTGGAGTGACTGTATGGTCTGGTATCTCTAATCGTCTATTCTGTTTTACTGCTAAATATTGAATTTTGCATTTTTAAAACTGGTTCCGAGAGCAGAAAAAAGGAAAACATGGCGCGCAGTTTGTGTGTGCAGAAACTTCATTTCTACTCTCTCAGCATTCCTCTGTGCTCTCTAGGTACATGTTGCAACACAGACAATGAGAGTTCTCTTTTGCTTTTAGTTAGTTTTTCTAGCTAACTGAAGCAGAGAAGTTCCCCCGACTGTGGCTTTTCTTTTCTTAAAACTGATCAGCCCTACTCTAGACTAAGAATCCAGAAAAACACCAAAAACTCACGCCTGTAGCCCACCCAAAACCCAAGAAACTACATTGTCCAACCCAAAAAAAACTGTAAGAAACTGAACAAACCAAACTACACCCCACGAAAAAAACCCTTTCTGAATCTACCATCTCTTCAGAACAACGAGAAGTTCCATTGTTTAATATTGTTCATTTTTTTCGTGTTTGTAAATACTTTGCTTGTTAAATAAACAGGCTTTTTTCCCACTTCTCCTGGAAGAAAGTTTTGTCTCCCAAACCAGTAGAAGAAAAAGCACTTAAATTTACTTTCTAAAAGTTTCCTCCATAAATTTACCCTAAACCAAAACACCAGGTTAATTAAGAAACAACTGGACAAAGGAAGAGCAAACAATATCACAGAAGCACAACCTTGCTGCTGTCCAGAGTTTCTAAGGTAAAGCACAATTTAAGATGCTTTCCTGGAGAAAAAGAGGTACAATAATCCCTGACTCCGCCCTGGAAAGGCCAAGAAGCTGCCAGACAACAGACTCACCTGAGGGACCACAGCTACTCAGCTTCAAGAGCTGGGATTTACACATAAAGCATTACTGCAAAAATCCATTAAGACTTACACCCAGGAAATCTCAGGTGCCAGCCTATACCAGGGCTTGTCAAGCTTAAATTCACTGAAATAACTGAGGGAAAAATCTCCCCTGTGTTCTCTCTGTGTGCTGCAGGGTTTCTGAGACACTGAAGGGTGTGGCTTAGAGGAAAATCACTCCAAAGACAGGTCAAATAAAAGCCAGTTATTTACAAAAATAGCCATAAAAAGGCAGCTGGATCGAAGAGGTGGCCCAGTGGCTCAGGGGCACTGATCTTCTGCCTGCAGCTAGTCCTTCACCCCTGCTTACATGGTCCTTTTCCTCCCCACTCTATTTCTGTGTGGACACACCACAGCAAACCCCACATAGATCACGCTAATATGAAATAAGATTTGCAGGGACAAGTGTGCTGTAGACAGTGGCACGTCCCATCAAAGCCTGTTCTCTAGAGAAGGCTGCACTTGTGGCCAAGCCCTCCTTTTCTTGGAATTTGGACATTTCAACACAGCCAAGGGGCAAAGCCCACCCCATGCTCAGCATCCTCAGTTCCCCAGGCTGAAAAGCCCCTACCCCAAACCTGTACCCAGCAGTGGAATGTTGTCGTTACCTCACAGATCCAACAGACTGGAAACAATTTAAGGACTCACCAAACTATTCTCCATCTACATCAGCATAAAGTTGGCAAATAAAATAAAAAATCCTTGCAGACACTGAGGGAAGTAAGAAATCTATTCCCCAAAGCAAATTCTTTCAGTAATGACACTCATAACAGAAAAATAATGATGCCCAGCAAGAGGGTAGGGAACACTTTCAGCATAGGAAGTGGGAAGACAAGATAATACATCTGCAAAAACAGCAGCCTGCAAGTAGAATTATTCTCTAGCTGTACAGGCTCCACACCCCAGGAGTATCTTTTTTAAATAATAAAGATACAGTTATTTCCTGTTCAGGATGGTCCACTCAAGCCCTGTATTAGAAAGCCATTGTGCTGGCTGGAATTCAAGCTGCAACTTCATCTGACTATCAATAACTTGCTAATTACTCTCTCCCGATATAGACAGATGCCTTGCAACTCTATTCCAGAGCTGTCATCAACCTACAAAGTCACAAAATTCCACAGCTCTGAAGTCTCCCAGGTAAAAAGAGAGACAAATACAGGGTGTGTGATTGGAAAAAAAAATAAATCTTCATATGTAGGATGTAAGACCCTGTGGGTCAGGCACATTTAGTTTATTAGGCTTACCACTAATAATAAAAATAATAATAAACAAAAAAGGCTGATTTACATAAACATTTTCTTTGTAATTTGAAGAACAAAATATTGCCAGGCTAACAGTCTTCCTTGTGGTTAAATCAGCTTTCATTGAGGCTATTAGAGTGAGATCCTTATTTTGCTAAGTTGTGCACAAGTTCACAGTATGAGAAAATCAGCATGGATTGTCAGCTCCTTGGGACAACAAGAATCAGGGCAGTGCTGTGAGACAGAGCCAGAGTGAAGTCAACTGTCATTTCTTCTTTTCAAGATACAAACACTTTAGAATTAAAAAGGTGTTAAAAATAAATTGCATTTTCTCTTCACTATACATGAGTGATGTAGACAACTGCATTTAAATCATACTGGCTTGGCTCTGCCTGTTCTTGCTGCCCTGATGCTTTGAAGGGTTTGAAATAAATCCTACTGAAGTCAGCAGAAAAGTCCTGTAGCTCTGAAACAACACCTGAAGGGCCAATTTTCAGCAGTACACAAGTTTTCAGGTGCTGGGGAAACTGGGACGTGCATCTAGCGGGGGGTACCCAACCAAATTCATGCAGACCTGTGGAAAGAAAAGAGTGGCTGGCCCAGCTGGAGATGGAAAACATCACTCGTTTAGTGACTAAACATCTATATTAAAAACAGTGTTTTGCATGGATCTGGAAACACAACCACACCTCCACCAGTATAAATAGCCAGAAGCAAACTGGTAAAATTTAGATGCTCTGCAAACAAAGAGCTCCCTACTGAAATGGATCACTTTAAAACAGCTCTCAAAGACCGAGAAGGAACAAGGAGGGTGAGTGGAGAAGCCGAAGAAGTCACAAAGAAGCAGCAGATAATTAATTGCTACAGACAGTACAATTTTCTCTAGCCCAGAAGCAGACGGATTGGCTTTAAGGAAGCTGGATTCAGATAAAGTTTTACTGTTCCTCAACATATGCCTTCTCCCTTTCCCTTCTGCAACAAAAGGCGTAGAACAAATTTGCTACTAAAGCACAAAACCACCCCCACCTCTGTATGTGGTAGTTGAGACAGTCAAATCTCCCTAAAGACTTGAGCCCAATTCCTGCTCAGCCCAGAGCCACTTATTATCTACATCTCACCACTCAAGAGCACTTCCCATTACCATTCCATGAGATGATATCTCTGATTAGGCACTGCTTCCTTCTCCTCCTCCCAATAGCAGGGAGCACACAGAATGGAGCATTTGCTTCCATGGGATTCGGGTTATTTGTGTTGTTTGCTTCAACAGGGTTTGTGTTATCTGTGTTAGCATGAGACACCAACACCAACATGCTCACTCTGGATATGTAAAAGAAGCTGACTTTGGGCTGGGTCTGCTGGCAAGCCTGAGGAAATGACTCCCAAGGAATGAAATCCAAAGCCTCTTCAATGGGAACTGGATCCAGAAGTCAAAAGCAGCTTTCCCAAGAGTTTATATAACTTAATCTCAAGTAATTATAAAACTTCCTGCTGCATAGGGGGCCGACCATTGCCTGCATGCTGTGCTCTGCTCCCTCACTCAGCTCCTCGAGAGATGAAATAAGCTCCACCACCCCAATTGCAGACGTCAATCATTTTACAGGCCTACCCTGATTTTATTCGGGGAATGTACACAATCCAATCATAAAATCAAAGCAAAAGCTATTATGTAACAGATGGCAAACCACAACACATGGCAAACATGCCTTTAAAAGAGAAGTAGTATTTCAGTCCTCTGCAGCACCCCTGGGAGAGCCTCGAACACTGATGAGATCACAAACACTTGCACAAGGCTGGTAAAGATCTGTTTTACATAGCAAGACTGAGGCACAAAGCAGAGGTTTGCTTCCAGCTATGCTACAGGTCAGTGGTGGAGGGTTAAAGGAAAACCCAGAAGAACTTGTCTAATCACCTATTCTGTGATTCTCTGCCATGTGCTATTCCAGAAGTACCCAACTCCCTCTTTCCTTGGCCTCTGAAAGCATTACCAACCCAAGGGTCACACAACCCAATTACACAATACTAAAAGCAGAGAGACCACATGATTTATACCCAACAGCTACACTGGCATCACTTGCTGATTTATGTTGCTTTTCTCCCATTTTCTGCTTTTCTTACTCTGCTGCTTCAGGAACAGCCAGTTCCATTCCACAGGATATCTCAGTTACAGTTCCAGCTCAGCAATACCTGTGATGGTTAATCATGTCTGTACATCTGAGCTGTCAGCAGATCTGAGCAGGTCATTTCCCAAAAGGAAAAACTCTGGAGGCAGTTTTCACAGCTGGAACTCCCATCTCACCTCAAGCCAATACAGCAAATACAGCTCCTGCCTCACCCTACGTGGATTTGGCTGGCAGAGATGGTGTCCTGGGTTTAAGCACTAGTTGAACATTAGTGCACCCACTAAAATTTTCTATTCAATTTCTGCTGTGAGATACACATTAGGAAGAGGAAAAGCAGGCTCAAAACTTTAAAGAGCATAAAGAAAACTTTATTAACAGAACTAAAAAGAAAATAATAAGAATTAAAATAAACCTTCAGAACACTTCTCTTCCCCCCACTTCTCATCTTTCCTTCCCCACTGACAACATAAAGAGACCAAACTTGGACCCCTCAGTCAGTTTATCACTTCTAAAATAGTCTTTTTTCCAGTTCACTCAGAAAGAAAAGTCTCTCTTGCCAGCCATGGAGACTTCTCCAAAAGAAACCGTTCTCTCGTAGATTTAATGTCACAGCAAAGCAGCGCCCGGGTGGAAATCTGCTTGTACCGTGAACGTCCCTCCCATATTTCGTAGTTTTCCCACAACTACCTCTGTGGGCCACTGACCCATGGGGTACACTTCTAAGGATGACCTGTTCAGGAGCAAAGGTTCTCTTCATTATCTTTGAGATCATCTTTATCTCCAAAAATAGAGATCTCCCCCTTCTTCCCCAGGGCAAGGGTCTTTCTTATCTTATCTCTCTCTGTTCAAGCTTCTCATTGGATCACAGTCACTTCAACATCTGCTGGCTTTAGCACGGGTGCCTTCGCTCATGTCTGTAGTTTGAACGCTTCATCC
>VZTG01004585.1:564570-615433 GCA_013397845.1 Melanocharis versteri
TCGAGAATGCAAAACGTGGGGCATCATCTGGATAGAGTGGAATGTTGAAAAAATAGTCTTTTAAATCAATGATAACTAAAGGCCAATCTCTTGGAATCATAGAAAGAGAAAAGACTCTACTACGCGGACTCCCCAGTTACCTGTCCAAAAGCCAGAAGTAAAAAAAGAGTTTTTTCGCGGCTTTCTCCGTTTTAAATATGGGATCTGGAGGCGTGTATAACCTTCGTAATTGGTTCATGGTTAACCCATGACAGATGGTTTTGTCTTATGTCAGACACGCTGCTTCCAAAAGCCTCTGGCTGTTTCTGGAGGAGGGCACTCCTGGATCCAAAGTTCTCTGCTTCTCGGATTTCTACAAGAAGAACTGCACGCTGCCAGCATCTTAACAATCAGTGAGTTTTACTACATCCCTCATTCCTGTACCACAAACGAATATATCCCAACTACTGCAGGATCCAGCCTTCGTTCCATGTCGCATTGCACTTTGCAGCATTCTCCAATCTTCACCAAGTGCGAAACAAGTTACTCAGAGCACAAGAGGTGAATATCTGCAGTAATTCTGTCACACAGGTACGACAGAGGGCTGGCAGGTAGTTATAACCACGTAGCTCAGTTTTGAAGTCCAAAACTCCCCTGAAACCCATCACACAGCAAAAGTGCTGTATATGCACCTAGAGCCAAAGTCAGCATCCCAGCTAGTGCCCGATTTCCCTGCAGGGGAGATGGCAATATGCTGTTACATGAAGCCATGCAATGTTTCTGGAAGTCTCCACATCCACACCTGCCTGCACCTTTCACAGAGACCACTGGGGGACACGCTCAGCCCAGACTCACAAGACACAGCAGCACCTCAAGTGCCACGGAGTGCCCTGCCACCAGAGACAAGCTCAGTTCCCAGCTGGAAGTTGGAATACCATTTAATATTTATGCATTCCTAGCATGTCCCTCAGCCTAGCCCATTGTTTGGAACAAACAGCCCTTCCCCTCCATGGGATCAGCCCAACAGATCCATCACTGAGAGCTGGAGAAGCCTGGCCAACTCTCATTCTTCCTGCACGCTGCGCTACCTCCAGCCATCCCCTTCTCCCAGCACAGCAGACCAGAAGCTGATGGATGAATGTGTGGATTCATGGCTGGACACAGCGCAAAGTCCTTCCGCAGACACACCACTCCATGACCTTACACCACTGGAGAGCCCGGGGTTCCTCAGGTAAAGTCTCTTCTCCAGCAGCAGAGTTCAGCAAAGGTTCCACCTCACAGAATGTCCCCAGCCACAATGAGGAAGTGCCAGAGGTCTGAGCTCCAAATGCTGAGATCGAAGCTGTGCCCCAGCTCCGTGCTGCATGCAGGATCCCAGAGCAATGGCACAGGCTGGGATTTTGTTGGTGGTGTGGCTCAGGTCCCTGTGGTGGAATCACACCCAGAGGGGCCCAGCAAGTGCATTTGGGGCCCTACAAGCCATGTCCAGCACCTGAGCCAAAGCACAAGATTTCCCATGTCACCATACAGGTGAGGTTTGGGAACGGCAGAGCCTTCCTGTGTAATTGTGGCGTTAAGAAGAAACTGACAACCAGCTGAAGGATTGCAGTACTCTGTATGCTCACAGCTCCTATTACTACCCCATGTGAGCATACAGAATACTGTATGCTCAGTATCCCCTCGCCTCACCTGTTATTCTGCTTGTGCTTCTCCTGAGAGGAAGGAGGTAAGCCAGCATCAATCCTCTTATCTCACAGAGGCCAAGTAACATGACGGCACACAAACTATGACAGAGCCAGGAATCAACTCCGAGCTTCCCAAAACCCAGACAAGCTGGCCCCAAATGCTTCCTTTCATGATAATATTCACTATACAATAGATCCCAAACCAGAATTTAGGTTAAATCATGGAAGACAAAGAAGAGAGGAGGGAAGAGCAGTATGTCTCTTCACTCCAGTTTTCATCTATCTGCACAGCCACATCCATTTCCAACTCCATGTACCCCAGGTACACAGGCACACGAGAAGAGGTTCTCACATCACCCACCTGACCAGCACAGCAGCTGCTGCTGAGAGCACTTAAAGGCAGGAAGGAAGCACTGACAGTCCCTCCTCCACCCATTTTCTCTCACTAAGTTTCTGAAGACTGAAAGTATAAATGTTCAAAACTTACTTCCTTGCATCTCTAACACAAACGACTCATCAAGAAATTCTCCTAAAGGGAGGGAACCACCAAGTCTCTGCTTGCCCCTGAGAAGAAGGGAAGGCAGGGGACTAAGCAGACCCACGTGCTGAAGGCTGTAAATAAAGGACATTTTTGGTGATGTTTATTTTGGCAGTTATTACAGGGAGGAGACAAAAAATCCAGAAGCCACTCTCACAGAAGATGTCAACACTTCCCAAGTTTAATGATCTGATTTTTTTTCCCAAAGGCCATATGAAAATACAGCAGGGAAAAACCACACGGGACAGCTGAGGGAACACAGGAAAAGGAAGTCTCCACAGAGACATACAGTATTCTGAAAGCACGTCAAAGATATCAGTTAAATCACTCCTGGCCTTATTTTACAAGCTAAGAGGCTGAGAAAGGGCAATGAATTAAGAATTTATAAAGATGAACAAATAAAAGTTCAGGCAATCTTCAAGGAAAAAAATTGAAGGATGGCCTTTTTAGAGATTTGATGAAGTCACTTTAATAATTTATCTCACTACAAATTAAGACACCAAGAATCAAATGGGATGCCCTTCAGAAATAAAGGGCATGTCTACACTGGAAGGCCAGATAGTATATCCCTCTCTCCCCTGCACATTCTCAGTAGCTCCAGATAGTTATTTTGAATCACTCGCTGAACAACAGCATGGTAACAAAACCCTGGAATGCCACACAACAATGGTCTTCAGGGAGCATACAGTAACTTCCACATGATATGGAAAAGAGGTCTTGGGTTATCAATGCCATCCCTTCCCAGGCCATGTAATTCCCTATCTGTCTACACTCATGCCTGCCCAGTCCAAGCCTAAGCAACCACCTAAGTGTATGAAGTGCATCTCATTGGGATTATGTGTAATTATCTGAAAGCCTCCAGAACTGGTGACTGGGAGTGCTTTGTTCTTGCACTGAACTTAGGTATCAGATTCTGTCAGCACTTTTACAGTGCAGGATGCCTTGATCCCATTTGGGTTTCAAACAGCCAACTGAAACACTGTCTGCTCTGCCCATTCCTTATGACACTGACAAAACAAGCAAAGGGAAAATCAGTAGTAAAATTTGTCTCTTCTTATGATGTACTTGCAGAAGGAAGACAAAGGAAACACTCAGGAAACCACTGTGTTCAAGCCAAAGAAAGCAGTTTTAACAACAGTTTTCTGAGGGCTGTTCTGTTTTGAAGTTCACAGCCATCGAAATACATATTTTCTGGACTATTCCCACTCCCTTTGACTTTCACATCGTAACTGGGAGTTTCAGCATAAATTGGGAGTTACACAGAGCACCTAAGCTCAGGAGGGCAAGCTGGTCCACAGGAAAGGGATGGCAAAAAAAGGTAATGAAATTATGTATTCAGAACCTGGACCTCCTGCCCTGAATCTGTCAGTGAGTTTCTAAAAAATTGGTACAGGTTCAAGATCTCTCCAAAGCCAAGACAGCAATTTCGTAACATATAAAAAGAAAACATAAATATATCTAACAAGGGAAGCAAACACAAAAACGTGCCTACAGTGACAACCAGGAGAGCTGAAAGATCAAATTGAGAGATGTTGGATAGAGTAAAGAGCGTGTGAGCCCTAGTAGCAAATTCAGAGATCCCTCACCAAAACTGGATGAGAGCTTCCAGTATGGAATGGGGAACTGGACCTCTCAGGCTCTGCAACTACTTCACTGTGTGACTCATGGCAGCCTCAACTCACAACAATCAGCAGAGATGGCCACGGGACAGAGATGACTGCCCAACACACAGGGCTGTTCTGGCCATGTTAAGAGACAGTCAGACTGTCCATGCACAAAAAGGGTCTCTGAGATGTCTCAAGAGTTTGATTCTTGGCTCAGCTTCCAGCCAAGGAGTGTCACCTGTAAAACAGGATGAACGGCTTTAGCAAACCAAATCCATTATGTCTTGGGTTTCTGCAAAATACTTTCTCCATTACATCAACAACTCACTGCTTTGAACTTCCTTTGTAAAGCACTTTGAGACCTACTGATAAAGAACAAAGCTCTCCAAGAGGAAGATGTTTCTGTGTGTTTCTGTTTCTCATCCCAGGTGAGCTCTGTCACTTACAACATGAAGTAACTCTATTTCTTTATACCATGAACACAACTGAGCCATCCAGACCCCCAGTTAGAACAGCCTTGAACAACTGCAGCAAGGTTCTGCTTTGTGTAAAGTAACTCTTTAGGATTTGGGAGGCCAGAGCTGTTTTTCTGCTTCCTCACCTTTGCAGTGCAGGACTGTGGACAAGGCTTTCTGCCCAGGTGACCCAGCAGCACAAGCCAAGAGCACCAACAGCACGCAGGGCTCCCACACGAACAAGGCAACTCCAAAGTACCTGATGGGACATCAAGACCTGCCTCACTGACAGTAAGGAGAGGGCAAACATGGGTCCCTCATGGCTGTGATGTATGTTTTATAAGCATGCTTAAACAATTTGGGAACAAATAAGGTCAAGTTAGCTTATGTAAGCACAAGAGCCATTGCCTCACAGCAGCCAGAGCTGCTATTTCAGGAACCTGTCTCTTCACTTAACGTTCCTGGCTGTTGATTCTCCCTCATCTGCCTCTTAGCTTTGCCTGCATAATTCAGTAATATCCAGGATGGCACTTGTCTCACATTGCTTCTTCCCCAGTTCCAGCTCGTATCACTGCCTAACCCATCTCAGATTTCCCTGGTGAGGATGCTCCTCACCAAGGGATCTCAGCAGGTATGCAGTGCAATCCCTGAGGCGAGACAGGATAAGCAGGCAGACACTGGGAGATAGTATCTTGACCTCTCTGAGAGCCTTAAGGCTGCCAGGGCAATCCTGCACGGGGGAGCTACAGCCTCCTAGCTGCAAATGTGACCCAGGACACAGTGTGGCAAAGCCTTCAGGTAACAGTCTCCTTGTGAGCAACAGCACTGCTTCAATTACAAGAGCACATCAGTTAAAGAGTTGCAAACGTCTCCCTGAGTCAAAGAAAGGTAAAAAATTCTAGATTATAATTTTTTCCTCTTAAAACAGCTATTTGTGAGGGACAGTGGCAGGAATGGCCAATGACAACAAAGACAGACATTTCAAGCAGAGGCACGGCAATAAATATCATTTTCCACAGCATCCCACAGCTCTCAGTCGAGGTTCTCGTAAGCAAGCATCCATATCTGCCAGCATCTACTCACTTACATACTCACCTCTGAAATCACAGCTGGCCTGGAATGGCCCATGGAAACAAGTCTCAGAAGAAAAGGGAGGAGACTGAGCTGCAGGAGTAACTCACAGTTCTGCATCCTCCCAATCCTCCAGCTAAGCAGGAGCGTGTGAGGACAGCAGCAACAGAAAGGGCTATTGTTTAGTCCAAGCTCCTTCCAAACAAACTCACCCCATAACTTCAGCATTGGGCCTGGAACTTCTGCCCAACCTGCAGCTTTCTCTGTCAGCCAAGCACACAACTTCCATCTGGAGATTCAGGGCTAATAAACTCTTCAGCAAGTTACTTCAATGGTGGAATAGTCTCTTTGACAAATACATACTTTCTACAGATTCTAAATTTGCTCAGTTTCCAGTCTCTGACTTCCCTTACAGGAGATTTTTTACCATCTTTAAAAGAGATCAGTATTCACACTGTGAATATTGTTTTACTATACCACAGAGCCACTACATGTTTTACAGCTCTTACTCAGAGAAGTGAGCGTTACTGCACCACCGAAAAGACACAGAATTCCTCTTGGAATTGGAAATTCCTCAATTTCCTTGACCCCTTCTTACTACAGCAGTATTTTATGTGCTGTTGCCCCAGCCCCACAGAGCCACACCAGCTGGGTTAAGTACATGGGGGGAGCAGGAGGAAGGGAAACAAAACCCCCACATGTATAAACACCAACAGCAGCGTGTAAAAATGTTATCTCAGGGCTTTTTCAGGCCAAAAAGAGAACCAGCAGCTATATGCCACTGCCACTTCACAGGAGGCCTCCTGCCCGCAGGGTAAACCTTGGACAACCCAAACAAACTGACAGTATTTCTCAGAAATTTTTCTTTAAACACACATGACCACAGAAATGAGAGGCACTGAGGAGACTTCAATAGCAAAGCTCATTATAATCTTGGATAGGTCGCAAGATGTTGAACTGTCCCTGACAAGAACAACATAAAGGCATTGTAAATGTTTGTGGTTTCCCAGTGAATCACTGAGTTCTGCATGTATTCAGCTGCTAGAAAGAAACATGGAGATGACCAGGTTGGGAGGAGTGGCATGTTTTATGTCACTGAGAAATAAAATCATCCCTTAACTCCACCCATTGGATTCATGATGTAATCTTTAAATAAGAAGTATTTAATGAAACCAAGGATTATCTTCTTTCTCCAGAATTATAAACAGCATCTTTAAATTTCCTGTTTTAAACTTGCTTAGATTTTGTCCCTCCTTGACAGAAAGAAACAGATCTAATTGTTCTGTTTCAATACAGCAAATTATAGAATAGCCTAAATTACCATGTAACCAGCATCTGAAGAAGTAAGTAAAGAATTAAAGCTACCCTTAGAAAGAGGTCATTATTACAGTTATGTAGAAACTCCAAGACTGAAATCTCCCATGTCATCAAGTTTAGTCACCACATCGCAACATTAATTTGGCTGCTTGGCTCCCCCCACATTAATCTACAAGAATAAAAGTGAATGGCATTTGCTTCTTCAACCTCCTGTCGCACAGATCATCTCCCACATAACAGCTGCACCCTAACACTGTCCTCAGGTACAATTTGCACTTGCCACTGACTCAGGAGCCCTGCAATTTCTGTCACTGTTTCTTCTGTACAAATTATTTTCCAGTGTATTTTAAGGTTTCCCTGATGAACAATATTAGCAAGGCAGTCTGGTCCAGAAGGCGTGCAATGCACCGGGAGACAAAAGTCCAGTGCACCTCAGCTCTACTTTTGTGACCCTGAAGTTCATTCCAATACAGAACCTGCATGACATGTCCTGAAGTTAATGTTCACAATACTGTTCCATTCTTTTCCTTTTTCTACTTTTTTTTAAACACCTTAAATTGATCTGTATGAGTGTATTCCCTAAAATTCAAGCTCTGTCTCTTGGATCCATAGAGAGTTTCACAGCTGCACCAGGAATATCACAGCGGTGTTACATGAATTCTGCCAGCCTGGTGGTAGGCACTACTCAGACCTAGTGCCAGCAGGCACAAGGTCTCTAAGATCACTTAAGCTGAGCACAATCCCAGACTGCAGCTCTGAGACCAAGCACCAGACGAATGAAAGCACCCATTAGGTGTTATCTGTACTTCAAACATGTTGGAGCTTGTTACCTCTGTCACTTGGCTGATGCTTCTGCTGATCAATTCCTCCCACTCCTCCTCTGTAATGAAGAGCTTCAGTTCATGAAGTAGCAGAACTCTGTGGAGAAGCAAACAGGCCATGGCCTGAAAGAGAAAGGGGAGAAAAGAACATGAAACTCTCCAGGGAAGGTGTTAGCAATGTAAATACCCTGATAAAGCAAACAGCTACACACACCATCTAGGGGAGGCCAGCTTACAAAGGCTGCATATCCTCACCAAACAAGTATGTCACAGACTGGTTTGGGTTGCAAAGGACCTTAAAGATCATCTCATTCCAACCCCCTGCCAGGGACCAGAACAGGGACAGGGACACCTTCCACCAGACCAGGCTGCTCCAAGTCCCGTCCAACACTTCCAGGGATGGGGCATCCACATCTTCTCTGGGCAACCTGTGCCAAGGCCCCACCATGCTCACAGGGAAGAATTCCTTCCTAATATCCAACCTAAACCTGCCCTCCTTCAGCGAAAGGCTCTGATGGAAAACATTCTCTAGGTCCTTATACAGTCACCCCTCAGGAGACAGGGTGGTGGGTTTTGGTTAAATGCACATCTATAAAAGAGAAGGACAAAGGGGAGTGGAGGGATCATTACAGTTCTAGATTTAGGCACAAATATCCAAAACATGCTTTAGCAGCTGCTCCAAGGCATCACTGTTGGTCTCCCCAGGTTTTCAGGCGGCACTTTTGAGTGACTGCACCCTTTACTGTGCCCTGACAAATGCAATAGGCACAAATAATAGAAAATAAAAGCTGGCAGGATAGCAAAAGGAATACTAGATGGGAACTGCTGTTCAGAGTAGCACTCGGCCTTGCCCCGGAGTCAAACTTGCTCATTAAGCCTCTACATTAACACAGCAATGAAAAGAATGGCCACTAGAAAATGAACAGTAATCTGAAATCTTCTTACATATCCTTTTCTATTCCAGAATTCCTATTTTAAGGCTTTCTTAGGTACAAGAGAAAAACGCAGCACTAGTCAACGGCAAAATATAGAAATGCACAAAATACAGTAATGAGGATTAGTACAAATAGCTTAGAGGATTTAAGAGGGAATTTTTTGTAGCAGCATGGAGTTAGCGAGCAAATTCTACTCATATAAAGAAAAAATTGTTGCCTCTAGCTGCCATCACACAGACCAAAATTGAATGCTGTTACAAATATCAAAAATCATAAGGAATGACAAGAGCTAATCTCATCCAAAGAAAACAACAGCTGCTGTTCTTTAACCACAGATCACAGAAAAGAAACGAGCAAAGTTTGTAAAGCTCCTTATCAAAGACATCATTGAGATTAACAGTCTGAGATCTCAAGGATAAAAGCAACCTGGTGATACCCAACCTGGCCTCCAGGTTCCCCTGGAGCTGAAAAGAAGCAACCTGAAAAACATGGAGCAGGAGGCTAAAAACTGACCCAGACTTCTACTGAGTCATTTCTAGGGAGCTATTTACCGAATAATTCAAAGTGAGCAAAGAGAAGAAACCCCTGGATCTCCTGAGAGCAGTACGACCAGCCAGAGTTGCAGGCAGTCAAACAGAACATGTCACGAGCTGAAGGAGGTCTGTGTTTCCTATACAACACACTCCAGGCTTCTGGGACAGATGGGATACTGGAACACAGGTTGCTCCCCGGAGAATACCAGCACTTTTATCTGTGTCACAACAGATAATGTCACACATCTTTGTAAGCTTACCTCCAGTTTGCACCAGTACAGCCAGTGAAGAGAATTATCCAAATAGAAAGAGCTTTCATTACACATAGAAATTCTGTTCTTTACTGGAAGGTGAAAATGCAGCAGGGAACCAGTGAGACCACGTCAGAAGATTTATGCTCATTCAGTGAGAGAGAACACCCTAATGCCATCTTCAAGGCAGGCAGGCTTACATAGTCCTTGTAATTATGGGGAGGCAGTGTCTTACAGAACAAATTATGGCATGTCTGCATGCATGTACCAAATGTAGCGGAAAGTCACTTCAGTGCAATTACAAAAAGAACGTGACCCTCGGAGTAGATGAAAGACTGTAATTCATTCTGAAAGGCCCAGGCAGGGTCACAAACCTCCAGGCACCAGCTCTTCTCTGACACTTACAAACATATTTATACTGCAAGTGGGTGCAAAGCAGAGAGAAGGGTCGTGTTAAGGTATCCGGGGATGTCTCAGGACTACAGGTTTACTCCAGAGGCACAGTCAGCAGAGGGTAGGAGCACTGCAAGCTAATGAGGAAAAGAACTGGAAGGAAATCAAAGCCATCCAAAGGAATGGGAGCTCTGGAGACCTGAGACTCATATAGTGCACTGAAAACAGTCCCTGAATGGGACCTACTCGTCGGTAAGCACGAAGCTTGAAAAGTATTTTAAAAGAAAGGGAAAAAAACCCAAAACCCCAAACCACTGAGCATTCCCTTCTGTGTGACATAAATGAGGAAGTCAGAACATCCAATCATCTGAGGATCCTGGCTGGTGCTAGCACCCTTTAGTAATTCTGTCACTCTCAGGGCTTTCACACCTCCAGCCTGTGTATTAGATTCCAGCAAAGTGAAAACATGTTTTGAGTTCCACGTAATTAAAGCACTGCTATTGCTCTACTCAACATTATTCTTTTTCCTGATTGTTTTCTAAGCCAATGATAATTTAGTACTAAGCACGAACAACTTTTCTCATTTGAAACAACAAAAACAAAATATTTACTTGTTAGTTGAAATAAAATTTGGCTTAAGAACATCTCAGTCACAGAGTAAACATGACACTAATAACTACAGGGTCGTCAGTACCATGCTATGCTGTAGTTTAAGGTTATCATATTAATCCCAGAGTCAATGACTTCTCTGTTCCTAGAGCTGTTATTAACATACAGCCCTTGTACAGCCTATTCTTTCACAGCAAACTGAACAGTTCAACAGCAAAAGTTAAACCACAGGGAGAGGGACTGACATCAGTGGACTCAGCCAAAAACATCGAGGCAGAACCAAAACGAAAATCAAGTTCTTCAATCCTACTCCAAGGGTAAACCAAATAAGAAACAACACTTCTCACTCCTCCTGCTGATGCCATCCCACCTCAGCAAGTTCAAACCAAACCAGGAGGGGCACCAAGTTTTCTTTAGAAGGTAGTGCAACCATCACACATCACTCACAGCATCCACAAGCACACGAAGAAGGATCCTGGATGTCATCAGAAGATTGCTTAACAAGCAAATGTACCCAGAGAAAACAACCCAGCAGCCAGGAGCACAAAGCTGCAACCTACCCATGGAAAGCAACAGTCCTCAGCAACAGGTTTCAGCCACAATACATCTGTCAGGGCTGAGAAACATCAAACCACTGGCTGGGAGGGCACAGAATAGCTCCCCATAGAATAGTCCCTGGCAGGATTTGTATAAGGATTTTGAACACTCAAAGAGCAATCACTTTCATGAACTTCAGGAGCTCCACCAGGTAACAAGAGCTTTGCTTTATCATTTAATATAAGGGGGGCTAAGAGCATGAGCGCTTTGCGTAAGTAAGGAAAGACCCACAGTCAGCCAGATCTTCAGGAACCATCTCCTTGAGGTGGCAGAGAAACAGCTCTGCTGTTGCATTTCATTTTCCTTGTTTTATCTTGTCAAATACATGGACACAACTGCAGCTGAAAGCAGACGTGTCAGAGGTGTTAGGGTCCATGCACATGGGAGTGAACGTTCATCACCCCACACCTGCTTTAGAAGGCTAGTCAGAGATACCACAAGACACTTTCTTGCCCATCTCAACATATCTCACTTTTTGGGAATGCAAACACTCAGTGTTTTTAATGAAAATAGCCTAAAAAAGAAGAGGAGACTGCTCAAAGGATTTTTCAAGCCATCTCCTGGAATGAGGATCTTCCCATCCCCAGCCACTTCATCACTGGAAACATGTCACTGGAGCACCACCAAATGGTAGTGGCAATACTAGTAATCCAAAAAGATCTTTTCAGAAATGAAGAATAGTCACAAAATTTACCTATGTTCAGTTCTGTGGTGCAGAGGTTTCACCAAGACTTTTGAAATACAAGACCACACAAAGTGCACCTCAGGAGCAGCCAAGCTACCCCAGCCAGTTCAAATCTTTTGCATCAATACTTTCAACCCTTGTGATTTGTCACAGCTCATCACTTAACCTTAATACATTCATTATGTGTCTTTCACACATGATACAGGGACCAGCTGCATGTTTTACCATCACATCACAGACCAGCAGCAATTTGAAGTTTGGAGAGTACTTCCACAAAATCCAGCACAGATCTGGTGTTCAACCACCAGACAACCCATTTGTCTCTCTCCCTCCTGGCCTCCCCAGCAACACTGATATTTTGGAATGTCTTACAAGCATTTGGCAATTTTGGAGGCTGGCAGAACAATACTGTCCCCAAGAATATTGTAGAAGATTCTTTGCATTTTTTCAGTGCCAAATCAAGCCTGCTGTGTTCCTGACAGCCCTACGAGAGAGCCAAGTATTATCAACACCTCACAAACGGACAAAAATAGCAGAAGAACCAAGAGTCCCAGCTACCAAACTCCAGTCCAGTTCAGAAAAGGGGGTTGTCATCCCCCCATATGCAGTCTCTGAACTGAGAATGTGTGAGAATATTTACAAGCAGTTGACAGCCAGATTAGAGCTTTCTCTAAAGGGAACTGAATGCTGCAGTGCATCCTGTGCACTAGAAGCCACTCAGCTGCCTAATCAAAACATTTTCTCCTTAATTACAGTTTTTAAAAAGATCATAAAATAGTAAAAATAATAAAAAAAATTCAAGAGAAGTCTATTCAAGCAGGCACAGTAGATACACATCGAGACTCCCACATATACCTATCAAGCATATGACTAAATGAGGCAGAAAGGCTCATTATCAGTCCACGTGGGAGCAGAGAACAAACAATAACTAAGGGCAGTGCTGACCCTAAGATTTTCTGTGGCTTTGTTCATTTCTCTCTTATCTACAACAATTACACAAAATGCCATTCAGTGCAAATGGCTGTGATTTCTTTCTGAAACAGGCAATGTGCTCACTGCAGTAACCAAGATGTGCTGGTAATTCCCAGATGTGCTCATCCACCTCAGTCCGATACTAAAAAGGAGTGTGAGTGGAGGTTGCATACAACCCAACTTCATCCTGCACGGGGAAGGACAAGACATCTGGCCTAACCATTAATATGGTAATGGATTAAACCCCTACCAATCCAGCCACTTTTTTCCTATTGAAAGCAGGTATCGAGCACAGGTAGGCCAGAAGTTGCTCTCCCCAGTCACCAGCCAGGTGAGCTGGATGGAGGGGAACAGACTGAGATGTCTTTTAATCACTGCAGTTGTGAAAGATAAAAAGAACAAAACAAACAAGCCTTTGCAATACTGCAGAGATTTTATTTGCAATCCTGAAGAGATGAAGGTATGACCTAAATTCAGAGGTTTTTTTTCTGAAGAAAACCACTCTGTTAATAGAAGGACACTTGTTTCTGATGCAAAAAGAAACACTTTTAAGTCTCAGGTGGTTTAGGATACTAGCTGGAGGTGGCTTTGCAAACAAGTGAAAAAAACTGCCACCCAGGCACACACTCCTGAGAGAAAAGACACTGAAATCAGCAGCCACCACTGCCACCATTAGAGGAGCAGGAACCTTAAGATGTGCCTGCACTGTGACACACCAAACCCCAGCTCTGAGTTTTCACACAGCTGTTCTTCTGGGTGCTCCCAAAGCAGTTTGCAGGCAACAGCTGAGTAACCCTTCTAAATTCCCTGACAGCCATTTCCAGCTTTCAGGAAAGAGGCAGCGAGTTTGCCTGCCTTGCCTCAACCACAGGGCAGGACAGAAACTCTCATTAAATCTGACCCGGGGCAGTATTTGAGCTTATCACACCTCCTTATGCTTTGTAAGAGAAGCAGTGGGGAGTTTAAAAGCTTACCAAAGACATGAAGATGGATTTTCCTCATCCTTTTGCCTGTTGTTTTTGCAGCATGAACAAAGTTTATCAACATGAAACATGTCACCAGTGTGGCAAGAGCTTCTAGTTCCCTTTATGTAATATATATATATATATATAAAGAAAACATTTTACCTGGAAAATTACAGGTTTGTGCAACTCAAATACATTTTTAGAAGTGAAGAAGCATCAGGAGTTTTAGTAGTATCATCATTCCACTGCTCTTGGAAGTCCAGGAGACGAAAATATACAGCCAGTATCACACCAGAGAGGCCACTGGTATTTCAGAGCACTGATGTCTCCCTTCTGGCACAGAGCCTGCCCTGCCAGCACATCTGACTCAGTGCCAGCACACAGCACGAAACAGCAGCTCTCAGCGTGTAATCCTCAGCACTAAGACTATTCTACAGCAAAAGGGATATGGCAAAAAATAATTGCACTTCTAGAAATTCTCTCCTCCCAAGCCCTTTGAGACTGCAATCTCATGAATCACATGCTGCATTTGTGACAAATGCTACCAGGAAAGCTGAGTAAAAGAACAGAGGCCAAGAATATGGGAAATTCTAAATAAGTCTTCTTTGAATTTTAATAAATAATCCAACAATGAAACAAATTCCTCATCTATCTGTAATTTATTATATGTGTAAAATCAACCAACCAACCCACTCCAAAACCCAAAAGCTCCACCTCACAGGGCTACTGGTTACAGGAGAACAACCTGTCATTTATTACTACAGAGCAGAAGATCCAGAGTACCACAGCAAAAGCCTCTTCCAATTACTGTCAAAGCTTTTTCAAAAAGAAAACAAAGAGCATCCAAAGCCATGAAGCAAGGGCCAATCTACCTCCATTTCTGCTCATACAATCAAACTATTTTAATTTTACATTCACATTGGATGTGGGATGGAGACAAAGGCTCCAACAGAGCAGTCTTGAGTTCCAGGGCTTCTTATTTCTCAACCATGCTTGATTCTTCCATTTGAACATTTCTGAGCCCATGAGCTACAAGTCTGTCTGATATCGCTTTGGCAGCTGAGTCAGAGTTAGACACTCAGCCCTGAAGGTTATTCAAAAGGACAAATTATGAGAGGGATGGGACAGTAAGACCCACAACAATGGATCTGTTCCACACAGCAAATCCCCAGCAGGCTGTTTAGAGGCAATGACAGTTCAATGGATGCTGTATATACCATACAAACATGGAATGGTTTGGCCTGGATGAGACACCTTAAAGCCCAACCTCTCCCACCCCTGCCATGGGTTTCCACTATCCCAGGCTGCTCCAAGCCCCATCCAACCTGACCTTGAGCACTTCCAGGGATGGGGCAGCCACAGCTGCTTTGGGCAACCTGTGCCAGGGCCTCACCACCATCACAGGGAAGAATTTCTTCCACATAGACCATCTAACCCTGCCCTCTGGCAGTGGGAAGTCATTCCTCCTTGTCCTGTCACTCCAGGCCCTTGTAAAAAGTCCCTTTCCAGTTCTCCTGGAGCCCCTTTAGGCCCTGGAAGGGGCTCTGAGGTGTCCCTGGAGCCTTGTCTTCTCCAGGCTGAACATCCCCACTCTTCCAGCCTGTCTCCAGAGCAGAGAGGCTCCAGCCCTTGGAGCATCTCCATGGCTTCCTTGGGGGGAGGCAAGAAGAGGGACAGAACAGAATTCTTTCCAAATTTAAGGACAAACAAGAATTTATGCTTCAAGATCCTTAACATTATCTTCACTGAACAAGCATCAAACATCAATTATTTACTTTAAACATACCAAACTTATTTGAAGGCTTTAGATATAAAAAGTGAAAGCCAGAGTTGCTTAAGAAACATTTGCCAAATGACTTTTCCTCAATCCTCAAGGTTTAACTGCATTATCTCACATACAGCATGTGCACACAGACATGATTCATACATATTTCAAATCCAATGGGGAGGAAGGATAACACAAAGCCCTGGCTGTGGCTTAAGAAAACTATTTTTGATAACAAAAACTAATTTTCCCTCCTCACCACCACTGAAACAAGGCACACACAAGCAGTAGAGACAACACTGTCATTTAGTAGCTGTCTAAAAGGTCTTGGTGTGGAAAGTGCTCACACCTTCTGGGATAAGTGGATTATTAGAAGAATGTGGCTGACATACAGCTGTGCAGAACTGCCCACGCAAGGACATCTGAGCAACAACAAAACTATTTTTCGGTTTAAAAATTAGACATCAACTTTTACCCCAAATCTCCCCTGTTATCCCTCTGATTAAGGCACCCAAGGAGAGCCTTTCCTGCACCCTGTTCATGTCTGACTCCTCTGTCCTGCCTGGCACGAGGACATTGTCAGTCACTAGACAGACTCCTGGTGCCTGAAAGCACAGTCAGAGAGAGCTCACACTGCCCACAAAGACCACAAAAACATCTTCTGAATGATCCCCTGGTGGCTTTGGAGCCAAATTCCGTAATTCCTGCTACAACCCAGTGTCCTCAGACTATGGCTTTTTCAAGGTGTTCCCTCAGCCAGCCCTGAGAAGGTGTGATATCGCTGTCTAAGGTCGGCAGAAAATGAGCAGGACACAAATTGGCCAGCACAGAAGCTGTCAGATTGTCAGATGACAGTTTCCATGTCTGTCCTTCTGCCTCCAGAAACAGAGATCATAGAAGAATGCAGAAGTAAACACTGAGCAGAAACCCCCAGCCATCATCCACCATCCCCTGCTCCCACACCTTCACAGTGCTCCAAACATCACACTCTGGGCCAGAAATCAGGTTCCTCCCTCAGTCTGGTCTTGTGAAGAAAAAAAAAAAGGAGATTTACGAGCTTAGGAATAAAATTCTCCTTGCTGAGAAGTGATGAAAACAAATGATGTTTTACAGTTTAAATTAAGTTCCTGCGACAAATGGATGTGAAAAATTTTGCAAGGCTGGTTAATTACAATATGTAAAGTATTTAAGTGACACCTAAATCACATTTTACAACCTCGGACAAGAAAGGCAATCTCAGTGTACTCCCACCAAACATCCTGTGTCATCAAGCTCTTGCAATCTTCAGTGGTTTAGAGCAAGCCAACCTGCACTGCAGCCCAGCTTCAGGCACCTTTACCTGTTCTTCCTTCCCAGGAAAAATGCAGATTTCCACAGATCTGGCAGGAAGCTTTAAACCACTCAAAACAGCTTACATACAATTAGTGCATTGAAAATAACTGCCACACAGGGCATGTTTTGCTCATTTGACCATCACCATCATATAGATGATCTGTTTTAGGTCTTCTTGAGCACAAAAATGATGAATTAACTTTGTGGGTTCAACTTTTATTCCTAAACCTCTCCCTCTCCCTGGCTGGTTTAAACACACAGAACAGCAATTTGCAAACAAAAGGGGTTGTGTGTCCTCCTGGGACTGTTTGAACATACATCCCAGCAATTCCCAGTGCAGGTCAACTTCCCAGCCACTATCTCGGCAATGGAAAAAATGGAAAAGCAATCACCTGCTCATCACCTGCTAAGGTAGCAGGTGAACTGGATTCCTCACCTCCATGAGAGAGGCTCAAGACCAACACTCAGGGATGGCAAAAATGCCTGCAAATAGAGGAAAACCACAGGATGTGGAGCTAGATCAGACCTTGGTCCCCACTTTGGATACTCTACTTTTGGGTTTCAGGTTTTGCCACCTTCTGAAAAAGAACAAAGCTCCCTGGAAGCAGAGACAAAACTGGCTGTGAAGAAATCTCCCTCTTCCTACTGCTAACTCCCCCCTCTCCTCTCTATTTTTATTATCCTTCATAAACCTCTTCACCTATGGCTCAGATGTCCTGCTCTAGGCAGTAGCAAGGAGAACTTAAGCAACCTGTATGATTCCACTACTGCTCCCAAGGCTCTGAAGAGCAGCAGTTGATTGATAAGATGAGCTGCTCACTTCATTCTGCTTCGACTGAGGACTTGCCAGACAACAGAAAGTTTATCCCATTAGTCACACTGGCACATCCTCCTCCTCCTCTACAACCTGAAAATGGCCATAGCATGACAAGCACTTTAACCACTGCTGCTCAATCTGGCTGAAAATGTGGATTGAGCCACACCTCACACAAACTACCTTTATATAATGCAGCTGCACCTACACGAGTTATGTCAGTCTGGGCCCTACAGGTAAAGATACTTATTGATTTCACTGACACAGTCACAACAGATGGGTTTTAAACGTACTTGAGACAGCAGAAATCCCAGGACTAGCAGTCCTGGTAGATTATATATACAGCCTGCAGACCACACATACAGCATTCACTCACACACAGGTTTCTTCATGCCCTAAACCATCACTACTTTGTCTAACCAGGGACTCTGCAAATCACATTCTCTTCACTGCTGCCAAGGAATGGAGTTTTTCGATGCTTGGTTCCCCTGCAAAGTGTTCTGGAGGATGTTCTTGCCAGAGGAAAAGCCTCAACTTGCACTTGCCTAACCAGAGGGGCCCACTTGGGAGAGTCTGCTCACTGCAGCAGGACATCTGTGCCCAACACAAGTGTGCACAGGTACAGCTGCTTCCTTCAGCACTGTTCTGTTGGCAGCTGGGAGAGGCAAAGAAATAATTTTTAAAAAATTAAAGCTTCCTCCTATGGTCACCACAGTCTAACAAGACGTAGTGATACAAATAAGAAGGTTCTATATTTTAAAGGGAGTAGAGAGGAGTCAGTACACACAGAGAGATCTGATAATGCAGTTTTTCAGAGGATACCTGCATGTTGAATACTGGGGTGCACTGGCAGGTTTTCTGCCTCAGATAAAGGGTCTGCAGGACATTTGTGCAGTCAAAACAACAAACATATAAAATAGGACACAGGACCCCTGGGTCAGGCCTGGCTGATGGTATTAGATACCAGCTCTGAGTATTTCACTGGCACACAACAAACGGTGAGCATTCAGGGCTGGGGAAAACCTCACACTCCTTTCACCAGAGGCTCACAGGCAAACCCTCGGGACACAGCAATCCATATATTGATCTGCTGCTTTGGTCAACACAGAGATTCATTTCTCCCTGGGGTAACCACTTACCATATCAGAAAGGCCAATCAGTCTTAACATTTTGCTCCAAAAAAAAGTCACTATATTATTACCCTAAATTCTTGGAAAATGAAAAGATGCCATAATTAAGTGAGCCATGAGGACACAAGATAAATCAGCAGCAGAACACAGATTAGCATCCATGAGCTCTGATGTTTTCTTGCTCTTCCTGTAATGCCCAGTGACAGGAGTGAAACACTGCTGGGGAATACTGGTACCACAAGACATACTGAGACCAGAGGAGAAAAGAACAAGAATGGACTCTGTGAAATGCAACCAAGCCTCCCTTTCCCACATTAAAAAGTAATAATCAGAAAATATGCCCATTTTCCTTCTTCTCTCCCAAGTTAAGGCCACAGCCACAATTAAAAAAAATAATCCAAAACAATTTGGTTTCTTAATATGACCCTGTTTATTTTGGAGCATTTCTACTTTGCTTTTACAAGTTTCTCACTCTAAACATCAGAGCAAGAAATGTTCTTTTGTTAAGAAATCAAAGCAAAGCTTTGGACAGGACATCCCAGTATCTGAGGCTCAAAGAAACATGACCAAGAAACCTCTCAGGAAATCATCTGGGACACTCTCCTTTCTCTCAACTCTGGCTTTCCTCTTGAAAAAAAATCCAATCCAACCTATCCCCAAAGCTTTAATTTTGTCAGTTTCTATTTAACTTTATTTATTATTCATATACTGTAGTATTGAACACCAAGAGGCTCCACTGACACCTCAAGTTACTCACACACATTAGTAAGACCAAGACCAAAACTGGCCCCCAGTTGCTCACCCTCACTGCTCCTCCCAATACTTTCCAAGCCAGATGTCTCCTCTGCACAACAAAGCCCTCAGTTCAGAAGAGACTCGCAATAGGATTTTCTTGAGGCAATTCAGGAGGCAGCTACAGCATAGTGCAGCATATTTAAGGAGACTTTGCTGAAGTCAAATTTAATAATTTAGGAGACTTAAGAGCAGCACATGTTTTAAAAAAGCCCGTGTTGCCTAGGCACTGTGTGCTTTTAGCTGCTGCCCCCAATACACTAGACCAGGCTTGATGTTGCAAGGGCAAAGATTTTCATCTTTTGAGAACATCTATCAGCAGATAATGAGAAATTAGAATTCCAATTCACTCAAACATCAACCACCGAAGTTTAGCTTTCATGCAGTATAAAAAAAAAGGTACTCACACATCAGTAAAATTGTTAGCTTGGAATAATGAAATAAAAAGCATTGCTAAGCAAAAGAAAAAAGTAGGAAACTGAACTTTGAAGATTCATTGTTCTGGATGCTCACCAGCAGACCTCTTTTCATTTTGCAGAATCCACTGAGAGAGGCACGATGACAAAACAGAGGGCACAGTGCCCTTGGGAAGAGGGACAGGGCTGGAAACCCTCTTCTGTGTGGAGATTGCTGAAGAGGAACCTGGAAATCCTGAAGAAGAACCTGAACTCCTTTCTTGCGCTTCAACTTTTGCAGAGTGGCATTTCAGTATGTGCCAAGGGAAAGCAGAAAGAAAGAGAAGCAGCCAAACCCCACTACTCACACACCCCCATACTACAACAAAAACGGACCTGCCACTTAGTACACAAACACTTGGGGACATGCTTGTCAGCGAGCAGAGCCCAGACTGGCAGTTCATTTTATTCTGTAGAAGGCCTAATCTTTCTTTGCTTGTCAACAAAACACCCTTCCAACACACCTGCTAGTACTCCTACACCAAGATCCCATAGCTCCCCGTAAACAGAACATAAATCATTCCCCAGAACTTCAACAGGATTCTATCCTGATGCTTTTCTGTATTTTGTAACATTAATATATCTTGAGTCCATATGACTAAGAGTTGCTAATTTTATCACACCACAGCCACTTCTTCCCTTCCTGTGTTTATTATGCCACTATTAAATACATGGCAATGACCTTGTCTCCAAGCGAACTTTTCCCATTTGCTCTACACTAACACCTGCTCCTCAAACTGCTGAAGGGGCTGTGTTTGGCAGGCTGAGCACAACACACTTGGGTGGTTCAGTCTCTTTTTAAAAACTCTCAACTCACTTTTTAAAAACTATCAACTCCCCATGTGTCAGATGGCAAGTTTAATTCAGTAGGCTAGGAAATTACTCAGAGTTGGAAAATCACTGCAATATGGTATAGATCTAACTCTGCAAGTCCATCCTACACGCAGGGCTGTTACTGCTCTGGCACACTTCCCTCCTTGGACAGCTCTTACCAGCAGCTGTGCCTACAGCAAGAACTAAAGTTTATGTGACCTTTTCATTTTCTTATTTCTTCCCAGCAATAGACTGGAATGTTTCCTCCAGTACAGAGGATTTGCTACATGATCATCAACACAATCAGCCGAACAGTAGTGAGCAGAATAAACACAGCTTAGATCTCCAGAATCACAATAAAGAGGCAAACAGAAGCTTTTTCATGTTCTGCTTGTGCTATGCAGAGTATGGTGGAATGTAAAGATAACAGAGCAGTGTCTCTGTGGCAGTCATTAATGCCTGGGATCACTATGGATTTGTTTGTGGGCAATGCAGGTAACTGTCTGCTAGACACTTCTGGCAAAAGACAGAGAGGCCATTAGAAGGCACCAAGAAGTACAACAACAAAAAAAGACCTGTATGAAGGAAAAATAAACAAACAGCTCACAACATGCATGATGCTCCCAAGAGACCCTGCAGGTTCTGTGACAGGGGTCCCACACTCAACCGAAATACACCATGAGCACGCCAAGTTCTCAATGTAAATACAAGTGAAAATGCATGCCATGGGATTTCCAGCACTCAGCTTAAATGCAGTCAGGAGTACCTGAAAAATTTAAACAGACCTTTTTAAATTTTCAACCATCGCACAAAAGTAAGAGAGAAACACAGCTCAGAAAGCAGTTCCTCAGAGAGACACACTTTGCTGTGGCATCAGACACCTTTCCAAAGAACATCAAAGACTACTTATAGATGCTGTCAATGTCCTCCTGCTCACCAAAGGAAAATGGTTTCTTTGAGCAATCCCAGAGCAAGAAACACTCTCAAAAATGAAAGGTTGGGATGCAATAATCCACATGCGCAACCATCCTAAAGGTCTGGGAACTAAAAATCTCCACACAAAAATGTGGAGCACTCTGGCCCTGACCCTGAAAAGCACTTAAGCATCCAACTGCTTCCCCTTCAACTTCAGTGGACAGTTTACATATCCAGAGCTAGTTCATGTCACAGGGCTTTGCTGCCTCATGATGAAATAGATCAAAAATGCCAAAGAGCCCACCCGTAGTTCAGCTTCACCTTGCAAAACACAGACTCTCCTTGACCATCACCTTACACAAAACACAAACAGGAACAGGACACTGACTGGAGCCAAAGCATGTCAGTTTGATGTAGATTTTCCAGCTGCAAATGATTTCCTTTCATTGAGGAGAGAGCACATACCGAACCAAGGAAGATGAAAAGGATGGATTCTACAAGCAACAGCCTCTCCAGCACTGCATCCCTTGGATCCCACTGCCTGTGGACAATTCACCATTTGAAGGTCTGTCCACCAGTGACACCTCTACACAGGACACAGGCACAGGGTGTCTGACCTGTGCCAAGGGACAGAGGATGCTCTGAAGGAACAGAGCCTTTTGCTCATGGCCTATTGCTCAGCTCCCACCAGCTGCCCGCCCAGTGCTCATTCCTGATGCAAAGGAGGTAGAGCTGAACGGTGCTGGTTCTTATCTGGGGAGGTTTATTTTGCTTCATTTTTAGTAACAACTTATGCAAAATGTTCCATAACAAGCTCTTCCTCTACCACCTGCTGGAAGCTATCTGTGAGCACACAGGCAGGGCACGGTGCATTAATGTGGGGATCCATTCATCTCCCCCAGCATGAAGTGAAATATTCCCAAACACCCACACAGAGGGGTGCTGGCTTCCAAGATTTGCAGCACTTCTACTGCTCTTGCTGTAATAAAGTTTAATTAATTTTTAACTTAGATATTTACATAGAACATAAACTGTTCAGAAGGACAACTGTCAACCAGCCAAGACCTTTTTGGCAGGACTTTGGGACCATATTTTACTCTTCTGGTGATGGCAGCTCTGGCACAGACCTGCTTCAGTTCTGTAAAATTATGTCTATATATGTTTGATCCCTTTGGGGAGAGTGCCAAAGCACCAAGATTAATTAGCAACTTACCTAAAATACACTCTCTATTAGATAGATCTTAAAGGGTTCCTTGTCAGAGACAGCTTTATAAAAACATGTTCTGAAATACTAATAAATCTGTATGATATAAGACGACATTTTGAACTCTGTCTCTGCGCCCATTCTCATTTCCACACTAAGTAAAACGACTCTTATTAGTTTCATGACAGCTCTGCACTTACATCAGCTCTGCAGAGTTACAGCCAAATCACAGAAAATAAACTCACTTGATGGACAAATATAGCCTCATTATGCTTCCAGCTACTGCAACATTCTCAATCAATATAGCTTTGAATGTAAATAAGAAGGCAGGAATGTATTCAAACTGATGTGTGACCACTGTGCAAAAGTAACTGCAGAAGCTCTTAGCAATTGTGTTGATGTGTACACTCCAAGTGCCTTTCCCAAAGGAAAAGAACAAGGGATGGATATTAAACAATTTCTGTAAATCCATGGAAAAAGTTACAGACTAGAAGAGGTTTTAAGTGTCTGCCACGAGCAAGATGGAGACAACATCTTATTCCTGGCAGTAGTGATGTTTCATTTATTAGTGCTCATTTCCAAACTGGTTCCAATGCTGCTGGCCAACAAGCTGGACTTCTCAGGGAAAAGCACAGCTGTTCCAGGCCAGGCTTCCAGAGAGGCTGTGCTTCATCCTGTTTGCAGTTGGGAGCTGGCAGGTGCCTCTGCCTGCAGGAGCCTGCATCAGGAGCACACCTGTGTACTGCAACGCAATGAGCCACACGTTTTCCCTCTTCACCTGATCCTCAGGCTCACAGAGGGAGTTTTTAGCGTAGAAACATTAGTTCATGGACTCATCCAGTCCTCATATATGGGAATGGGGGGATACTGCAGTGAGAACCTCACCACAATTACCAGTGCAGCACTGAGGGGTTTGTGCTGCAACAGCATCAGCCCAGGGACAGCCCAAGATGGCACAGTTACAGAATCAGATGTTACTGTAGCTCTGCTCATCAGACCAATACAGCTAAAAATAAACCAGGAAGACATTCCTCACCTAAGGCTCAGGAGAGTTCTGGTATGTAGCTGAGTCATGCATTAATCACTAAATTAAACACATCTTGATCCCTGGTTTATGCTCCATCAGCACAAACTAAAAAACCAAGCTTTTGTGCATATTGAAAAAGCAACACTGCACCCACTGAAACAAGGCACAAGGAAGTAATTTGAAGGTTAAGGTCTGGAAAGCGACTGCAGCAGTAAGGAACAAATTGCCCTAAGAAAGGAGGAAGTGAGGACTAGCTCACACACTTTTTTTCCAAACAGAATTTGAGAGAATATGTTTAGTGCTTGTGGAAGACATCAGGCTGACAGGAACATCCTTCATCCATGAAACAGCACAAGCCTCCCCCATCCTGTCAGCACCACGCACATTCTGCTGGCTAACTGCACTGCCCGTGAGATCATCTGTGCCAGACACTTATCACAATTCACTAGCACCACGCCAATTCAAAGGGATAATGCGAGCTCCACTTGTGATGGCTTGTCATTTTCCCACACCAGTTATCACTGGGGTCTCTTTCCCCAGCTGCCATTTGTACCTAAGCCACGCAGAGCATCGTGTGTGACAGGTATGTGCCTGGTTACTGCACTCCAGGAATGGGAGCTACACTTTATTCTGGTGTAGGCACCTTGTCTGTAAGAGAAAGTTCTCAGATCTGCCTGGATTTACCAAAAGATTGTGATGTGGGCACGAGCCACATTCTCCTACCACTGAAGACATTTTTGCAAGGACAAGGTCAAGGTGTGACTGATTCTTAGGACCTCAGTCCGCAGAACTGCATTCAACTTAGATTAGACTGCACTACAAAGTCATTCTTTACCTCTTTCTTCCTCTTTAACTTGTAGCACTTCTCCCACACTAAAAGTCCTCTCGAAAAGCTTCACAGTAGCTGCTTGCAATCAAGTGATTTTGTATAGTTTCTAGTCACTTCTTTCTACAACAGACAACACTACAAGAACACACGGCAGGGATGAGGCAGGCCATATTCTGAGAAGACAGTACAGCCTAAAGTTATATGTTGGTTTAACATACACATGGGATGGCAAGGATCAACAAAAGTTCGTGAAAGGGATCCCAACTGCTACTGTAGAAAAAAACAAAATAAAAAAGCCCACAAACAAAACGAAAAAAACCCAACCAAACAACACAAACCCCACCAGATTTCTCAGTTCAATAAATGAGTGACAACCAAACACTAGTATGCTGATTTTTTTTAAAGCCTGAAGTGTTTTAACTTTCACACAGGCATGTTTGGGACTTTAACTTCCCACTTGAAGAAAGGCAGTTTGAAAACAGGCCAGCCAATATCACTGAGCATTCAGAGCACCAGCTGCCACAGGCACAGTGCATTTGAACTTGCAGAGCCCGAGTCACAGGGTCCTGCAGCCAGTGTGGTCTCACAACGAGTGAGAAGTCCAGCTGAGAAGCACGAGCTGCCTGGGACAAGGTGGTTGTGCAAATCCACTGTCATACACATCCCCATCTTGTATCTTTCTGATGTATAGGTTTAAACAGGTACTAAATGAATTCAGGGTGGAATGACAACCCCGCTTCCCTGGTTAAAACATCCTTTGCCTTTGTTCCCCCACTCACAAATAACACCAATCTCTCCATCTCTCTCCTTTTCCAGGGAAACTGCTGCATTACTGTCTCCTGCAGGCATCTGTGCCCCAGTAGTAACATCAGAGGAGCAGAACCTGGCCACAGGTACAAGCTCCAGTCTCAAGCTCAGTCTCAGTAAGACCATAGCAAATTCACCTTTCCAGTTTAAAACTTGTTATACAGGTTGAGCTTACTGCTAAGAAAACCAACCAACCCAATCACTGTTAGCCACACTTAAAACTGCCTTGAGAGCTCTCACCGCCCCCCAAAGCGCTTTTATCTCACAAATTATTTCAACGTGGAGCCGAACAACCTCACTGCTCCTTTAGACATGTAGGAACAGTGTCAGAGATCTAAAGTTTTAAAGCTTCCTTTTCTTTTGCTAAATTCTACATCAAGATGCAACCTTTGGATATCTCCAAAACACCCTACTTTACAGCAAACACCCAGGCCAAAGAAAAGTACCTCCCAGAAAGACATGTAACACTCATCTAATAGCTACAAACACCTCTGTCTGTAAAGAAACAACACTGCTTGCTGAGGGTTTGCTGCTCTCCAGGTTTTAGAGGTGACTGAGGGAGACAGGATGCACAGAAAGGCTGCAGCAGTGCAAGACCCAGTTGCCTGAGTCATCAGGTACAGCCAACAGTCCACAGACAATCTCTCCTTTCCAATATTCTTGTACTGATTTCACAGAAGCCACAATTTCATGTTAATAAGCACTGCCTCTGATGAAATAAATCACAGCTTTAACCCAGACACCCCTGCCCCTGAACAGACTGTCCCTGTGTCCTGAACAAGACCAGTGAATTGACTGAAGTTAACTTTAACAGGGCAAAAGGGGAAAAAAAAGTATGTGTGCAAGGGCAAGACAAGTTTTCAGCCAAATTATCCTCATGTCCCATTTTGTGACCTAAATGCACGAATGCCTGGGATGCAGGCAGACAGTGACACCCCCAGGGCCAGGACAAATGACTGGGGCTGGAGAGGCCAGACTGCTCCTCTCCAACCCAGTGCCAGCTGAGCAGCATCTGAATGGCTCCTGCATTTCCTATAGGATCTTCTCTGTTACCACTGCCCAGAAACTGAGTTTGACAGACCTGCAGCAGTCCACAACAGCAGGCGCAGGAACAACAGTGCACACACAGTTCAGGTTTGCTGTTTCCTGACCAGATCCCAGGCAGGCCCAGGACTTGCTGTACACTGCTCTGCAAACCACTCCAGCCAGACTGGTTCAGAGTAATCACTTAATGATCAAGTTCAGCTTTACACTAGAGGCCCCAGCAAGAGCAGACCTTCTTGAAGTAAGAGCTGGGCATGTAGGCCAGTGGCCACAAGATCTTGCTTAGAGGCCCTAAAAACGCAGGGACCAGTCTGGCTGAGAGATGTGGAACAGACCCCCTGCCTCCATGCTGCTCTCACAAACTTCCCAGGTATATGGGGTGAGGAGGAAGGAATACCCCCCTCCTGTCCTCTTCACTAATCACTTTTCATTTTGTTCACAACTACTACCTTAAAGCTCAACCTGATGGTGCATTTCCTTCTCCCCCAGGCTGGCTGGGACAGTGGCCAGCAGCCCTGCTGGGCCAGAGCCCTAGTGTTCATTATCAGGCCAACACAAGACACCTGCCCAGAGCTGAGACTCCACCTTCCCATGCAGAGTATGACTCTTCCCACCTGGCATGGCCCTGGGGACACCCTGCTAAAGGTATCTGCAGAGCCAAGAAGTCAGAATCCCAGTGGAATTAGCTGTCCATATAAATGCAGCAGCCATATCCAGAACAAGCATCACTAACAGGAGTGTTAGAACAGAAATTAAGCCTCCAGCCCCTGGGCCTAAGCTAGTTTAATGATGAAGCCAATATTCAGGGCTAAAAGTGTAAGACCACCCCACTTGCCTCTCAGTCATCAGGCCTAGCCAAATTCAGAGTATCATGAGACGTTTGGTGCCTTCAGGACTCTGAGTTAGTACAGCCCTTTTGGAAACTGAGTTCTTCCAGCTCATTTTCCCAGAGGTTGCCAGGGAAAAGTCATCCTCCTGCTTTACCCACATCACTTTGCCATATACACCTACCTAGCTTGACTTCTACCCTACCCACCAGAATACCACCAAAACACATTTGCGTTGAGAATCAGCAGGAAAATTTAATTGAAGACCTGACAAACTGGACATCTGATGCTGGGAAGCCAGAATTCCTGAAAAGGAAGCGCTGCATAAAAAAAGGAAAGCTGCCAAGTCCAAGCTCCACAGGCTTTCCAGAGCTCACTCTCCACGTGCCTTTGTTTGAACAGCAGTATATCCATGTTCTGTACCCAGCTCCCACACACTCCACACGCCCTCCCCTACTCCTCCCACCCACAGGCAAACAGGCTCTGCAAACAAAGCTCCAGCAGCTTTGTGAAAGTCCTGGTAGGACAATGCTATTCCCTGTGGAGATGCAAAGACACCCATATAATGGAGCTGTCTGCCTGGGATGCTGTTCTGGTCTCTCGAGGACGGGATCAAGTATGTGACTTACAATTAATTTGTTATTTGTGTAACACGTCCTTATTACCATCCCCTGAAATTATTAACAGCTTCATTCACTCTTTTTTTTTTCCTTTTTTTCTTTTTCTTTTTTTCTTCTTTAAATCAAAGCCATTCCTGTCGGGTAAAACAGTCTGAACTGCAATTTACATTGACAATGTAAAGCAGCCCTACTGTAAACACATACCTACCCCTTTACATTCCCTCCAATGACCAGAAACAATAAAACAGCTATTTATGAAACAGAAAGATCAATCTAGGATGCACTTCTGCAGGGGACAGACACAGGGTACAGCTGGGGGATGGGAAAGTTTGAGACAGTGCTACTGGCCTAGAGGGGTTTTGGTTATTAACTGTGTGGCAGGCCCCCCCACTGCAGTGAAAATCCAGACAGGCCTCATTCCCTGCTCCAGCAACACTGAGCTGTGCACTCACCCTGCAATGTTTTATTGATAAGGCTTCACTAATTTTGTGTTAGTCAGGCACAGGCAACCAACCATCAAAAATCAGATTTGTGGTACAGGTGGTTTTAAACTAAAAACAGCAGCACATGGACTAAAAAATGCAGGACAGCTAGCAAGGCACAGAACAGACTCAAGAACCCGACCTCGAGGTAGCATGAGGAGGCAGGGATTACAGCATGCTCCACTAATAGCAAGGAACATCTTACCAAGAGCAAAATAATCAAGGAATAAGCAACTGGAGTCAAGCCCTACCACAATCAGGCCTTAACCCTGAAAACTGCAGGCAGTTTTTAAAGGAGATGCTACCAAAGAACCCTCATGATTGTGGATATATTGTGTGGCACTTCTACAACTTCACACACCTGAAACAGCAAGGAAGTATTTGCAAAAGCTCTGCCCTCCCAGAAGCCACTTCCAAAACTGGGCAGCCCTAAAGGCATATTATAAACATATTAAAACTCATCTGAGCTGCCATGTTTAAGTAACTTCTCTGACTGACTGTTATACAGCTTTGTTTGTTTACTTTCATTCTTACCTGCTGATGTTGCCGGGCTGCTGCTGTGATAAACTCAACGAGAGTATCTACTAATGGCTTACACATGATCTGTAACAAAGAAAGACACAGCCTCTTATTAGTGGTTTGCTGACAGACAAGTGTGTTTTTCAAGCAAAACAGTCTATATTTTACACAGTCTCTTGAGTAAGAAGAAAATTACACAAGAAAGAGAAGTGCTCAGAAATCAGCAACAGCTTGTTTGAAAATTAACAGCTTTGCTCACACCAGCTCTGAGTGAAATCTTGATCACAACAAAAAGCAGCAGCAAAACTCTACACCTCTCTTCACTTGGAAAAATCAGGCAAGTATTTTTCACCCTCTGTGTTCTGCCTAGTGATAACTAAAGTCTGCATCTGGCTGACACTTTCCGTAGTATCAGTTCACTTTGTGCAGAACCCCAGTCCCATGCAAAGAAGAACATGTTGAGTTGTAGCCAGGTGTGAGTTGGTCTCTTCTCCCAGGGAACAAATGACAGGACAAAAGGAAAGTGCCTGAAGTTGCACCAGGGGAGGTTTACATTAGGTATTAAGAAAAATCTCTTCACTGAAAGGGTTGTCAGGCACTGGCACAGGCTTCTCAGGGAAGTGTTTGAGTCACCTTCCCTGGAGGTATTTAGAAAGACATGTAGATGCGGTGATTTTAAAAGACAATTCTACAAAGAACAGTCATATGGAATCCACAGGCTTTAGAAACCCACAAATGGGATCTTAGGTTTGCTGTCCATGTGGGCAACACACAACCCTGCCCTCCCTCCATTTCTCAAACTTATGTTCAAGGCATCGTGGGCTGGTGCCCTAAGAAACCTAGCAAGCAGAGGAACTCTCTCCTGGATGGAGTCCCTCAGAGTCTGAAAGCATCCTCCTCCAGCTACACAAGCCTACGTCTCCTCCCATCGTCACATCAGACATCAATTCTAAAAGGTTTCGAGAACGGGCTTCTGGCAGCTGTCTCTAGCTTGCTCTGACCTAAAAATCCCTGAAGAATTGTGTGACATTCACATCCAAGGCCTGTTTCTTAAAAACTGGCTGTCCTCATAGTGGAGACCAGCCCCAGGCATAGGTCAGGTTTGCAGGAATACCTCAAACATTTCAGACACTTACACTGTCTGAATATCAGGCTTGGAGATTAGATTCCAATTAGAGTTTACACTCCTCAGCCTTCCTGGAAGAAAACTGAGAAACTCAGCATGCAGTCAGAGCAGAGCTGGACAGGAGCTACATTGGTTGTTCAAACAAGGTGACCTGATTTGCCTTTGTGCAAACCTTGCTCATCCATGTTGTCTTGAATAATGGTAAAAAATCAGAGCTTCTTAGGCTGTGTTTTAAAGAGCAGCCTTCTGTTCACCTGCTTTCTGCATGCAGTATACCAATCTAAACCATAAATAAGATCCTGGCCTCCCACAGTGCTGCTATAAAAACATGCAGTATTAAGAGTCTGAGCAGGTGAAGATACAAGGAAACCTCACAGAAGTTTCAAAAGTCTGCAATAAAGCAGAGAAGTTTCTCTCCCTACTTTCCCCAGAATTATAATCATATTTTGGAGCCAGCAGAGGACAGCATAGCGTGCAGTCAGCAGCACTTACTGGGAAGCGTTTGAAGAGATCATGAAACATGGAGCATGTAAGGGGACTGTTCCGTTTACTGAGGAACTGGGTCAGTGCCTGCTGATAGATAACAGCCACCTTCTTCACATTCAAACAACCTGGGTTCAAAAGCTGTAGGGAAAAAAACAGAACAAAAGCATTTCCACTGAAACACAACTGTGAATCACTAACAACGAATAAATTAATTTTCATCAGTTCTAAGAGGTTTTTCCAACAACCAAATAAGCTTGAGATATGACAGAATCATAAAGAAACAACCAAGTGGGCCCCAAATATGCTCTCCCAGGCACTGACAGCCACATGACCTTGTCCCTGAAGGGCAGCTCAGCTTCCTAGTAGGACTACACACACTACACATAGTGTAGCTGTGCTCTAGGTTTGTGGTTGGCAGGTCTAATACATGAGGCCCACAGAGCACTCCAAGCCCATCCTGCAGTAGCTGGGCTGTGCTCATGGTGTTCTCACTCGACAAGCTACTTGAATCTGTAGATTTAGTGTATGTACGTATCTGTATCTACATACACTTAGCAGCTATGTCCAGGACTCCTAGGTACCCAGCAGACAAGCCCTAGCACTGATAAGGGATCCAGCAATCCCAAAACTGTATCCATGCTTCAATATCCCCCTCTGGTGGGGAACAGGAATACCAGACACACAGCAACCAGCTGAGACCTGCTCAGGCTACATGGATCTGAACAAACAGGAGTCACTGAACAGCCAAGCACAGAGCACTGCATCCCAACGTTCCTGTCTGTTCCCATATTGCCAGGGAAGTACTGCTCTTTGGGAAGAGTGAAAATTTAGGGCCCCAGAGGAAAAAGCTGTAATCTTCACAGTAGTGAACCTCTGCCCAAGGAATTTTTCCATGGCCCCATGGAAAGCTAAAGCCATCTTAATGTGGCGTCCCATTCTCAAGTAAAACTCCCAGAGCTACTGCAGCCAAACACAGGCTAAAGTGGAACAAGGAAGATGGGTCTTGAAATATGTGACCTCGGTTTGTCTAATTGAGTGTCTCTACTTAGCACTTATTTGACACACACGTCTGCAGGGGAAAAAAATGATTCCTCCTTTCATGCATGTATTTACTGTAAAAATTTTTCTTCTATAGTTTTTCCATAAATTTGGCTACTGCATCCTAGTGTCTGCTCTAGTTCCACTTTCCTGCTTATTAAAAAGCTCTAAATTATGCTTACAAAGCACAGCTCACTGGAAACACACCACACCTCTGTCTCTGGTTCCCCACTGCAAAACCTCCCTGGCCTCAACACAATGTCAGCACCAGCAGCATCACATGAACTGAGCTGTCACTTCCCTCAAACCAGCAGCTCATATCAGCTGCTGCCTCTGTCCCTGCCTGGTCAGGACCAGAGCTCTGCTCCCGCTGGAATAAGAGGCTTCCCTGTGAAGCTGCACAAGGATGCTGTGAAGCATGTCTCACTCTAGCCTCAAAGTCAAGTATGTTGTTTATATTCCTCTCAGATCTCCCATTTTGTTTTTCTTTCACAAAAGGCCCAGCACTGCACAGGAGCTACTTGGATTAACACCCTCTGCCTCTCACTAAGCCCTAGAAACACTGGCTGTCTTTTCAGCCACCAGTAATACCTCAATGTGTGTAATTTCCATGAGGGAGCCTTGTTTATTCTTCTACCCCACAAGATGTCAGCAGGACTAAGGCACTAATTCCTGTGCTCAATTTGAGGGGTCACTGTTCTGTCAGGGTCAGCTGGTGAGACTGAGACACTACTTGCTAAGTTTCTAGTGGAGGTGACTGGAGTGGGCTGCCCAATATAAAGGGTCACCATACTCTGAGACCTGTGAAATGCAGCAGAGACAGTAGGTGAAAGGGGATCAGACTAAGGGTCCCCTAGTAATGGTCACTTGTAGCACAATCAGATCAAGTCTCCCTCCAAACAACTACCACCAAAATCAGGGCTGCTCCACACACTCTTCACCCTTCACTCTTCACCTTAGCCCAAATCTCAGGAGAATAGGAGTTTACTCTCATCCACCACTGTTCTGTGGCTTCCTGTCCCTCAGCACCCTCTGGAAAAAAACTCAAGAGTGACTGCCAGGAGTTTAACGGAAAAAACAGCAGATCAGGGAGGAGAACAGCACAAATACACATCAGGCTTCTTTGGACATCAGCCTGGATCCACTGAATCAGCAGCCCCCATACCTATGGGCAAGCAGGCACTGAAATGCAGGAGGTGAGGGCCAGAAAGGGATGGGGAACTTTTCAGTGTTATGGAAATCATGTAGACAGGTACCTGCAAGCAGCAGGCCCACTGACAATGCACAAGCAAGGCTCACTCGGCAGAATCAGGTAATGCAGCTTTACTGGCAAAAAACACATCCTCAGGAGCAGCCTTGTGTCTTACCTGACACACATGCTTCGCCGTGCTGTCACTCTGTTTCTCTGTCTCGGGGGGAGGAAGAGTTGATGACGTGTTTCCTTTCAACACTTTGAGCAGGTATAATGAGGCACTATGAAAGAAAAGGGGAGAACACAGCAGTTACCACAGTGCCACTGCAAAGCCACCTAAGGGCAGAGGCCAAGTGGCGCAGGCAGCTTATTCTGTAGCAAAGATGGTTACAGAATTTGAGGGGGCCCCTTCTCTCAGTCTAACCCACTCTGGCCAGACCTAAAGACACATAAATCTTAGGAAGCTGAATAATTTCATTATCTGTCATCACAGTCAGATATCCCCACCATCAGCCTGGTTTCCTCACACTCATGCTTTTGACTGGCACTGCTGGAGGAGTTCTGCACCTGCCCAGGATTTCTGAGCCTGCACAGCTCAGCCAGTGCTGCAGCATGGCCTCTCAGCCCCAGCTGCCACATGCTGGAGTACTCAGGCGTACCCATTCGGAAAGCATGCAGACCTCTGTGCTTTTGGAAAATGCAGCATTTACTGGGCACAGCTCCACTGAGGACTGCTAGGAAGCTGTCAAGGAGCCATGCAGCACACACAGCCAGCTCCGGGTTGCCGGCAGTACCAGGGTTCCTGCACAGCCATAGGGCAGATGTGCTGCAGAGCCAACACTGTCTGATGGCACTGGGCTGACCATGCAACATGGTACCCACTGCACACACAGTTGATTTGAAAAATCCCAGACTGAGTATGGAAGTCCTCGTGAAACTGGCTGCATGCCACAAGAGAGCCTGCTGGTAAATGGCACTCCTATTTACACCACAGAACAGCAAGATCGCTCATCTTTCTAATGAATACATATCTGGCTTATCCTAATTTTCCTGTATTCTACAGCAAAGGAGAAAATACTGGTATGTACAGTTAGGACTTGATCACTATTGTCCTCGCTGTGCTCTCATGGAGACAGAAAACGCTGCATTTAAAGAACAACCATCACAGGTTGACTAGGAATTACACTCATGCCCCACTGAATCACACACACTGCATTACTTCCAGAGGAAGCCTCAGGAAAGCACTTCCCATCAGCAGCAGCAAAGCTGTACCAGGTGATTTCTGTATCCACAGAAGCTATAAAAGACAATCACCAAAAAATAGACATGTTTGAAAATGCTTCAGACTGCCAGGACTGACTAGTCCTTATGTAAGACACAGATGCTGGTACCAAGCCTTCTGCAAGGCTCTCGCTTCCCAGACCTATTAACACACAACATCACACCTGCTCAGATCTCACAGCATCAGGAGAGATGCTCCTTATGAACACTCACCTGAAGTAATAGAGAGCCACTGCAGAGTCAGTGTGCCTGCAGGCTTTCTTGACAAGTCTCTGCACTAAAGCGTGCACATCTTCTTGCAGGGAGGCCACTCTCTTGCAGTACTGCTTACTGCGGCACAGTGAGTTCCTGCACAGCATTAAAACAAACCCAAAGCCATTACCTACAGAGAGAGCTCTGGGGAACAGATGGCCAGGAACACTTATCACTTCATCAGGGTGAGTGAGAACAAAACCAGAACACAGTGAGTGATAACAAACAATGTGTGAGCAGCACATGGCTGTGGCAAGAGTGAGGACACTTACCACTCTTCACCTTCAAGCACAAATTTAGGCATCAGAGCCAACTTTCCTTCAGAGCTCCCACAAAGGGGACTGGCTACCTCAAAACTCCTTACTTCACAACTGCTTCTCAACTGGGGTGAGAGAGCAGCACTGAAAATGCTTTAAAGAGTGCTGAAGATGTCGAGAAGTGGTGCACAGAGGAGATGTCACACACCACGCGTTATGTCTGTCTAGCTGATACCATCCCTCACTTCTGGCCCTGAACAGAGAATCTGCACTCTGCCTGTCTCAGAAATAACTTGAGAGTTTGTTCCAGCTACAGCAGCAACTCTGTAAGCCTTGAGAGTTGTTGCGTGGTCTGACTCAGAGGTCACGGGCCCATGGAAGTATTCAGTGACATGGCTCCATACCTGCAATACCTGTGTTTGTTCTTAAGGCTTCCACCTGCAAACAGGTTTGACACTTCAAGTCCTTTAGCTTAGAAAATCCAGATCCTACTTCCTTTCCTGCAGGTTATGACTAAGCACTGTGTGTGTGTGTGGTGCTGGTAATCTAACCATACACAATTCGTAAGCACAGCAATTGCCTTCAGCCTTAGAAAGATCAGCTCCTGGTATTCCACCAATACCAAAGCTGTTTATCAAAAGCCATTGTCTATTATCTGGAAGTCTAAGGACACTTACTTGAAGATACTGGCTGTTTTCTGGAGGAAGTCAACCTCCTGCTTGTCAGAGTCTGAGCTCATGCACTGTTCAATCAATTGAAGCAGGGGCTCAATGATATCAAACACCAAGGGGTTCTCTGCTTGCTTAACCAGGAACACATCAATCAGATCCAACACCTGCAAAACAGAGTTACCGATGTGAGGAGTACAGCAGACAGGGAAACAAGATGGATTTACCCAGAGCAGCTACCAGTAGGCTATGGAGCAGCTGGAGGGGGCTGAAGAAAATTTTTTGCAGCTGAGATCTGTACACATTCTGGTATCATTTGTACTGTTAGGGCATGGGAAACTGAAAATTAAAATTTGAGACTGAAGATTAAGAGCTGTCTGTTGGTTTCAACTCTATTTCGTGCAGTGACACCATTTAGAAAGAACTGTTAGAATCAGTGTCACCTGGCCAGACTTGCAGTCACTTTAACCTGGCACAGGTCCCTGCTAGCACCACTGACTGACAGCTCTCACCCCTGCAAGCCCCCCTTGAATTCCAGACAGTGCATTAGCATAAAATAAGCCTTTTTATAGAACAGCATCAGAAGGGAAATGCAGTAGAGCCACTGGCTCACTTCACTGTTCAGTCTTCACCTTGGCTAACATGACTCCTGACTCCTATTTCTGTCCAGGAGTGGCTGGAGCTGTTGCTGGAATGTCCCAGAAGGTCCATGCTGATGTCAGGTGGCCTGAACTCAGTATTACAGCCACAACCAACCAGGTGGTTTACCACAATCCCCCTCAATTCTACCGACATAACAAGCCAAAAAAAGCTTATGTTGCAAAATGACCCGAGGCATTTTATGCATGTCTCATGAAGAACACCAAGCTTGTCCTGTTAAAAAAAACTGACAGACATCTTTGGGTAGCTGTGGGAAAGGATCTTACAAATTCAAGCATTTCAGATCAGCAAATGAAAAACACGGTGCACTTTGACAGCACAAGCCTGGTGTTCAAACAGGCCTGTGAAGCCCCAATCACTGACCCCAACAGTGCTGTGCCAGGTGCTGCACAAAGCCAGAACAATCCAGTCCCAGCTTCCAGGAGCTCATGACATATGTGAACGTCCAAGCTGTTCAGTGTTAGGTAGCTCATGACATGCATAGGCTCCAACTACCATGCTACTAATCCAGAGGTCTTCACACCAAACACTTCTCTCCCACCTTAGCCTTGAAATCCCTCCGCAGGATCTTCTCTTTCCGCATTCTGTCTTTCTCATCTTTCTTCGCCTGGATACGTTTCTGCTGCTCAGCAAAAAGGGCTGAGATGTTCTTGTCAAGAGCCATCATAGCCTCATCATCCAGCTCTTCATCACTCTTATCTCCTTCCTTTAGTTTTTAGAAGACAAAACCCAACACATCAACTCATATACTTCAAAAAGAGAGTGGGGAGGGAACCAGAGCCAAGACCAGGCTCAAGCAGGGATGTAGCTAACCCAGAATAATACTGTAGGGAGGGAACACAGATGCTCAGGCCCATGAGAAATCTCTTATATTTCCCATCAGGTAATCTGACCGCACAGCACTAACATGTAGAGAGGTTCAGGAGAGGAAAGAGGCTGAGGTTTTGACCTGACTCCCTCTGTGCTGTTCCTCCTTCAGTAAAGAGGTTCATATGTTGCTATGTCTGCAACCTTCATTGGAATCATTAAACCAAACTCTATCACTCCTACAGTAAGTGTCCAAAGTGGACTTCAGGGAACACTCCTCCACACAGGCCAGCCAACACACATAACAGTATCACAGTGCTTTAGTTCGTATCAATCTCATTTATTACAGGCAGGAGCACAAGCTGTGTCAGGCTAGACTGAACAAGCTAAAGTGCTCAATATATACAAACAATAAATAAAGGGACAAGTGACTTATTCCCACAGCTCACCTAAGATTCTGAGCTGTTTCAAGTGCCATACAAAGGTGGCTGCAAGGGCTGTGACCGCATGAGTTCAGGCAGGATGTGGGCTACTAGATCATCTCTCCCCACACCAACCTCCTGGTATCTGTATCAAGGCAGGCAGTGAAAACATACCGCAGTATTCCCTGCTTGGAGAACTTTCATCAGCTGACTGCGAAAATTATCATCAACTTCTTCACTCTCCTCATCTCCACTGTCAGTGATGTCTTCATCTGAGGAGTCCTCACTCCCTTCCTCATCCTAAGGAAGGGAAGTTCATCTCGTGAGCCCACCATACAAACCCAACTCAATTCTCAGATGTGTCACTGTTCAGAAATAAAACCTCAACCCTCCCCTCCCCTACTGCCTTCCTTCTAGTCCTCAGATCCAAGCACAGACACCTCATAATGGGATACCAGGTCTCCACAGGAGTGAAAAGTGGAATATAAGACAGACTTTTCTGTCATATTAAATAAGTATCAAAGAGAAGCTTCCAAGGAACAGCTCCCATCTGACCCTCCTCTGTGCTGATGCCTATAATGCTTCATGACTTGAATCTCTACAGTCCCTAAAAAAGCGAGATCTGGAATCCAGCTGGCTGTGCATCACAGCCATGATTCCGTCTGTGGCTACAAAAAGGAGAGGCCTGTGCTCATTTCAGGATGCAGCTATTTCTTCTCAGAAAGGCATCTATTCAACCAGTCACACCTACAGCTGCAGGCCAAGAGACTCGAGCATGCACTTCCAACAAGCCATTTGTGCACTGCACCTTTAAAATAAATCTTAATAAAGTGACAACCGTTTTCCTCAAATAGAGAAATGATGTTAATCTATTACCACAGTTCAAGAGAGAAGCATTAAATATTGAGGATATGAAGAGTGTTTGTCACTGGCAATGGCACAATTACCGTGTCCTGTGCAGATTTGGTCTTTTTGTTCGATTCTTCCATCACAACGACTGCACTTTCTTCATCTTGCTCTTGGTTAGGGTCAAAAACCTACCAAAAAAAAGGGACTTGTGTTTTTTCAGTGTTTTGTTTTGAAGCATTTCTGGTGTACAACAGACAGAAATTTCAGCACAGTAAACCAGCTGAATAATGAAATTTTAAGTGAGGGCATTAACTTTCTGCTTGTTAACCTTCCAAGTTCTTTCTGTAAGTAACAAAAAAGGAGAAAGGAGAAAACTGAAGAGGCTGGTGGCATCACACATCTTCGTTTGCTACAAATGAAGTATTAGGTTCATCACAAAGTACCTGACAGCCCATCTCTGCAATCCACATATTATTTTCTCAGCAGGCACCACCTTTCTTAGTGGTATGACCAATTCAGACTTTTAGTGTCACTTATTTTTAGCACCTCTATGAAAAAAGCACCTTTCTAGAAAAAAAGAAATGTTACCCACATATAAATTTATACCCACATAAACTCATCACTGGTTATATAAACTGACCCAGGAATTTCTTCAGCCTAAAACTACCAAATAATACAGCCTAGAGTTAGCAGATCTCAGGATCCTGTAAAAAAACATCTGAACAAAAAACCCCAACAAACAAACTCATCCCCAACAAAAACACAAAACAAGCCCCAACTCTCTCTAAACTACAGTTCCAATTCAGTAGCACACATCATCGGACATTTCCTAAATCAAGTAGACTTTAAATTAAACCCAAAAATCGAGACATGCTTGTATATACATCTGTTAGGGACAAAACAGGCAAACAGCACAAGACCCTACTAGTGCCTCACTTACATCCAGGATCAGCTGCAAGCCCCTCTTGGTCAGGTTAGGGCATATCCATACAAACACACTCTTGGAAATCCGACGTAAGAGGAGGCTGGGCTGGGCAAGCAGGGAGAGAAGGATTTCCACCATCACCTCAACCCATCCTGGCTCCAAGCTGTCTGCACAGGAACAAACAAACGATGACAGGAAGAGGCATTGGTGTATCAGTAAGAAACTACAGAAAAATTCACCAAGGAATGAAAAATAAAATTGTCCTTCTAGCTGACTCTTAAACGTACCTACTCAGTAACACAGACCAGAAGGCTGGGAGGGAGAAATCACAGGGAGAAATCACCATGAAAAGTATGCTTGAAATGGTCTTTTGATGACTGCAAAGCCATACCAGGTAACAAAAGCTACTATTTATTAAATCATTACTTAGATTAGCAGTTCTGCAAGTCCTGTGACAGCTACTTAGCCACATTAAAGCAATTAGCAGCTGGTAAGCAAAGGTATATGCATTTTATAGAGTTTCCAATGAAATCAGAAGTCACAGCAGCCCCATGAAAAGTGATGGCATTTGAAATCTGCCCTTTTGTCCAAAGTTTGGGAATCCTGACCTACAACCAACTGAACTACTAAAGAATTACAGCTTTTATTTTCACAGTGCCATCAAACTGATTTACACATACTTCAGGAGAACAAGACCACAGTTGGAGAGGAACTCAAAAGGCCAAGCCAAGTTTTTTCCTGGTCAATTCCCAACCTAGAGGGTCCACAGGCCCTAAACAAGGATCACAACAAACATGCTGTATATACACACAGGACACACTGAGTTTGCTCAGAACTCAAGCTAAGAAGAAAACATGTTTCATGCCTACTGGGTGCTCGAGCCCATAGCTTTGCCAGGCAGACACCACCAGTTCACCACCAGTCAAGCTCACGGCCCACACAGAACAATGACTCAAGGAGAGTAAACTGCCTCGGAATGCTCACCCAAACAAGGGCAGCCAGGGAGCTCACCTTTCCTTTCCAAGGCACACAGGAACACAGCCCACTGACAGTGCAGACAAAGAGCAGGAGCAGAAGACTTAGAAAGGCACAGAAAGACAATGAAGAAGGGATTCTCCTGGGGGTAAGTGCATCAAGCCAGAACCAATGCAGAGTGCTTCACTAAGGCAGAACTGCCATCTTCTGCCTTTGACAGATCACTAACAATCCCACTCTCTTTCTGTAGGAAGGACTCACCAGCCTTCTTCTTCTTGGCTTCTTTGCTGAACGCCCTCTCTGTGCAGTTCAGAAGGTCGCTCAGAACATCCACTGTTTCAGACTGATTCTGTTTGATCATAAGCAGACGGTAAACAGGCTCAGAATTCCCCACTACCAACAACAACAGAAGGAATATGCTCCAAAACTAAGGACCACTCTAAACAGGTACAAATACTACAATCAACTACTACAGCTCTTTCGCAGAAAAAAACCCATGCAATTAAGTAAAAATTGCTGCAGTCAGCAGCAAATCAGGGCAGAACTAATGCTCAGGCCAAACTTTGCCCCCTACAAGTCTACAGGCAGCGTAAGAATCACAGTTTATTAGCTACCAGTTGCCCATTTTCAGAAGCCAGATGTTCTGAAAAGCTGGATCTCTGAACACAGAGAAACTCCCATCTTAGTGTCCAGAAAGCCCAGCTATCAGCCTATTTTATAATACCGAAATATTCTTCAGAGATCTTACCTTGAAAAGATGAATGGCCATTGAAAGCAGAAGTTGTTGGAAAGCACCAACTTTGGCACTCTCCGATTTGTTTTCCTTCTTCTGCAGATTCTTCACAGACTGAAGTGTTCTGAAGAAAGAAACGTCTCTGAGTTTTTCACAATTACAACAGCAAATCTTCTCGTATGACCAGACTGAAAACATGACCAAAACTATAGTACTGTTTTGTGTACTTGACATTTAATTTATTGGCATTGGATGCACTTATAGTACACAATCTTAACCCAATAATAGTTTGTTATAAAAAAGGCTGCACTTGTGCACAGACTACATTCCAAATACCACAGTCAAGGCTAGACCCTTATGGATAATCAAACTCAGAAAAGAGTCACTGAGAAGTTTGTACAGGCATTATGAGGAGAAAAGATGAGCAGACTGTTACAATCGTGTTTGGGAGAGAAACCATGAGCAAAAATAGAAAAGGACATGGCTATCACATAGTTAACACATAGAAGGAAGAGGAAGAAAGGAATGGGGTGAAAAGAAACAGAAAGATGCTCTGAAACCCAGCCATGGGTGCAGGATACTCAAAGGGAAGAAAAAGAACTACCACTGCCTGTGAAATGGCTCTGCTACAGCAACCAGAACAGCAGGAGGCAAAGAGAATACGACATCTCTTTTACTGTCCTGAAGAGAAACCAAGACCAGGGCTTTCCCACCTTTCTCACTTCAACAACCCAGCACCCAGCTTCCCAAGCATCTCACCTCTCCCAGATATCCCTCTGTTCCTTGGTAAAAGGTTTCACAGCTTCGACATGCTCACTGGAGAGCAGCTTGTTGGCATACTCAGCAAGGAGAAAGATCCACAGCTTCCCATCTGCAGTCACACCATGGACGTGCTTCTCTCTCAAGGCTGCAGCCTTTGCTGTATCCCCCAAAACAGGCAGAGTGTTTAATGTCTGAAGTAACCTGTAAAGACAGACAGACAGCCAGCATGTTACTGTCAGAGGAACCAAATGGCCTGCTCCCACTTTCCAAAACAATGCCTACCAGCAAAGCACTCTTATTCCAGAGCTCTGGTCACTCACTGCAGCCCAGACAGACAGTGCCCAACTTTCAACCCACGTATGTACCCAAGATAGTAGTGCAGATCTCATTATCTTGGTGGCCCCAAGCACATCTGGTGCTCTCAAGGACACTATTAATCTCAGTTGTTTCCCACTCTGTGTCCCACCACGTCCTCTGCTGAGGAGGTTTCCTTCTACTGAGGTGGCCTGCCACCTAAAAACATCTATTACCAACTCTATCTCCCTTAGTAGAGGAAGGGCTGTGGAATCACCAGCACCTCGCACACAGAGTGGACAGAAAGCCAACAGCCACCAGCACAACCCCAGCAGCTCCCTCTTGGGTCCTTCCCCTTCCAGCTTGCAACAGAGGCAATGGAAATATTATGGGAAAAAGCAGTGTGAGCTCAACTCCACACCTGCCATATCATCTCACATATACTCATCAGATTTGCCGTGGACAAAACATGGATCTTTGAAAAATCCACCCAGGGCCTCCCTAAAAAAAGCCATTCCCTGTGCTGGAGTCAAAGAATGCTCCAATAGCAGCCTACCAGTCCAAACTTCTTGCCCCACCATTCACAAGCTGATCTTGTCCTCAAGAAAAAAGAGAAATTTCCAAGCTTAAAGCATGCAATCAAATCCTTACCCAAAGAAGTAGTTTTCTGTCTCCGTATGATCCCGTTCATTTAGAGGCTCTGATGGAAGGACACTCGCCTCAGCTATCTGGGAATTCTTTCTCTTAGCAACAAAGAAAGCATGGAAGAAGCAAAACCTACAATAGACAGAAATAGGAACAAAATGAAAACCCAGATTGGTCATAACAAAGCAAAATCAGCCCATGTGTGCAAACCAAACAGCACCACATTCAAGCAAGTCCAAGCACCGAAAAAAGCCACTATTTACAATGAGACCCTTTTCCCGAGATACACAGGGTAAAGAAGAGAAAAAGATGCTCAGGACTTCAGAAAAGTGAAGCACCAACACTTAAGGTCACAAAACTCAATACTCAGACTGTCAGAAGTGGGTCATACTCTCCAAGACACTTTAAGTGACACATAAATACTTACTAAGACCTGATGTTACAAGCAATATCTTCAAGCACTTTAGTCAAGCAGTAATGGAAAATTGTATTGAAAATAAATGGGACTAATGTGATTTTAAGTGCCAACTACTTATGACACAGGTTAGTCCAATTATGCAGAAGGTATTTTGAAAATGAAATCTGGTCTCCTAAATGATTTATTACAGAGCATTTCCACTACTGGATTTGTCTAGTGTGATGGGGACAGCTTATCTGGAATACTGCTGTTGAGCCAAACAGAATTATCCCAAGCACATGTGTCTTTACATCAGCCTCACCTGGCAATGTCCATCACAAGGCTCTCTTCTTTTTTTGTGGCATTTTCAGTGATGCTAACCAGTCGATGGATGATCCATCTTCTCAACCGAGCAGTCTTCTGTTGTGCTCTTTGAATCAGAAGGTGGGCACAATCAGCAGTTTGAACACTAACCCAACATAAATACACACTGCACAATCCACTGCATCAAGAGGTGACTATCAGATATTTAAAGGCTTTACACTAAAATTGGCAAAGTTATGTAGTAACAAAGCAACACGTACACAAGAAGACATATAATCTTCTCAAGTTTGCTTTTTACAAAGCAAAAGGCAATCTGTTTTCCCCACAGAGAGTCTGCAAGTGAGCAAAATGTGCTTCAAGAATTGCAGCAGTCAGTAGAGAGAGGTTTATAGGTGCCAGGTAATACATAACCTGGCCTGAGTGCCAGTGTGTCTAATGCACAGACAAAAGAGAGGCACAATTGCTACAAAGACCTGAGAAGCTGTAGTGAAAGAGGAAGCCACCAGACATATTATCCAAAGCAACTGTCAGGGCTAGAAATAGAAGAGAAAAGGCTCTTTTGGTGATCCAGTCTGCTTTGGGCAGGCTGACTGGTTCTCACTATGCTTGCAGAATTTGCAAAATTTAATTTTATCCCAGCAAAAGAGTCAGATGGTGGGGCTAAACTTTCTGAGACAGAGGAAATAAACAATTGTCAACTCATGGCAAGGGAACCAGCAAATGTTGAGAGGAAGGTGCAATACACATGCACTCACGTGTCTGCATTTTCCCGGTTCTGTTTTCGCCGGTTACTTGAGAAGTCCAAACAACAGTCCAAGTCTGGCCTGAGGAACATGTCTTTGAGCCAGCAGACGTATTTTTGCAAGGCCACTGCCTGCAGGTGTCTGACTACCCTGGAAGCACTCAACAACACTGGCTTCCCTTGATTGGTAAGGGTAGAGAAGCCCATCATCACAGCCAGCTGCCTCTCCGGGTCATCGCAGCCACTCAGAAATGTATCTATATATCCCTCCATCTCTGCAGCAAACTTAAATCCCTGTGGAAACTGAAAAACACGGTCAAAGAACAGGTTAGGAACTTCACACTCAGTCTGAGTGGCTCTGTAAGTATAAATCATAGAATCATAGAATGGCCTGAGTTGGAAGGGACCTCAAAGCTCATCTCATTCCAACCCCCTGCCATGGGCCTGAAGGGACAACTTCCACCAGATCAGATTGCTCCAAGCCCCATCCAACCTGGCCTTGAACACTTCCAGGGCAGATCACATGGAAGAATTTGGCTTCAGTAAGTAAATTAAAGCCACGTGCCTGAATATTTGTCTTAAGGCTTACAGTCAGTCATTGATTTCATCTCACGGTCTTCCTCTCACAGCAGCAGCCACTGTAAGCAACCACAGAATCCTGCCATGTACCAACATCAATCCTGTAATTTGCACCTTCCAGAACAGTGAGGCTTCAGCAGTCTGGACCCATGCTGGCCGGTGCAACTAAGCTCCCAGGCTGATCAGCTCTTTATTTTGGGTCAAACTTCCAGGGTGTTTCTCACATCATCTGCCTTAGAGTTTCCCTAGATTTGGAAATTCCCCACCATCAATTCCAGTCTCATCCGGCAGCCCGGGAGCCTGCTGACCTACAGAGGTTAGAACAAATGCCACCTCCTCTCCCTGGTGTCTCAGAAGCATCGAGGCATTCTGAAAGGAGGAGTTAATATGTGTAAACTAAAACTCCTATCCTGAGGTGTGGCTGTTTTGTGCTAAGTCTTATCGTCGGTCCTGCCACTGCCCCACAAGGCATACAGCTGGCAGGCTGTTGGCCTTGGACACTGCCCAGCAGCATAGAGACCACCAGGACATGTCCCATTTCACCATGCATCCCATTCCCTTACAGTTTTTCATAGCCCACAGCGTTCAATCCCACTCAACTTGTTCTAGAAAAAAAATAAATGCTTAACTGGAGAACTCTTGAAGACGTGGTCTCATTCCAAAAGTCCAACACATCTTTTTTTAAATTAATAAAACCACTTGTTTGGTCTACTGTCACGTTCAATACAGTGACCTGGCAGGAGCAGAAACAGTAATGAAAGTCTAGGGAACGCTGTTCTTTTAAATACAGGGGCTATAAACCTGTAATTAACAACAAATCCATCCAATTATAACATAAATACCCCTGAAAGAAATCTGATAGAAAACACAACTTGGCAAGCTCCTGCTTTCATTGTTGGAGAACTCAATACTTGTGCATCAATATGAAAACTGGGAGAAAAACTCCAGGAAAGACACTGTAAACAGGCTAATAGCTCACAACAGGGAGTTCATCAATCACCTCTCAAGAAAAGCAAATCAGGTCTATTTGCTTCCTTGTTGATAAAAAAAAAGTGGTATCAGGAGGATAACTGCCAGTAAATATCCGACTCCAGCTTTGTCTAGTTCCACCTCCAACAATCACCAGGATCTCATAAGGAAGTACAAGGTAACAGAATTTACTTCTGGAAATAAAAAACCTATGTCAAGAAACAAAACAAAACAAACCCCAAAACCGGAATCAAATTCAAACTAAGATTTTTTCTGCTCTCTCATCATCAACAATATTAGGAGCTTCTTCTTCCATTTAGTCTCACTGTCTTCAGGGGATTGGTACTTTCCAGACAGGAACCAAAATAACAAATTTTTGATACACATGGAAGAACACAGTCTAATTTACTGTGCAACAAGCACAAAAAGTAAGAAATAGGAAAACTACCAAGCCAGTGGATAAAGCCTGGAGAAAGCTGGTCCATTTAGGGAGGCACCATGGTACACAATATTTGCAGAGCAAACCCATACCCTAATGCTGCTCATCATGATAACAGAACAAAAAGATCACATAGACCTATTTCTCTGAAGAGACAACAACTATTTTTGGGCCCACATGAGGAGGTTTGGGATTGTGTCATCACAAAAAGCCAAGCTAAAACCCATTTTTATCAGTATTCCCCTTTTACTTTTCCTCCGTTGCAGGGTTTTACTGTTTGCTGGCAACCCAGAAGGGAAGGAGGAAGAGGAGTTCCAAAATCCAATTCCAAATAAATTTTGTGCTTAAACCTCAGATGTGCTTATTGAAACAAGCACTAACAAACAAAAGCATGAGTTGTCCCTTTTTGTCTTTGCCTCCCAATGTTCATGCGACACCCAGCACAATGATAAACAAAAAGGAGCTTCTGGACACACAGAATCAAAGGGACTGTTAAAGGATGACACGTGACACTGTCAATATGCTGAGGGCTGCCCCTCCTCTGCTTACTATCATTAGAGCTTTCTCAGCAGCAGCAATGAAAGCAGGTGGGGCAGTGCTGAACAGTTTCCATACCCTTAAACAGGCAATGACAATCAAACACAGGCTATACTCAGTCCACTGCAACCAGTGGTCATACAATAGCTTTGGTTTTAGTAAGAGTTTAAGGTCTAAAATTACACAAACTCTTTTTATACAAGATGATTTGAAACTAGAAGTGGGGCAGAGACAACTTCTGCTCAAGACACAGCCTGTAGCTTGTTCAAAGACCTACCTGAGTCGCTACCACATGCTCTCCATAGTGTAGCATCACCTTCCCTTTGAGAACCATCTGCAGCTGCTCCATGGACAGCAAGGGAAGAGCATTGCCCAGCAACCGGTAACACATGTAACTGAGTGGGAACAAAGAACATTCCCTCAGGCTAAGGCACAGCAGTAAATCCACACACAGGGGTAAGACAGAGAGGAAGTGCTAGGGCAGGGTACAGGAGCATGCAGGGAGATGGAAGTCAAAACCTCTGGGTCAAGAAACAGAAGGGTAACATGGGAAACAACAAACAGTGTATGTTAAAACAAACCTCACAGGTCCTGATTTCTCCTTCAATAGCCCGTTCTCCACAACTTCATTCCAGAACAGCTCAAAAGCACCTTCCTTCAGTGCAACTTGTAGCAAATCAAACACTACACTGGGCAATTTCTTGTCTTCCTTCTCAGATTTGGCAGCACTCTTCAGAAGCTCTACAAGTCTAGAAGAAGAAATAAAATAATGTGAGATCTGACCTGGAAGGGAATTGCCGAAGGCCAAATTCATCCTGCTGAAGGACACAGAACATTTCCTGAGAACTGCAGAACTGCACCTCCTGGGAGAAATGACACAACCGTAACTTGGGAACGTGCGTAACAATTAACACCTAACCCTTAGCAGCACCTGCAGTGGCAAATACAAGCAGGAATCATAATCACAGCCACATTTCTCTCACTGCTAGCCAAGAGGAAAAGAACATTCATTTAAACCTCCTTATTTAAGAACTTACCTGGAAATATTTTCCTTATTTACAACAGTAGGTGAGCCAAACAGCTTCTTCAGCTTTTTAGGTTTCAGAACACTGGGGAATTTCTGCATGCCCACAAGCAAAAGGTGCAGGTTCTCTGGAGATGTGAAGGCTGAAGAGATGTCACCTTGCAAGATGTCAAACAGGACCTCCTCAAACACAGTTTCAGGTACCTAGACAGGAAAGAGGGTGAGAGCATATGAGAAATATCTGAGGGCATTTTACTAACTTGCAGTGAAGTAAGTACATTGAAGTATTTGCATTGGAGGACATTTTACTAAAAGCTTGCAGTGCTCTGGAAACTCTAGAAATAGTCTTCATGGTGACACAACGAAAAATAAATAATGGATGTGTCCACGACTGCCAGACAGTCCCAGGTGCTTAACCATGGGGAGTAGGACAGTACGTTGTCATCAGACAGCAATTCCGGTCAATTGACTCCAGCTGCAATTGTTCTCTTGCTGTCTGACTGCTCTGCCTGTACAGCAGAGCAACCCAGGGACAAGGAAACTCTCCATTTTTATTTTATTTAACATTTTTATTTTATTTAACACTGCCAGTCTGCATATCTACAAACAATATCCACTTTAAAAAAAGGAAACAAACTCTTTTCTTTTACTACATACTCAGAGCTCTTTACTCCTTGTCCCTACATCATTTCATTCCCAAAAACCCAAAATTCAACCTTAGGCCCAAGGCTTGGTGCATAAAAAACGGTGGTTTGCTGTTCAGAGTTTTCAGCATACATCTGTTCAAAAGAGCAGATGGTCTAACATATCATCCAAGCAAGTGAAATGGGAAGCAACAGACTACGGGATTGTCCACAACGAAGTCAAACTAAGCTAAACCAAAGCACCTTCCTGGAGTACAAGCATCTGCCCACAGCAGGCAATACAGGGACAAGCTCCCATTGTTTACACTAACTCCTCCACACACCCTATAACTTCCAGCTATGAACAAACTAAAGGAAAATCTGACCCCAGAGCTAAGCCTTCTCTTCCTCCTGCCCCACCAACTCCCAACCCCACACGCTGTGCCTGTACCTCAGAGGTGATGTCTATAAGAGTTTTGCGCGGGAGATCTCTGAGGTGTGTCTGGTGATTTGTCAGCTGCTGGAGAAGCTGGATGCTCTCCAGCAGAGCTTTCTGGTCCTAGAAAGGAATGATAAGCCAAAAACACAGGACATATATCAGAAATTAAGCTGAAGGCTCAGGTAATAACCCAGTTTTTAGATGTTTATGCCTACTTGTAATAAGAAACATGCCATTGTTTCTTGATAGGCCACTCAGCTTTTTCCAAAATGGTGTTTTCCAGCTGGATATGACAACAGACCCCTACCTTCCAGCAGAGGTAGGAACCTCCTGTACTATTTGACACAGTTCCTACATTCTACTCAGGAACAGACATTAAAAAGGCACAAAGAGTCCACGCAATGGAAATGAACTGAACTTGATGCTGCAGGTGCCACTGCATCGATTACCCAGTGATCCAGCCTTTCTCTGTCAATCCTCTTTCCACATCAGGAGCCCCAGAACCAGAACTGACACACCTGACAGCAGTGTTACCTTCACAAGCCGCCCAGACTGGAACAGAGCCATAACTCCAAAAAAGTTCCCAAAGGCAGCATTTCTCACAAGTTTCTGAAAGAATAATAATAAAAAAAATTTAAAAGTAAAAAATCTACTTTCCTGAGAGGTTAGATTTCACATGCAGCTACATGATCAGTGGAACAAGAAGATTCAGCCTTGAACACCCTACCATGGGAAGAGAACATACTGAAAAGCAACCCCCTGCACAATGTTTAAGAACTGTCCTAGAGTACCTCTTCACTACATTGACAAATCTCAGCTAAAACAGGGCCAGATGATGTCATCAACTTCCAGGTTTTAGAAATATATGTTATTTCATTATAGTCAATTGCTTTAACAAGAACCTCAAAACTACACTATACACTAAGACTTCAAAAACTAGAGAAAAATTCATTTAAAGTAACAGTTGCCACGAGCTGACTTACTTTTTTCACTTTTTCCAGATTGTGCTTTTCTTTTATCTGTTCCAAAACACTGCACAGTGGAATTTCCTCAAAAGCCTGCAAAACCTGAGGAGAGAGATGCAATAGCTGTTTGCAGTTCTTCCATTTCATAACATTGTACTGGGTTAAGCTAAAATAGAGCTGAACAGCTGCTCAGCACAGCAGCAGATGTGCTGTTGTATCAGGCCAGAATAAAGACAACCAGATCAGTAAAGATGTATAGAACAGGAACTAGGCTGGGAGAACTGGAGTTGTGTAGCCTGGAGAAGGCTCTGGGGAGATCTCAGAGCTTCTTCCAGTGCCTAAAGAGGCTCCAAGAGAGGTGCAGAGGGACTTTGGAGTCCCAGAGTGCCAGGACTTCACACTGACAGAAGGTCAATTTAAGTTAGATACTAGGAAGAAATAGTTCCCTGTGAGGGCAGGGAGGCCCTGGCACAGGTTGCCCAGAGAAGCTGTGGCTGCGCCATCCCTGGAAGTGTCCAAGGCCAGGCTGGACAGGACTTACAGCAACCTGGTCTAGTGGAAGGTGTCCCTGCCCATGGCAGGGGGTTGGAAGGAGATGATTTTTAAGGCCCCATCCAATCCAAACCATTCTAGGATTCTATGCAAACCCAAATATACCTGCTGATATTCCAGGTTTTTTCCCTGTACATGACAGAATAATAATGAGAACATTTTGCTGAAACTGCCTGCCTCCGTAACAGAGGTAATCAAACTTTTCAGCATGGGCAAGGCCCTGATCAAAGCAGAATATACACAGGCTTTTCTGCTTTATCAAATTCTCAGGTGAGATGAGGTCACACATCACTGGTGATCCCAATCGCTGGGAGCCTGCTATGTTACAGACTCAACCACTGTAAAAGAGAAAAACTCTGAAGTGTTTGTTTAAGGGTGGCCTTTTCAGATATCAACAGACCAAGACCAGGAGCAAGACAGTTCTAAGAAGCAGTAATAGTACCAAATGCAGAATAATTGAAAACTTGGTCAAAGTTTGTAAATTAAGGACAGTCCTTGAAGCACAACGGAATTCTGTAGTATTAATGTGATATTGGTATAGTTCATAACTTTGTAAGAGTTTCTAAAGCAGAGTAGGGCCATTTAAAATCACTACGGTTATTGTGAGAGCCTGCTCTCCCATGTGCACGCAGGAGCGGTCAGAGGGGAGCCCCCCAGCCTTGCACAGACAGCAAGAGACCCCAGGCATAGACAGAGGCTGCCGACGGTTCTGATCCGCGCTGGGAAACACTGACCTGTGCCAAGGCCAAGCTGAAGCCGGGGCGGGCGGCCTCGCGGGTGGCCCCCAGTCCCTCCACCAGCCGCTTCAGGGTGTACTTGAGCTCATCGTCCTGCAAAAGAGACCGAGCTGGGCGGTGCCCGGGCTGCTCCGAGCGCGGCTCGGCCGCCGGACCCACGCGCCCGGCCCGCGTCCCGTCCCCACGGACGGGTTCCCAAGCGGGAGCGGAGGGATGAGCCGTGTGACCCGCTGCCCGCCCGCACCCACCGCCCCTCCGGCCCCCGCCTCACCTTCTTGCCCTCCCGCAGGTGCCGCAGGAGGCTCTCAGTGGCCGCCCGCCGCACCTCCTGCTCCGGCTTAGCGATGTCCCAGAAGAAGTCGAGGAAGGCGCGGCCCTG
>VZTG01004585.1:619106-663731 GCA_013397845.1 Melanocharis versteri
GGATGGGCGGAGGGAACGTGCCTGAAGGGCTGGAGCAGGGCAGTAGGCCGCTGTGCTGGCGGGACGAGACGCCCCCGGGAGCGGGCAGCGTTGTGGTGCCTGCGGCGGGAGGAAATGGGAGGGCTTTGTGGTGTCTCCGCTCGAAGAGCCCTGGGAGCCGCCGTCCTGCGTTATCCGAGGCTCCGAGTGCTGACTGTAAATCCCTGATCCTTAGGAATCGGGTTTGTCTCTGTGTCTTTACTGTAGAGTGTTTTTACGTGAGGAGCTACAAAGATAATAGTCAGTAATTAGAAGTTTGTCTTAAATCAGGTTAGGAAGGTGCAATCAAACAATTGATTTTTTTTGGAGGTTGGTGCTGTTACAAGTTTTTGTGTGTTCTGAAATAAAACAGTAGGCATAAATCTGTGGAATAAACTTCCTTGTGAGCAAATCTTCACAAGTATATTACTGTATAATCTAATCTTCCAGGGTGTATTTCCTGATCGACAGTGTTTGTGCTCTTTTCTGCTCTTAGATGAATAACTTGGTTTCGTTTCAGACTCTTTAGGCTCCTCTTAGGGAGGAGCTGCTGGAGTTAGAACAGCAGTAAGTTTTTCTTGTCTTTGGAAATACTCTGACACTTCAAGCTTTTCAAGCTTATTTTCATGCACTGATACCCCTTGTGTCTAATTCAGAAATGTCCCAGAGCAAACAGATGATGTAGCCACTTGCATTTCTGTTTTTTTTTTTTAATTCTGTAACGAAATAACCTTGCTGGCTGCTTATAGTGGCACTTGACTCATAAACTCAGATATTGCTGCACAGTGTATCCTAGTCAATGTAGGCATTCTGTGAAGTAATAAAATGCCAGTTAAAATTTTATTTTATATTCAGATTCCTGTAAGAGAACTTAAACTTGCTCACAGGGAAGATGTCGATCCTTGTTTGGTAAACTAAAGGCATCCTGCAAATTAGTAGATGTCTTTACAGATAAGAAAATGTGCTTTTTCTGATTTACCTGCAGTTCTAAACATCAGATACTACTAATATTAGAGTCCAATGTATACTTCTATCTAATTTATCATTATCACTATTAAGTTACTAATAGCTAATTCACAGTTTAACAGATCTCTGTGTGTATTGTATGAAGTCCTGTAATATATGAAGTGTAAGGAAAACATGACTGTTCTTGAAGGTTCTGATTAAAGAATCCCATGTTAATTTAAAGTGGCTCCTGCTCATTTTTAGGCGCTGTAGGAATAGTGTAAACTCAACTGAGATGGAGTAGTTTTTGTGGAAGTTGCATTTTGCATAACCTTTGGCGTACATAGCGAGTGAGCACAGGATTTCAGTATGACAGATGGGAAACCAGTGCCCAACAGGTTCTAACATATGTAAGTTATCTACCTCTTTCTCATAATCATCAAAATTATGGTGGAAGAGCATCAGGATAGGACTGGTGTGATGTGATGGGATTTTGCTACACCTGAGATGTTTAATGATGCACTGACTAAAAGCTGAATCATAATATTAGGGGATGCAAAAGTCATTTTATTCCTGGTGAAGAATGCGGTGCTGACATAAATGACAAAAGGCTTACTATAAGCTTTTTAGAAAGTGTTCTGGAGCCTAAAATTTGACAGGAAATCGTGTAGTTAAGCGTACTGAGGCCTAGCTGAAACTGAACATCTGTAGAGCTTCTCAGACTTGAAAGAAAGGGAGTGTTTACCACTCCTGACTCGCTGCTAGGCTGTTTATTTAGGTGTGGCTTGAAGTGCTGGGCACCCTACTAAAGGTTGAGATTCACCTGTTGAAGTGCTGCACGGTTCAGTGAAAATGGGGAGTTAGTCCTTATGCTTCTGGCAGCTTGGATCCCATGACTTACCCATCTAGCATTAAAAGATATCTCCTAATTTTTAGGCTTGGGTAAGCTTTTTGCTGAAGACATCTGATACTTACTCCAGACATGTCCTGGGTTGCTTGAATAAATTGGGTTTGCATTTAGTGTTGTGGTCTTGGAGGGTTGATGCTGTCATCCTGCTAATCCTTATGCTGCCCCAGAAAAGCTCTAATGTCAGAACCCAGGTAGGCTGTTGTCTCTGTGCTGTGCAAAAGTTAAATCCTGAGCTTTGATCTCTGGTGAAAAGCTATTTAACTCAAATACTGGCTTTCAAAATATCCTTTATTTTGAACTTCTGGCAGATCTTCTTTTCTGGAGACGTAACTAAACTTTGCAAAAGAGTAGATTCATAATGGGAGTTGAGTTGTTTTCTACACAATATGGCCAAAGTCATTAACTCAGCCCACCAAAGTTTAATTATGGGGGTGCTTCTAGAAGCAAGCTTTCCTCTTCAGCTTTCTGCTTTGGTTTTCTGAGAAGGAAATCAAGTCATGTCTTTTAGATTCCCGCAGTAAGATAACATAATTATCACCTAATTGTGTTTAAGCAAAAGTTTAAAGTGGGGGATGCAGATACTCATTCAGCGCTCTGCTTTGCTTAGTTCAGATGTGTTTTCAATTATTTTTTGTTACTTTTGTCGTACTTTGCAAATGAGAGAATCTTCCAATCTCATTGTTTGGTGACTGAAGTCAGCCCTTTTATTTCACTGTTTCCGTGTTGAAAAAAATGTAGAGAAGTACAGAAACAGTTTCTTTTTGTGTTGCTATACCTGAGTTCCATAAGAAACTTGGTTTGGAACTTAGTTATTGACTGTTCTTCAAATGGACACTAAAATACCAAAGGTATAGTTATATATTTGATAACCAAAGCCTTAATATCAAATTGGAAAAGAATATTTAATTTTCTGACATTAAAATCAGTCTGGATTGCACAATAGGGCATGGATTTCCACACATGCACCATGTGAAGTTCTGTTGCACTGTGGTAGAAAGGAGGTTTGTCTGTAGCACAGAAAATCCTTTTGGGGATTGAGGGTGTGGTTTTAGAAGTGGCTCAAATGGAGCTGAGTGGAGGTTGCTGATGAAAGTTGTGGTTCCAGCCCTTGCTCTCCTCCTTCCCATCTTGGCGAAGTTTTCTTTGCAGCTGTCCAGATCACCTTGTTGGTCTGGCTGAGGGTTCAACTCCAGGGTGGGTTTTTAGGTGAATCAGCTCCTTGTGAGGTGACTGGCGGCTCAGGGAATGTCCTGAGAATATATACAAGGAGGGAATGCTCCTTTGAAACTCAATTCTGATGTTCCTATAGGACATAAACATTAAGATTTTGTTTTTTGGATGCAGATTAAATGTATGGTATTTTAATAGCTGTTCCTAATGCTGTAGATGAGAATTAAGGACAAAGGCATGGAACTGGTTCTTTGTGTTATGGGATTATTTAGAACAGCAACTCAGCTTTCTTGGAGTTCCTCCTTAAAACTCAATCTTGTGATTAAAGTAATTCACAACTATTGCAGCTTTAGTTCTCCAGTATGTTTTTGACTTGTTAATGAGACAAAGGCAGATAAGGAATATTGTCAAAAATGCTAAAATGCAAACCTGGGTGGACACTAATTAAAGATACGTAGATTGTGATTCAAGTAGATTTAGCAGCATGTTGATAGTGTTGGTGACAAATGATTCTTTCATGGAGCTGCTAAATAAGGCACAAATTGACAGGCTCACCTAGGAAGAGTTAAGGAATCTTACTCAAGCTTAATGCATTATCTGCTTCATTAGTAGTAAAATATTTATTCTTGAATGAAAAAAGAATACTGTCAAGTACCTTGCTTGCCCAATGGATTTTTGAGTGCATGCAACCAGCCAGAATAAAAGGAAATGATAAAATTATTTGACCTTCTGGATTTTAGGAAGGACTCTGCAGCAATCTAATTGGTCCATGTCACATTGGCAAATCCTGCTTTGGTACAGCTTGTGTTCCACCTTGGTTTTAAATGCATGGGGAGCCTCAGGGAAAGGGAACAGACACAAGCAAAGCCCAGTAGAAGGAAGGTGATAAAGGGAAGATGGACAGAGTAGTAAGTAGATATTTCAGGTAAAGGTCAGATTGCTTATGTAGGACGAATGGTGTTGGAACCAGTGGCGTGCTATAGTCTACAAATCCAGGTGCTTTAACTTCAGGTTGCCTTTTACATACTTCACTCTCCGTACAGAAATTCCAAGTTGGCTTTTGAAGATTAGGCTCTGCAGGAAGTTCACACAGATGTGTTACATTAGTACAGTAAAGAATTTAGCTGGGACAATTTGGTTCCTCAGCACCCAGTGCCAAGAGTTTAACTGGTACTGAGGGACAAGACAGGAAAAGACCACCCAGTTTACCTCTCTAATACACAAGACAAAAGAAAAAGTAAGCTTCCAGACAGCACGGAAATTTTTTTCCTGCCTCAGAACCCGTTGTTCAATCAAATTTATTTTGTGTTCAATTCAAGGCATTCCACTCCAGGAATCCAACAATTACGGCCACAGCATCAGACTTAGGGGAAGGTGTTTCTGTTAAGCTAAATGTTGCTGAGATAATTTGGATGATTGCGGAGTGGGTGTTGGTAATACACTATTTAGTTAAAAGCATTGGATCCAGCTTAATTTCCGGATAAGCTGACAAACCTGTGCCGTACAAGTGTTCATTGCTATAAATTATTCTTAAAATCTATTCCAAGATTTTTTTTTAGAGGCAGTGTTTTTGAGCAGGAGACAATAGAGATAACCTTACGTTGCTTTCCTTAATGAATTGTGGGTTGAGAAGTTCATTCATCACTTCAATAATCAGTTCACTTCATAATGTATTCAGTCTCCCACTGAGGCACTGCATCAGGTAATACTGGAAAGGAGTTGACCAACAGTTCAGGTGACAGGTACAGGCAAAAGGATAGAAAAACCAACCAAAGCTGTGGGAAAATCGACTTGCAGCTAGACATAGCGCCTGAGCAGTGCTATGGACTGCACTGTGGCTGTGCTGGGAGGCCATTCCAGAGGCACTGGGCTTTTTCCAACAGGTCTCGTGGTGGTGGCCTTGGTTCCCGCAGAAATAAGGAGCTGCCAACAGAACCCCCTTTCACAGCATATGTGGGAAATCTGCCCTTCAACACTGTCCAAGGAGACATAGATGCCATCTTCAAGGATCTCAGCATAAGGAGCGTACGACTAGTCAGAGACAAGGAAACAGACAAATTTAAAGGTGAGTATTCAGGGTTCTTTGGTGGTAGATGAAAAATTAGTAGGAGAAAAAGTCACTTTAATAGGGAATTTCAGTCTAAAACACAGGTGTTCTCTGCTTTTATGTTGACTTATGCCGGTTTTATTATTCGCTAATATGTAAATATATCATTTGAATGAGAGTCACTGTACCATCATTTTGAAATACAGAGTAACGTGAATGAGGAGGCAATATTTGCCCTGACATAAAAGAACTATCTCAAACCATGTCTGATATGAATTCTACCAGAGCTGACCCACTTAAGTCCCATGACCTTAAGCATTTACTTCAGAAGACTCCCATTGCTTCAGCTCTGTCTTTTTTTAGTAGAGAGGGAGAAAAAGCAAGTAGATAACCCATTCAAGCAGTTGTTTTAGAGGATGCAAATTCAATTGCTATGAGAATTGTCTGGTGGAAATGGACTGTATGTGTAAGTTACTTTAAAGGGTGGAAAAGGGTTACCTTGGATAACAGAGGGCCTTTGAAAAGGAGTAAATCCACTAAATGATGTGACACAAAATCACACTGCTGGCCACATAAATATTTCAATTTCTTGTTTAAAAACAGTAGGAATGAAGTGTCAGTATTCAGCTGAGTAACTGTCTGAAGGCATAGATCAGATCTAATCTATAATGAGAACTCTGTGGAAAAGAGAGTTAGGCTCTTGGCATTCACAGAGTGCCCAGAGTTCTGTTTCAGGATTTGCCCCATCATTAAGAGGTGCAGGCAAATGTGTTCATTGTTGATGATGATTGGTTTCTGAGCCATGTGCATCTTGCATGTGCACATCACAACTCATGTTTAAAAGAGAAGGGAGCTATTAGCAGGCATGCAGGAGAAGTAGCCTCTTACAAAGGCCTTTTAAAGTGCTATTAACTTGAGATTTGTTTCTTACAGGATTTTGTTACGTAGAGTTCGATGAGGTGGAGTCGCTCAAGGAAGCTCTTACATATGATGGTGCAGTAAGTACACTTGCAATTAATTTGTGAAATCAAAGACAAGCATAAGTCTCAAACTCTTTGGCAGCCCTTATGATACATGCTGAACAGATTCTCCCCTTGATTTAACAGCTTTTGGGTGACCGATCACTCCGAGTGGACATAGCAGAAGGCAGGAAACAGGATAAAGGTGGCTTTGGCTTCAGAAAAGGCGGCGGGCCTGATGACAGAGGTGACTTCCATTTTTCTAAGTAGCTTCTTAAATATAACGGTTGTAGTTATGGCTTCTGGTGCTGACTAATGCTAAGACAAGGCATGCAAGTGAACACAAAGATTATATTGAAAGGCTAAATTTTGTATGTATATATATGTAGTGTTTCTATCCAGCTGCTGCTGCTGTTCCTGAGGTGCCTGAAATTCAGCTGTGCTTTGTGTCGAAAGGCTGGATGTGTTGTCACTCCTAACCCAGGAAGTGAGACCAATACCCCTAATAATGTGTTGCGTCTTGCAGAGGACAATCATAAGCCCAACAGTCTGATCTGCTACTATTTTATGATGATGTATGGAAAGTGAGTAAGCACATGTAGACAAGTGCTTATTTTTGAGTATGTCTCTTGTTCCAGTGTAAAAACATTCTTGCCTGTAGTTGAAGGTTGGTTGAACCAGACTCACCAGAGGTTTCCGTTGAATGTGTATTAGAGAGACTTTTCTGACCACTTATTCTTGGTTAATTTAGACTGACTGTTTGTTCCTGTGCAATGGAACTTGGTAGTACCAAAAGAAAGGGATTTTCTAGCAGCATAACTTTGGATGTTGAAGGACTGAAACATTGGTTTGGTACTCCCTTGCTCAGTCTTTCCCACAGCTTCAGACCTGAACACAATTGTGGCTTTTTTCCTAGGAATGGGAGGAGGTTCCCGAGAATCCAGAGGAGGTGGATGGGATTCCAGAGATGACTTCAGTTCTGGTATCAGTATTAACACTTATACAGATAGGAAGCCTAAAAGGCACTGAAATGTTCTCATTTTCATTTGTCACCATTACTGGTTTGGTTGAACCTACTGCATATGCCAGCTTTGGACATCCTGCAGCTGTGGTGGGATTCCTCATGGGGAATCTTCTGTTGCCTTGTAACAGAGGAAAGTGTCTTGATAGAAAATTCTATGAAATGACCGTAAATGACAGAATTCTTGTCCAGATGTAGCCTCTGGGTAACTGTTTTAAGCATTTTGCAAACATACAACTAAGTAAATTACTGAATAGTAGCAGAAACAGACAGATCATGTAGGAAGGCTGATATTCTGTCAGAGCAGAGGCTTTCATCTTCTCAAGGAGATGTGATGTCATGGCACGTGTGTTCCTGAAGTAACTGACTTCTCTGAAGTCAGATTAGTGTTCCAAAGCACTTGTAAATGCAAAATGTTCCTGAGCTTTTAGACCTGTTTTGGTAATGCAGCTGCAGCAAGTGACTGAGCTTGCTGAGTGAAAGGTAGTGACAGAGCCACTGGGTTTGCTCTTAACTTCCAGTCAGTTCCAGCTATTAGAATGCAGGGTGGTATGAACACAATTGCTTTTGTCCTCTGAACTCATGGGTTTGGTCCATTTTCTGATGGGGAGATGTTGGCAAGTACAACTTTGCAATGCCTGGTCTCTGCGTGAGTGGAATGAACGAAGTAGGATAAGCAAAGTGTGCCTTTGCCCCCAGCATGGAGTGGAGCATGGTGCTGGAGAGAGGAGCTTGCTGCAGTGCTGCGCTTAACCTGCCTTTGGAGCTGAGTGTTCTGTGTCACAGCTTCGTACCTTCTTTGGCAACTTCTCCAAATACAGATGCATTTCAGCCTGTTAAATGCTGGATGAGTGATTCGTGAGCCAGAAGTTTAGCATTTCAGTCTTAGCTGCTACAGAAGCTTTTCTTCTTAGGTTGTACAGCCTTGCTCTAGATCAATTCTTTAAAGATGTCTGTTTGGCCCTGAAGTAAGTAAGGGACAGCTCTGCACTCTGCCAAACACTGAAGTGGAAAGGAAAATCTCAGCTGGGAACCAAACAACTTTCTCTTCCAGGCAGCTTCTGAAAATCTGAGTGTATTCCCTTTCTGTATACTGATAGCCTGAAGTATCCTCCTTCCACTGAAATGCAGGCAGTGGGGGCTTGGAGAGATACTCAGGGGTAGTCACTGGTACAGACTGGAACTCTGGTCAGTGACGGGTAGTTCTCGATTTACTTTTCTTTGCGATACATAAGCTGAAGAAATGCAGTCAGTTTTAAGTCTGATTTGTTTTTTTCCCCAGCCCTTTAATTAATCTAGTAAATACCTGGTCAGTTTATAGTACAGCCAAACAGCCCTGGGGTTTTACTCTGTTTTATAAGGACTGTGTATTTCACTACTCCCCCGCTATTTTCGCATTTGCTCTGCTCCTGCAGATTTCATGCTAAGGCTGTAGCCAGTGTGATGATCTGGCTATGGAAGTACTCTGAGTACTTGTAGTGTTGTCTCTCAAGTCAGCTAATGGTGTTAACAAACTGAAGTTGCAGCCAAGGTTCATATTTTAAACTCACTTCACCCGCTCTCCAACACTCCAATAAGTGGATCCTTTTAAGAATCCTCTAAGTGGATAAAGCACTTTCTGAACTTGGCATTAGTATACTTGGTTTCAAAAGGAGCCTGAACAACTCCTCCAGAAGGTGCTAGAGCTCTGTGAAACCATCTGTCTGCAGACAAAGGCTCTCAGTGCATCACCTTGGACTGACAGCGGTGACTAGCAAGGTTTTCCAGTCATCCAGATAAGTAGATTAAAAACATTGTGAAAGATGCTCTTTAAATTCACTGTCTTCCATCTTCAGGATTCAAAGATGATGACTTCTTGGGAGGTCGGGGTAGAGGAACTCGCCCTGGAGACCGGCGACCACCAGGTGCCTCCATGGGAAGTGGTGGCACTGGTCGCTTCAGAGATGGGCCTCCCCTTCGTGGGTCTTCCATGGACTTTAGAGAGCCAACAGAAGGTAAACTCCTACCACGTGTGATTTGGTCTTCTTCTGCAAAGGAGACTCCTGGTTTCGTTGTCAGGTTAAAGCTCCTGCCCTTGACAGGCAGATCTCACAAGTGGAATGTTTTTCCTTTCAGAGGAAAGAGCACAGCGACCCCGACTCCAGCTCAAACCTCGAACAGTCGATACTCCCCTCAATCAAGTAGCCAATCCAAACTCTGCGATCTTCGGAGGAGCCAAGCCCCGGGAGGAAGTAGTAAAAGAACACGACTGAGTTTGGGGTTGAGAGGGAATGGGGAGGCGGGAGAAAAAGCAAGACAGTACAGAGTGACTAGCTCTGCTGGAATGTCAACCCTGCAGTTTACCATTCCTGCCATCTGGTATTTGTCCTCTTTGAAACCGAAAACACAGAGCTTGTGAATGCATGTCAGCTGTTAACAAGTGGTTTTTAGTACGTTCTTGGCTTTGCTGTATCTAGTGCCTGCTTTGTGCTGAGTTTCCCTCTTCTGTTTCCTTCCAAGCAGCACAGTTGCCAGTAGATAAGGCAGTGTGGCTGCTTCCACAAGTGTGGAGGTCTCTGGACAAAGGTGCTGCTTCACTTCTTCCTTTCTGGGTTTGTTTTACTTTAGAAGCACAGGTTAGACTTAGTTATTTCCCTGTATTGTTTCCTTTTACTTCCTCAGTGTTCCTCTTCTGACTTGCATGTCTCGTTCTGTATTGCTGTGGCTCTGAAGAGGAAAACTGAAGAGTCCAGATGAGTTGAGCAGAAATTTGCAGTTCTGAGTAGTGAAATACCATTTATGACAATTGGTGATAGTCATTGTTCACAGCAGAGCCCCTTATTAAACTAAGGGGAGGCAACTGCCCTTTCACATGGGTTGCCAGGAAGGATCAATTTAATGGATGCCTTGCCTGACAAGCCTGGTGAATAGCGGGTGGAATCAGTATGGATAAAGCCTCTGCCAGCAGCCTCTTCCTGCTGGCTCTTGACTTCCAAATGGTGTGATGCTACTACACCTCTGAGCTCAAAGTTAGTGCTGCAAAGCCATGCCTGTTTGAGCACAACTGCTCACTGGCTCTTTTTGCTTACTTTTGGGTTTTACATGTTTGGTAAATTTTTAAATGAAGTTTCTACAAATAAAAATTGACTTTTTTATTTTTGTTGAAGGAGTGTATACTTTGCCATGCAGTATTTGATCATCACTATCCCCTGTATTTCTTTGCCCAGTGGGGTACAGTTTTAGGACCTCAGCTTTCAGAATACCTTGAAAATGGGCAGATTAGAAATCTTTCTGCTATAGATTCTCGTGTAGAAGTTTGGGTAAAAAGCATCTCTTGTTGCTGCACCTCTCTTCACTTGAAATGTTTCTTGTCCGTGTTGTGGGAGGAGGGAGGAGAGGCCAAAGCAAAAGGAGAAATTATTAATGTTTAAAACCAAAACCTGGTTCTACCACTGAAGTGTGGACATGTCCAGTGTATGGGAAAAGCTTGGGCCCATATTGCCAGTGCTGAGAGCTTTCAGATAAACCAGCCAGCACCCCAGAGTACTTACAAGAGGAGGTTGGAAGCATGGCTGTCCCACTACCAGCACCACTGCTAGTGATTAATTTCTTCCCTAAGATTCCCATTGTAAGTCAGAGTCCCAGCAATTTACAGAACTACTCTTTCCTTCTTTCTGCCTTTCACTTAATCTGCTTCTGAGATAAGAACCATTTGTCTAACACTAATACTTAATTTAAGACAGACATGCATTTGTGTGGTTGTATTCCAAAACAATAATTGATCTATTTACATCTTCAATGTGGAAAAGATTTTAAGAACAAATTCCCATATAAAAACTCACTTCTAGTCAAGACAGTTGACTTTTAAATGTAAAAACAAAAGAAAAAAAAATTCCAAACACTTAACACATTCTGCTTCATAACAAAATAAATTTATGGATATGGTATTTTGTGAATGATCTTTTAAATAAAAGAAAACATTAAGTAATATTTAACATTGGTCTTTATTTGAGTCTACCATGTTTTTCCCCCCCTCAGTTTTCAAATCCTGTGTTAATTTGTCCTAGAGCCATTCTGATACAAAATAAGGTGGGGAAGAGGAAAAGATGAAGGGGAGGAATCTAATTTAAAGAGTGCTGTAACAGTGAAGTCAGAATTGTTTATGGGTAGAAATGAGCCCAGCTTCTTTGTCCTGTGACTTCAGTGCCACTTGAGTGCATTGCTAAGGCTGCCAGGTGGGATTTGGAATTCCTGTAGCGTGCAGGTCTTGCAGCTGATCCAGCTGTGCTCCTCCAGATGGGTGCTGCTGCCTGGTGCTGGGCACAGGGCAGGATCTGTCCTTCCAGTGTGAGTACTGAGCAGTGTCATGTGGGCTTTCTGCGGGGACAGTAAATGAATCAGCTACTGCTTTTTCGCCTACTTCCTCCAAACTTTTCCAGCTGACAGTTTCCCACTAGGTATAATGGTTAAGGAGGCTGGTGCCCTGTGGCTTTGAAGTGTGTGCTTACTGTAGGGTAAGTTGAAAGAGGTAGAGCTGTGTTTTTATTGAGGAAGTGAGCTCTGACCTCCCTGCTGGTTTTACTGCTTTCCATAGCCTGAAAGGATGGGAAGTGTTCCTGCTTCCAGCTACTCAGTCCGCCCTCTCTTTAGACCTCCTAACTGCAGCTTGAGCAGAGTCCCAGTCCTGCTCTGGAGCCAGTGCTGCAGCTGTGTGTGCCAGCACCTGGCTGTCCTGCCTGTCAGCCTGAGGAGTGTGGAAGAGCAGGGCTGGTTGAGAGTTGATCCCCTGCAGCTCTTGCCACAGCTGATCTACAGCTGCTCTGTCAAACTGGTGCTGCTGGAAGCAGGGATTTCATCACTGCATGGAGAAAAGGAACCCTGATGTGTGAGAGAGGTGGCAAATGGCTCATCTTAGTTCTCAATGTCTTTTTCTGTATCTGCTAATACTGGTTTGGTCAAGGGCTTCCCACTAGTGAATGCAGCCTGATACCAAAATCACTGTGTTTGGTGGGTTTTTTTTGTTTTCTTTTTGTGTTTTTGTTTGTTTGTTTGGGGGTTTTTGGTTGGGGTTTTTTTGAGTAATTTTTCATATGCGAACATTTATGCATTGTCTGGTTTCTTTGGAGCATTCCACACTGTGCTTCCCATGTGGCTCAGGGTCAGACTTGTCCAGTCCTCTTTCTTTCTCTCCTTAAAAATCTAGTGGATGAACATTTTCCTATACAGAAGCTTATCAAATCAGCTTGTGTCAACAGTTGACACAACTACATTTAATATATGGAAGTGGCATTTAAGTTTTGTAGGAGGAAGCAAGATTATTTTCTTCCCATCCCACCAGGAAAAGCAGTTGAGGTTTAACCTGTGATGCTTAACTTTACCTGCAGCTTCAAGGTAAGCCTGGCATGGCAAAGCCCAGACTGAGGAGGTACCAGCAGTGTAGCAAATGGATCATTCACTTTGTGGCTGTTCACGTTTTCACTGAGTTATTTCTGGTAGCTGTGCAGAGCTTTCTTCCAGCTTAAACTTAGAAAAATAAACAAAACTGAAGGCAGGAAGGCACCAGGCAGGTTTTGGAACTGAAACCAAGTTTGTTGTGCTACTGTAGGAAGTGCTTTGTTGTATTACTCCAGTTTGGTTGCAGGTGGGGAAGGTGGGAGTCTGGAAGAGCTGTTGGACACTGGAGCAGTGAACAGTACCGTTTAATGTGCTGCAAAACTCTGCTGTCAACCACCAAAAAATAATCCCCACTGAACTCCTGAGTCCAGGAATGCCCCTGGGAGAGCTCATCCCAGTCCTCAGGGCAGCACCCAGTGCTGGCACGGGTGTGTTGCCGACTCATTGGGCTATGCGAGTGTGGAGCAACTTCTGAGGGGCCTCTTAGTGCTTGTGGCCATCAAGGTTGTTCTGATGGCTGAAGAAAGAGGTGGAGGAGTGTTCACACCCTCAAATAACAGGCTAGTGGTGGTAGAATCACATTGAATTCATGCCCTCAAGTGTGGCTTACTGGCCTTCCTAAAGCAGCAGCAACTTGTTCACCTGCCGAGATGTGCTGCCACTACTCGGAGTCTCCAGTGCTGACCATGAATTTCTGAAGTTCTGCAGATGTCCCAGGGCTGATGATGATTGTGGCCAAGCTTGCTGTCCCAGCTCAGTTTTGGATGATACTGATATTTTTAACTTATGAATACTGTTAGAGTTTCAATCCTGACTTTAGGACATAGTCTAGTAGGAGCATTTGCTACCTGTAGTACTGCCTGCTGACTTATCTTCAGAAAAGATGATAAAATTGTCAGAATTTTAGAGCAAATCCTGTAGTATTGCAACCCTTCCTCTTTGTAGGAAAGATTTAATACTAAAGCCAGCAAATTTTGGAATGCACGTGCAACCTCTTCAACCAGAATGCTGGTGTGTTGCAGCTTGCACAGCAGCCCTTGTCCTGCTGCCTGCTTTGGACAAATCTGCTTGGGGTGACGTTGCTGGGATCCCCGTTCCCCTGGGTGTGTTTTGGACACAGGCTCTGTGTATCAGCTTGGCTCCAAGGCGTAGTCACAGGTTTTCTGTACCAGCCCCATTCCCTCTCCGTGCACAGAAGCTGTCTCATGGTTATTTGCACTCACAGCAAGAGCGCAGGCGAGGAGCTGTTAACATTGAGCATCTTGAAATCTGTGTTAAGTTTATGTTTTACATTTTGATGGTTTCTGTGTTTCACTACCAGTGGAGTGCAAAGGCTCTGAAGGAAAGGGACCACTTGCCTATTGCAGCATATTCTACTGTAGAATCAGTTACCTTTGTACTTCTCAAGGGCTTCCCTGGGATGGATTCTCGGGATGCAATTTAGTTGGTGTTGCTTGTCTTAAATTTTTAGAAAGGGGAGTTTCTGTGACTGAAACAGAATTTGATTTCCAGCTGAGAGTAGAATTTTCTCATCTGGTAGTTGACTTGCTCCTCTTAAATGCCACTTACCCACTGCAGGAACGAAGTATATTAAAAGTGGCAGAGAGACATCTTTTATTTGGTGCATACATTTTATTTATATAATCTGTAATTTATTCTGTTGTTTGTGATAGCACTTGCTGTAGCAGTATTAAACCAAACTGAATAGATGCATTTAGGATGGTGTAATCATATTTTTGACCACGCTTGCTGAAAGGCTTTAATCCTTCAGTGCCAGACACTTGGCTCTCAAGCCTGATGCACATTAGTAATAGCAATACTTTGATGACATTGTATGTTCAGCCCCTCTCCTGTGCATTAGGGCCTGCAGGGAAGCTCTGCTGTTCTCCTGTGTCTGCTCACAGGAACCCGAGATGGACACAAGACACGAGCCATTAGGTTCTGGTGGCACATGTGGTGTCTCAGTGTGCACATGCTGTCAGCATTACTGGGTCTGAAATCGTGTTCCTCATCTTCCTGTACCTGTTTGAGTGACTAAATCTAAAGCATTTTCTGGTTTCCTTTTCCTTCATGGCATCGACTCTGTTCCATGACATCACCTGCTCAACAGCAGGTTCAGTGTGACATCAGCTTCCCTCATTTCTGTCCCCTCTGCAGCAAAGTACATCCAAGGGCTTTGAGGACTTTCAGCGCTGTTACAGGAACAGCCCTCTTACCTGTGTGCTCACCAATTCCTGTGTAAAGCTCTAGAGTATCCCAGGGTTGATGTTTTTGGGATGTTATTGCTGGGAATGCTGCCACCGCCTTTCTGCCCAGTAGGTTTCAGCCAGGTTAGTGTTCCCTGTGGTCAGGATTTGCTTCCTACCACAAGATTGTTCTGTTCATGTCACCGTGCTCCTGAGATCTGCCTCTTTCTTTTAAATAAACCAAAAACTCACAAAGTACCTCTATAAACCCCTGCAAAATCTGTACTGTAACGAATCTGTATAATTTGTATTGCTGTATAAAAATTCAAATAAAAGCATTCAAACCTTCTAGGTTTTTGTCTTCAAATTTAAGAATTATTGTGTCTACAAGGAGGAACTCAGCAGGATAAGAACAGGAAGCTTTATGGCCATAGGGATGTTTGGGATCAGTCTTTGCGAAGTTTACTTGGCCAAAGTTTTGTGAAGCACCCAGGGATCCTGGCTGTGAGATGACTTTCCACAGGGTGGTAGCAGCATTTCTTTTCCTTCAGCAGGAATGGAGCCACTTTCAGTTTCATCTCAGAGAGATCCAACGTGCAGCTGGGGCAGGGAAGGAGGAAGCACTTCCCCTCTGCCTGGGGAAAGGCTCATTCCACTACAGCAGAGAGAAAAGCTGTTTCTAGCTGTATACAGAACTATTCAGCGCTACTTTGGCACATCAGAAAATTTCCTCCAAGATGTGGCTTCCATTAAAGCTGCTGTGAAAATGCTGCTAAACAAATGGAATGCATTGTAATCCCAAATAGTGGTTGGAATGAGACACGTGTTCATTCTGTCCCAAAGCAGGAGGGGCTTGATGCTGGTGCACAGCAATGTTTGACTCGCAAAGCTGATGAGCTTGGAGCCTGTTGGAGCTCAGAAAACATGGAGCTTTCTCAAACCTTCCAGCATTGGGTGTGTTTGTGCAGAAGGTGAGGTTTAGATGATGCCTTGTTTTCCAGTCCTTGTTTCACTGCTGATTTTTGATCAGTGTTAGTCTCAACACCTGATTGAAGCAAAGTCAGCTGGTCGTTGAGCAGCCCCCACCTTTATCGGAAATGTAAATCAGCCCTCAGGGCATTTGGCTTCCCAGGGCCTAGCTAAGCTGGGCAGGGTAGAAGATGGGTTCTAATGAGCTCTCTGGACACAAGAGATCTCTCTGCAGCTTGTCAGCTTTGTATCAAAAGGTGAAAAAATGCGTTAGGTTAGCCGGTGAACCTGCCTGAAGGAGTAGGTACTTTGTTTGTTATGGGGGGAAAACAAACCCAAGTTGAAATGGGTGAGCTTAGAAAAGAACACGAACGGTGAAATTACAGTATGGTGTTTCCATAACTTATTGCAGTAGATAAAAACATGCTGCTCCTGTGTCTTTGACCTTTTATCAAATCAGAAATGGTTTCTAGCAGCAGGTCTCGGTGAGGCAGAGGGGTTACAGGAGGGAGAGGACAGACAAGGGTAAAGCCCAGTTTCCCAGCCTGGGTTTGGTGCCTGAGGGGTCATTTTGGGTGTGTTGGAGGGGGGTTGGTCTGGCCTCATGAAGAGCAGAACCTGCGGCTGTGCTGGAGGGTACTCGGAGTGAGGACTCATAATAAACCTTTATATCCAGCCCTTCTGAGGAGGAATGTGAAGAAGGGAGATAGGATCCACACAGAGGCATGTGCTGCTGCAGTAATGACCCTCTAATCGAGGTGGTTGGCCTCTACAGAGGACTTGTGCCTTTGAAGGGCATCACTCTCCCCAAGAGCTGTTCTGTCACACTGGGGTGACTCTGCTGCAGTGCTCCTTGGGCACAGGAGCAGCTTCTGCCTGCTCTGGAGAGGCTGTGGGGGACTAACGTGAGCTGCAGCCCAAGCCAACCAGGGTAACGTCCACACCACTGAGTCATCCTTGAAGCTGTGAGACCCACCAGAGAACCTGTAAACAAATATGTGGCACCTTTTTAGCAGTGGCTGTTCCTGTTGAAACTGATTTCAGATACAAAAGATGAACTTTAAATGTCTCCAGCATATTTCGAGTATCAGTTCTGCTATAAAGAATTCTTTTGCAAAACTTCTGTTGTCAGCTTATGTTTGAATACGTAAAAACCCTGCTAGAAAGCTGTTAATAAACTATTTAATCGCTAAGACCTCTGCTAGAAATGCCAATTTTGTAACAACTCCTTTGGCAGTGAAAAAAACATTTCACATTTTGCAATGTCCTTTACACAGAGACCACCCAGAAACCATGTGAGCAATTAAAAGCTGGGTCTGCCTCTTTTTATCTTTGGTTCAGATTATACTGATTTCAAGATAGGCTTCAGCACGTGGATCTTGTCTGGGAATGGCTCTGGAAGGTGCATTATTTTTGCATCTCAGGTCGGAAGTGGAAGAGAGAAAATCTCTTTGCATGTACAGTGGATAATTATCTTACTGAAGTAACATTTCCTCTGAAAGCTCAGTAGCCAGATTTCATCCCAGAGTTGCAAAAGTTGTAACCAGTTGGCTCCTTGATGATGTTTGTGATGAAGAGTCCCCTTCTCGCACGGAGAGCTAGGTGTAGGTGGCTGGTTGTGGCAGCTTCAGAATGCCCTAATTTAAATATAACGAAATTTCCCTTTACTGAATCATTTCCATGTAAGAGAGGCTTTGTGGAGCCTTAGTGAGAGCAGCATGAAACGTTTTCTTTATGGTTGCAACTCGTGCGCCCTCTGGCTCTTGCACTTTTGTTGCACAACTACACATTTATGTGTGTGTACAGACTTCCCTAGTGCAGGAGCAGGATCACTCTTTCATAGACTGTGACAGGGCTCTAAGCCAGTACATAAATTCCCTACTATTCATGAACCCTCCTTATTCCATTCAAGCACCAAAAAATTTGAGGAATTACTTCTTTTAAGAGTGCAGTGAAATTGTGCCTGCTGCGCGCAAACTGCCAATGCTGAAGCGTAAGAACTGATTTTATTCTTACAGCGCTGGACAGGAGCTCCAGGTTTGGCCATTAGCAATGGTGACCTCGGGCTATTTGCTGCCTCTGAAACCTGTTACCGTCTTTTCCATAAAAACTAAGAGAGGGCTTGCAGCTTGCTGCCCCTGCTTTGAGATTTCGCAGGCAGCACCTGCCGCTTCCAGCGCGCGGTGTCATGCCTGTGAAGGCTCCTTGCTACAAGGAAGACTGAACTTTTTTGGGGGTACCAGCTCCAGCCGAAGCTCAGGGGAAGTGACATGGGTGCTGTGTGTGGTTCCACGCTGTCCGAGCCTCTTCCTCTGCGCACGGGGACGGACGGAGCCGAGCGGGTCCCGCGCGGAGCCGCAGGACGCTGCCCGGCCGGGCGGCGGATGCTGGGGTTAGTGATTCACAGCGGGACAGGAAACCAGCGACTGCTACCGAGCCCCGAGGAACCGGCTCCAGCCCCGGCAGCTGCCGCCCCGAGGTGCTGGAGGAGCTGGGACACATCAGGGAGAGCGGCCGAGGCTGCGGGTGAGGCGGGTGAGGGAGAGAGGGATGGGGAGAGAGGGATGGGGAGAGAGGGATGGGGAGAGGGAAGCGCCCCGAGGCGCCTGGGGCTCTGTGGGGACACTGGGATGTCCCACTGAGCTCACAGATCCCAGGTTGGACCTCGGGGACTCTCTAGAGAAGTTCAAGGTCATCTCTGTAGCACCTCTCTGGAAAGCAGCGTGGGGGATGTTCCCTTCTCGCCGCTGCTGCATCCAGCCGGCCATCGCCACCTCCAAGGTAGGAATTACCAGCTCTCTCTTCTCAGCGGCGTTCAGAGCCCTCTGGGCCTGAGATGAGTCCATCCCACACAGCCTGGATTGCCCGTTTTACAGTGCTCTTCTTTACATCTCCTCGTCCATCTGCTGGGGGAAGTGTGGGTTTAATTACGTTATTTCTGCATTCACATCTTCTAAAATATTCTGGAAGAATCACTCTGTGCTGAGCTTCCCCCATCCCTGCATGGTCCTTCTGCTGGCTCCTGCCTGTAGCTTCTGGGGCTGCTGCAGCCCACGCTGCTCCCCCTCCAAAGCCCAATCCTTAAAAATAGCTGATTCAAATGACACTTCCTGGGTTTTCCATTGATTTCAGAGCTGACTGGCATCATGGATATGAATGTATTTATTTTACTGCATGTAAGTGCTTGAAATTGCTAATTCTAGATGGAAAGAGATTTGGTTTTGCATCAGTTTTCTCTTGTGTGATTAATGTTCAGTGTAGTATGGGCCACGAGGCAGATAATTTAGCAGAAGATTATAATTTTGGGATAATCTTGTGTGAGATTGGCTCATTTTTGTGGTTCTGGAGTCTGTAGTTACACAGGGGTTGCCTGTATTGCTAACATGGCATCCCCTGGGCTGCCAGTGGAAGTGAATGATGCTGTGAGGCTTCAATGCTGCCTGGAACAGGGAAGTTAGAAATGCAAGATATGTCTGTGAGTTACCTTCTCGTGTTGCCATGCCTGTTCTGTTTGGGGTTTTGCACCATATTTTCCACCCAAGGTTTTTAAAAAGCATTTTCCAAAGTTACAATCTGTGTGAAAGTTGGTTTATCAATTCTAATTTTCCCCTTTTATCATATGTTCTACTGAAATGCATATCTTGGCATAAAAGCCTGATCTGCCTGAATAGCTGTAAAAACCCCAGACTTTAACTCTATGGCAGCAGCTTTCCTAAGAAGCCCAACACTGGCATAAATCTGGTAGGAAATGAGACGTGCAGACCTCTGGAAAGGAGCTTTTCTGGAGGCTCAGCACTGGTCATTGGAGTGGTTCCAGCCACAGGAGCTTCCTTGGTCTGAGACTTTAATTTCTGAATTGATGAGACTTTCTGTGGCAATCTGTGCCACACAGGCAAACAGAAAGTGGAGTTGCTTTTCTTAGACACGTTAGAGACATTGAGTCAAGCTGAATACTGCATCTGTTCAACAAGTCAGTGTGCTGAATTTCATATGGTGAGTCTTTAAATACACTTTCCACTTCATATTTCATACCAGTGACTCATCCTACCAGCCTGAATTAGAATTAATTTACTGCAAACTGGTGCAGACCACAAAACTTTCTGGAGGGGAGAGAAGGTGACTGGTTTATATTTGCCTTTTGGGCACTTTTTAAAATGAGATAGAATACATAATGTAAATACATGATTTTAGTCTTTATCTTGCAGTGTGAACTCGGGGGTGGGCTTGACGTCTGCAAAGGGCTAAAATGTCTTCATGAGAAATTATCTCGTGGGAAACCAGGCATTGCTGAGGCCACATCAACACGTTCCTCACTCTCCTGTTTTCTCAGCAAAAAGTTAAAGTTCACTTTAAGTGCTCTTGCAGGTTTTTTTTAGTGAGCTTTGTGCCTCTTCTGCTGCTTTTGGGAAATTCTTCCAGACTTCCCATCCATTAGGAATTTTATTTCTAGCCTGTGCATATCCAGCTTATATCCACTCATTTTATAAGCCAGAATTGCCTTATTTTAATTCAAAAGTTTTTCTCACTTTGTTGTGCTGCTCTTGGACAGATGGACTGTGAGTGTCCATGTCCTCTTACTCTCCATTTCAGTGGAATTAAAAGCTTTTAAGACTTTTTAGTCTTCCTGGATAAAATCACCTCTCCTTCCCTTAGATCTTCATAGTGAGCCTTGTTACTGGGGTGAATCCTTAAATTAGGACTGACAAGATGTGGCGCAGAGTGGATAAGCTTTTGCAAGTTCATTAATTTTTCCGATTTTTTTTTAGTAATGAAAAGCCTGTCTCCTTGATTGCTAAAAATATCTGAGGCCAGAGAAGGAGCAGCCCCTGTTTGGGAAGATGAGCTTCCCCCTCTGAAAGAGGCCACAGCTGTATCCAGACTCCAGTGTGTTGCACTCCCAGGAATTGCTCGTCTGGAGCAGCTGCTCCTGGGGGATTTGTGGGGTCGTGGTGCTCAGGGTATGCCGTGGTCCCACTGGCTTCCTCAGCACAAAAAGGGGAAAAGTAAGCAAAAGGAGAAGAGGGAAGTGTACAAACAGAACAGGGCATTGCAACATCATCTGAGCGTCACTCCTAAACTAGATAGGAACCTGTGTTCTCCCCAGGTCTGTGTTCAGCATCTTGAAAGCAGGGCTTGCCATCCATGAGCTCCACACATCCTTCTGTGCAGAGACCTCTGTGGCTCGAGTCTGTTTGTTCTCCTCTCCAGCTCCCCGAGGCAGAGCGCAGGGAAGCACGTTCAGCCTTCCAGATATTTTATTTATATCCTGCCAGCCGTGAGTAAGTGCTTCCAGCCTTCTGCCTGTCATAAATCTGTTCATCACCTCCTTCTGTCAGCTCCTCACCAGAGCAGGGCTTATACCAACAGGAAGGATTTTCCATGGACTTGGCTGTTTGGGGAGTACAGATGATCTCCGGGCTGATGGGGTGTGTGTGACTTGGGGTCTCTCTTGGGGGACAAAGCTGGGATGGGGTGGGACACACCATGTCCTGTTCATCAGCTCCTCAAATAACCACTTTTTGTGTCCCTGGTGAGTGGGGGCTCAGGAGCAGCCAGGTTTTGCTGCCTCATTGCCCGTGACTGAAATAAAACTGGCTCTGGAAGGGGAGAAGGTGGCCTGCCATGCAGTGGGACAAACTAGGTCAGTGTTGTCAGGTGCATTCAGCTCTGCCTTGCCTTCGCTTTAATGAAAAAAAAGAAGAAAAAGAAAAAAGAGAAAAAAAGCCAGAAAACCCACAAACAAAGGACAGCGGAGGCAGCAAGCAGCAGAGGCAGCGAGCAGCGTTGCAGCCCTTTGTATTTTGGTCACCAGCATTGGGCCAACTTCCCTCAGCTGCCTCTTGGAGATGCTTTAGAGATGATCCACAGCTCATGGTTTCCATGGGAGATGCTGAGCAAAGGAAAAATGATGGGAGAAACCACATGGTTTTGGCTAGGCTCTTTTGGGCTCTGGTCCTGCACCTCTGGGTGGATGCGTGGAGGTCTGGGTTCTTAAATTTAGAACGACTCGTCTCATCTTCTTCAGGAAGTGCTGCAAAAAACTGTGCCGGGAAAGAGAGGCCTCTAGGGGGTCTATAAAGGGCACAGCCATGGTGGAGCAGGTGCTGGTGGCTGCCAGGTCCTGGAGAGCCTAGGGAACCTGGGATGTAATAGGAATAAGCCCAGTTTGGTCCCGAGCAAAGAGCAAAGAGCAGTCTCAGAGCCTCGTTGAGGTCACTCCTGGGCAGGCAGCCAGTGTTTGGGAAGCACTGAGAAGATGCTGGCACCAAACCCTTTCAGCCATTGCTCCTGGCTTTGCTCAAGGTCTGTCTGAGTGGAAATGAGGGACTTTCCTTCCTCTCTCCTTTCCCTGCCCCATGCTGATTTACACCATGATTATTTTCACCACGCCCTGATAATTAGGAGCCTGGCACAGGACTCAGACTTCAATGACAAACTGGACCACAAGCCTCCCATCAACAAGCTCAGCTGCTGTCCCGAGTGCCTGGCAGGGACAGGAGGATGTTGCTCAACCCCCACAGGCTCAGCTGCCATGGGAGGCTTTGGGTTTTCTCCAGCATGAACGGGCCATCAGAGCAACTTCCAAAGTTCTGCACAGTTTGGGCAGAGAAATGTTGTTTATTCTACTTTAATCGAGCAGAGGCAGAAGGTGCTGAGCAGGGCAGAATCAAGCTGCTGCTTTCTATTGTCTGCTACTGGCATTTCTTTTGTTATTTTGAATTATTTTAATTATCAATTGCTATAATATATCTTTCCTCCTCCATTCACTAATATAATCCAGGCTTAAGTTGTAATAGGAGAGGTTGAAGATAGGCAGTAGGAAAGCTTCCTGGCAGCCAGAATGATGACGTACTGGCCTTTGGCACGTTGAAGCATCTCCATCCCTAGGGAAAAAAGAAAGTTTATTGAAAACGAAAATAAGTTAAAATAATCTGTAACTAAAGAAAATCTGGCCCTGGGGAATAGGAATGGGCTAAATGATCCATCTCAGTGCCAGCAGGCTGCTTTCTGTGATATTTATAGGATGTTTTGTATTTTAAAGGAAGAAGTTGAAGCCAAATCATGCTGATTGTTAAAAAATGTTAGCTGCTGTTTGTGGAATAGCCTGTCATGGAAAGGAGGGGAAGAGCCGATGGCTGAGCCAGCTCAGTGCAGAAAAAGGTGTGGGGAATTTAACATTGGTGGTCACTCTGAGCTGCAGGAAGGAGCCAGAGCACATTGTGCAAAGTTCTTGACCGTTTAAATATTGCTGAGTGCCTCCCTTTTGCCTCCTCTTCTAGATATTAAAAAATCGCTGTCTGCTGGCAGCGTTTGATGGCAGCGGTGTGGATTTGGGGATTGGGGATGAGTAGCTCGGAGCAGTGCTGGAAAGGGCATTTCCTCTGCTGCCCTGTCACAAAACCCGGAGCTCCCTTCGCATCCTCAGCAGCCCCCGGCTCCGCGGGGCGTGAGGGCGAACAGCGCCTGGCTTTTCGGGGGTGGAAGCTCTCTGAAGGATGGCCTGGCACCCCCGTGTGCCCCCGCAGCTCACAGGGTCCCCTGGCCGTGTGTTTCAGGCTGGGTTCGGCTGGGCCATGGTGCAGCTGGAGCTGTGGGCAGCAGCGGCGCTGATGCTGCTCGGGGCGGCCGCCGGCCTCTGCATCAGGTGCCGGCCCTCAGGTGAGTCCTGCCCGCTGCCCTGCGCTCCTGCCCCGGCTGGGCTTTCCTTCTGGAATGTCCCTGCCGTGCGGCTTGGGTTCTGCTCAGCCGGGTGCCAGCTTTGCCCCCGTGGGGATGCTCCCGCAGCTGGAGTGGGGAGGAGGCTCTGCCGGAGAGCGGAGGGGGAAGGAGCGCCCAAAACTGCAGCTCCCCTTCCCTGGGGTGGGTGCAGCACTGGGGCTGCGGATCCCTCTCCGTGCTCGTCCTGGTGCGTGGCTTTGGGACTCTTCCTGGGAGGACCAGCTGCAGTTACACAAATCCTGCGGAGGGTCTGTTACACAAATCCTGCGGAGGGTCTGGGACAGAAGAGCGGGCATAGAAGGGGAGTCTGGAGGATAAATTCATACAGAGAGTAGGGCGAGCACCCAGTGGGGTTTGAGCCCCTCCCTGAGCACTGGGTGGGTTTTCATGGGGGAGAGGCTGCAGTTTGGGGTTTGGGTACAGAGGCTGCTTTGCTTTGTGGGGTTTGAGACAAAAACCACAATTTAAACGTAGTTTCAAAAAATTTCAGCAAAACCCTACTGCAGCTGCTGCTTGCTGCCTCCGCTGTCCTGATGTGCTGAAGAAGTTTTGTGAATGTATGTTATTGGCCTTCCTGATCTCTAACTCTCAAATCATCCTTTCTAAGAGCTTTTTGTTCCCTTGTCTTCCAGCTACCAAACGGGAGACACAGCTGAATGAGCGGAGGAGCCAGTAAGTTGCCTTTCCCAATTGTGTTTCTTCCCCAGAGAACTCACCCAGGGTGAGCCCCAGAGCAGGACCCATGCTGAAATCTGGGTTTATATAAAAGAAAATAATGCCAGGATGGGATGCAAGGCAGTGTGCCCCAGTCCAAGGTGCTGCTGAAGGGGCAATGCCTTTGCAGAGGATAATCCAAAATGAAACCGAAGCTCTAACTATGATGTCATTTAGTCATTAATTAGTTGGAAAAAGGTCTGGGAGAGGACAAGTTCTTATCCTGTTCTGTTGTGCCCTGAGATGAGATAGAAAGCTTGGTTACTTCATAAAGAAGCCCCTGCCCTTGGCTGGTGCTGGTGGGACCCTGCACCAGAGCAACCACTGACTTGCAGCACAAGAAATGAAGGAAATGAAGTGTACACACGTGCACTGCCCCTTATTTCCTTCAGCAACAGACAAACCACAGTAGATGATATAAAAAAAAAATGGGGTTTTAAGCTTTGTTACAAGAGCAAATGAGGTGCAGCGGGGCTCTGCAAAGGCCTCCGAGGGGTTGGGGTGTTTGTTTCCGTGGGGAAACGCTCCGGAGTGATCCACTGCAGACTGATGGAGCAGCCACTGAAGGCTCCGTCCCCCACAGGCTGCATCCCTCACATCCCTCACAGACTCGTGCTGAATTGTCCCAACTTCTTGAAATTTGTACCTGGGTTAGGTGGTTTGACTCCAGGTTTGTGGTGTTGGGTGCTCTTTTTAGAGGTGTGGTTTGGGCGTCTTGCAGGCAAAGTGGTTTGACTCTATGTTTGGTTTTTTTGACAGCTCTTCTGCCAGCTCTGTGCCGTGAATCCCAGCTGGGTATGGGGCAACCCCAATGAAAAAGGGGGAAAGGGTTCCCAAAATTGGAGTTAATAAGTGCCTGTGTAGAAACACCTGCAGTAGAAAAGGTGTTGAATTCTCTCGTGCTCTGAAAAGCAACTCTCATATTAACTAAAAAGTAAAGAGGTTACTGGGCAGAGGTTATCATTGACGACATTATTTTATTCATGTTGATGTTAAGGGATGATGGGAGGGGCAGAGGCAGCAGTGGAGGTGAAGCAGTGGAGTTTGAAGCCATTTCATGCATGGACATCCATTTTTTTGTGGGTAAAAAGGCTCTTCTGCCCTTTGGTTGCTGAAGCATCAGAATGGGAGTTATCCTAAATGATGTTTTCCTCATGCGTGGATCCTTCCCTTAGCTGCTCTACCAGTGGTCCAAAAGCACATCTTGTCTTTAAAGGATGGAAGAAGAGTTCAGGAAGATGCTCCCAGCTCACACGGGCCCTGCGTGACGCGCTGAGCGATGCAGCTTGGCACACCACAGAACCCAGCACGGAGCTCTCTGCCCTCCACTCACCCAACAGTCAGGTCTCTTGTGTGTGTTCTCCTTGTCATAAACCCCAAAATTCAGCTGAGGTTGTATTGCTGTTTTTTCCAGGCTCGAAAGCCAGCAGAGATTCGAGGTGATTCGATCCTGTACCAGTGAGTATGAGCATTGCGTGTGGCTCCTGCCTCGTGGTGTGGGAGCCCTGACACGTACAACAGGGGTGAAGTAATATTCAAAGGGTCACCTTGAAGCCAGGCCATGAAATGATGAGACCTGGATTGTCCAAGCCACCTTAGATGCTTCTAGGGATGCGAATTCTGAGCTCTAGGGAAAAAATGCCCTTTGCATTGAAAATTCACTAAAGCGATGCCATTGAAAAGTGACACCTCAGCTGCTGGGCCTCTTGGAACTATGCTGTGCACCCTGTGAAAATGAAGATGTGGGTGATAGGAGTGACTCATTCATCATCCCCCCTCACTGCTTCCTGCGGCAGGTTGGGTTCAGTGCTGACCTTTTGAGTTTTATATCACAACGAGCAGCTGACGGGTCCGCGTGAAATGTGTCCATCTGCAGATGGCTCTGCCCCGCCCCAGGACTCTGCTGGCTCCAAGCCCCTTAACCCCTCTACCAGTCTTTCAGGCCAGCCCAACCAAAGCTCTTGACTGCACCTCGCAGTGTGGAGGGAGGGGAATGGCCCCTGCATCGAGTGGGTTTGGGGGACAATAGGCAGCAAGGCAGCAGCTGGAATCGTAACTTCCTCCGGCGCGTGTTTGCAAGCTCTGTGGTCTATGCAGACACCAGCTTTTTCCCTAGTTGTTTCCTGTTTTGACTGTTTTTGAACATTCAAGGAACAATTTGGAAGCTATTTTAGGATGCATTAGGAAAATGCTTGCCAGTCCCGGGGATTCCTCTCTGGTGGATGTTCTGTGCTCTTTGGAATATCTGCTGCTGCCATAATAATTAACACGATAATTTTGTTGTTGTTGCCAGCTGCAACCCGAACGCTGGAAAAAATTAAGGAACCTGAAAACTTACCAATAGCAAGGTAGGAAAAAACTCAAATAAAATCTAGCTATAGAGCCAAGGTTGGATGAAGTTCACCCAACATACATGAACATTTGAGATTGCATTCTGGGCCCTATAGATGTGGCTTGGGCTGGTATTTAGAATCAAAGAATAGTTTGGACTGCAAGGGACCTTTCAAGGTCATCTAGTCCAACCCCTGGTGAGGAGCAGGGACATCTTCAGCTTGACCAGGTTGCTTCATTTATTGATGGTCAATAGTATGTTTAGACTTTTTCTGGATTTTCTTCAGTCTGACTGCATTCTTCTGGCAACTGATTAAATCAAACCCAGGAAAGTGAGCTGTGGCTGTACATAATAGATACATCGTGGAAAAGAAATGGCCATTATTCACTTATAAGCTGTTTGGTGTGATAAATCCCCTTCTCCCCATCACCAAAACCCCCAGGAACTACACAGCCATGATAACTCTGCTGCAATATTCAAGCATAATTATTCCTGTCTTGGGATTTTACCCCAAATTCTGAATTTTCCCTTGCTCCATGTGTGTGCTTGATAACCTCGCAGGGAGGTTTCATGGATGGTCCTTCTGATAGTGTGTAACTGCTGGTAGGGTTTTCTCAGACCTGGGAGTTTAAGTCTCTTTTGTCTCTTTCAGGAAAGCCACCAAAGAGCTCAGTGCTTCCCCTCACACTGGATATGGTGAGCAGCTTCCTGGGACAGGCACAGATACAATGAATCACGGAATCACTGAGCGGTTCGGGTTGGAAGGAACCTTAAAGATCAACCCCTTCCAGCCCCCTGCCATCAGCAGAGACATCTTCCTCTAGACCAGGTTGCTCCAAGTCCTGTCCAGCCTGGCCTTGGACACTTCCAGGGATGGGGCATCCACAGCTTCTCTGGGCGGCCTGTGCCAGGACCTCCCCACCCTCACAGGGAAAAATCTCTTCCCAATATCCTATTAAACCCTGTCCTCTGTCAGCAGGAAGCCATTGCCCCTAGTCCTGCCACTCCCAGCCCTTGTCCAAAGTCCCTCTCCCCTTTAGAAGGGGCTCTACGGTCTCCCCAGAGCCTTCTCTTTTCCAGGCTGAACAGCCCCAGCCTTCCCAGCCTGTCTGCAGAGCAGAGGGGCTCCAGCCCTTGGAGCATCTTTGTGCACTCCTCTGGACTTGCTCCAACAGGTGCACGTCCATTTAATTTGGGTCTGTCCTGGGTCTGAGTTTAAAGCCCAGTGCTCATACTGCTCTGGCTGACCAGTCAGAGCCACAGGCACAGGTTGTTTAAAATCCCACCCCTGGCTGTACCAGTTCCTGTACCCTGGTGTGTCCAGTCTTGCAGCCATGACCTCAGAGCTGAATGGGGGTAGAGCTGCTGGTGCCGAAATCCTCGGTGCCTCCACTGTCGAACTGCTCCCATCACTCAGCTTGGATTCATGTGTAATGTGCCCCTGTCTTTTCCCCAGGGAGCAGGGACGAGTCCAGGTACCAGAATTTCCTGCCAGGTAAGTGCTGCAGCCACCTATCTGGGGGTTTGGGAAGAAAGGCTGCCGAAGGGATGGGAGGTCCCAGGGGATGGCAGCTGGCAGGGAGCACACAGGCAGCCGGCACTGCAGCTGGCAGAGCTCTGGCTCGGTCAGTTCAGAGATTGCTTTGTAGGACACACACTGATCTGATTAACGGGCAGAGCGGAGGGGGACAGATGCTTGTTCGCCCCCTGCTCCCTCCCGGGGCAGTGTGAGCTGGCGCTTGCCCTAAGAGGATTATTGGTGTGTGGGGCTGTGCACTCCTTTCCCAAGCCAGGGAGCATATTCCCCATCTCCCTGCCAGCTGGCAGGATGTGTCCATGAGAAGTGGTGAGCCGGGGTTTTCTCAGGACCTGGGGTGGATCAGGGCTGCCTCCCTGTGCTCCAGCCACCTGGCTCTGCTGTGGACAGGCTTTGGGGCTGTGCCAGGGCTTTGTGGCTGCTGGGGATGTCGGCTGTGGCTGTGCTGGGGAGTTTGTCCAGCTGTGCCCAGGGAGGGCTGTTCAGGTTGATGCCATTGCGGGGTGCTGACAGCAAACCATCGTTCTTACAGAGAAGTGCCTGCAAGAAGACACTGCCTATGTGTAAGTAGCCTGTGCTGCCACCAGCACGGTCGAGTGGAACCGTACCAGTCCCAGTGCTATCCTGGTGCTCCACAGCCCAGCCTGGGAAGCTCATGCTGGGCAGGAGGAGCTAACAGTGCTGCTCTTCTCACAGGGAGCCCATATCTCTGGATTACTATTACAATTGCACCAGGTTCTTCACTCCACCCCATGGTAGGTCTCCAGGCAAGTGAGGTGGGTTCCTTCATCCAGCTTGGCTGTGCCACGGCTCCAGGGAGCTCGTGAGGCTGTTCCTGCTGAGGTCTGTGCATTGCTGTGTATGGCCTGAAGCAAGTGTGGGTCCAGGAGACACATTCATTGAAAGGGTGTAACAGAGCTGTGGGGCTTGAGGGAAGTCCAGGCCCCCCTCAGTCCATCTGTTGCCTGTAAATGGGACAGCCCAAAACCACTGGTGATGGTGCTCCTGTGGGAGTGACCACCCAATTCCACTGTACTGGGATACCCCATCCCTTGGTCACCACAGGCCATCACAAAGATGAACAATTTTGTAGCAAATCTATATTTCATCGTGGGAAACAGCCCCCTCCTGCAGGTGCTGAGGGATATTCCCAGGTCACTTACACTTCCTTAGGTCCTTTGTGACTCCTCTTTCTTCTCTCCATCAGAGAAAGATGAGGATTCCTATTCCTATGAAAATGTCACCATTGGAGCGTCTCAGGGCTCCGATCCAGGTACCTGTGTTGCTGTCGTGGTTCGTGTGTGTCACACAAAGTGCAGAGAAGGACAGTGACCTGCTTAGCCAAGAGAAACCTGCTTGTTCACAGCTCAGCTCTTCCTACAGGAGTGGTGCCATGGAGCTGGAGCACAGGGGCTGCTGCACACCCAGAGCAGGCCTGGAGAATTTCCCCTTCCTGCAGGAAAATGCACGTGGTGATACCTCCACCCTGATCCCTCTGACTTGGTGGTTTCTGCAGCAATTCAGGAACTTTGGGGTCTGTATCTCCAGGTTTTTAGTGTTGTTACAGCCAGGCTGATCATGGTTCTAGCCCCTAGCTCAGGTTTCTCACCAAATCCAGCACAAGAAGGCTGCAGCCAGGAAGCTTCTGGAGGATGATACTGGACCACAGTGTCCCTTCAGGGCTTCCAGTGTCAGTTCTGGGATGTTGCAATCAAAATAGGAAATCGGTTTGGTTTCCTTCTGTGAGTTAACACACGCTTTCTGCCCTGCTGAAGCCTGCCCTGCTCCTGCCTGGCTTTGTGCAGAGTGATTAGAGGAGGCAGGAGCAGCAGGGACCTGTCTGATCCCCATCCGTGCCTGCAAATATCCAGGCACGTGGCCAGGGCTGGAAAAATGATGAGGCAGCATCAGCAGATCTGTGCTGGCTGGAAACTCAGCCACGTGCATGGCGCAGTCAGGGTGCACTGGTAGGAGGGGGGTTTCACAAAGGCCCCTTTTTAATCCATTTGCTGTTCACCATCATCCTGTCCAAACTCTTCCTTGTCACAGATGATGCTTTAGACTACGAGAACAGCATGGCAATACACACATGGAAACTCCAACAAGGGCAAGGTACGTTCTCAGCTGTTACTTGCTTTTTGGGGATGGGGCTCATGGGCAGAGTGCCTGGTGCACTAGGCCAGTGTAGACCATGCCAGGGCAATGCAGCCATCACTCTTGAGTTAATTTTTTCCCCAGTTGTCCATGATAAATATCCAAGGCAATGTGCAAATTGCTACATACTCCTGTAACTGAACGCTGCTCTGTTGGGCCATGGTGTTTCTCGTACTCAAAAGGCCACCATTTGGGTGGCTGTGCCTAAATCCTGACCATGGGATGCTACAGAAAAATGTTGCTCTTCAGGTCTTATCTTACATCTGAGGTTGCCCCAGCGCAAGTGCAGCCATGTAATCCCCTGTGACACAGAACTGTGTGCACACACCCAGTGGGTCAGCCCTTGGTCTCCTGCTGTAATCAGGGGGCCTATTTCTCAAGTTGACCTTTTAACCACAGTTTAATCTAATGTGTGGCTTCCTGTGAGGCATGGGGGGAGTTCTGGCCTGGGAGATAGTGGGGAGTATACACATATATATTTAAGAGCTTTGTGTCTCTGGTGTGAAAGTTGCCTAAGCAAACTGATTCCTGTTTGCACACTCTAGATGAAATCTCTTTTGACTCTGAAGAGCTGCCCAGAGTGTTTGCAAATTCGCTGTGATCGTTTTGAAGCCTCTTCAAGGAGACCTTGACACTGATCTGAGGTTTCTTAGCCCAGGCACAAAAACATGTCAGCACCAAAGGCTAAATATTGGCAGGACACATGGTGTGTCAGTGGTCTGTGTGCTTTTACATCAACCCACTTACTGATGAGTGCTTCCCATCCTCACCCACAGCCCTGCTGACAGAGAACCTGGATGATGAGCCAGACTACATCAACGTGGGTCCTGTGTCAGGCCCTGCCCTGCTGTCAGAGCAAAGGTAGAAACAGAGTAAATGGTTGATCTGTTTATGGAGGGTGGAAGGATTTGGTTTATGGTGTTTATTTAGGGGCGGGAGGATTCGGTTTGTGCCAAAGAGGGTTCAGCTGGAGCTCTGCCCTTGGTGGCAGCACCAGCACAGCAGCCCACGTGGGCAGAGGAGTGTGAGGAGCCCAGCATGTGCAGTGCCACATCTCTGGCTGATGCCAAGCTGACTAACACGGACCATAGAGACAAATTTGTCCCAGTCCATGTCCCAGCTCCAGCGCTGCCCTCCTCCAATAGGCACAGGAACTCCGAACTGCTCCGGAGCAGCTTGAGACAGCACTGCTACCTGCTGTGGACAGGGACACCCTGAACCCCCTGCTCTGAGCAGGGATTCCCTCAGCTGAGCCCGCCCTGCTGTGCTAAGACCACGCATCCTGCCCCATTATCAGCACCAACCTGATCCTGCTGATAAAGAATTACTCAAGGCAGATAAAGTAAAAAAACCTGCAGAGAGCTGCAGGAAGGATGCATGACACTGAGAGACAGTGGATGACATGCTTGTTAGTGCTAGTCACCCTGCTCCAGGCTGGACTAGGATTCCAGCTGGGAGATGGACTGGGACCAGGATCGCTCTCCTTGTTGGGTTTTTACTCTCTTGAGCACCTCCAGAGACCCAGTGGGATTGCCCTTATGCCACGTGCCAGCTGGTCTAGTTTTGGAGGGTTTTATATTCCCCAGACTGTAGACACCAGCAGTGGGCAGACTCCCAAATCTGGATCTTTCTGAAGCCATGCAGAGTATTTAAGATTTGTCCCCACCATGCAAAGCACAGTCATCCTATTCTGCACACTATGGCATTTGCCTCTGCCGGATGTAGCTGGACTTGGAAAAAACCCAGCCTGAGAACCCTGACCCCGCCATACCTTGCTGCCAGGCATCTTTTTGCCATTAAAATTATGCCTCTGTGGTAGCCTTTGCTAGCAGAGTAATATTCTGAAATCTCAATGTCCAACCAACAAATGCCAGCAGAAGTTCTCCACCGAGGGAGACTGAATAGAGAAATGGGCTCCTGGTGCTGCTGTGCCTCCTGCTCTGATCAGGGATCATCCTCCAGGAGCATGACTGGGGTTTCTGCTTAGACATGCACATTTTGTAGTGTATGTCACTACTTGCCCCTGGAAAGAAAATGTAGCAGGCAGCAGAGTTAAGCTGAAAGCAGTGATTAAAAGTCAGTGGACTCACTGTTTCTTCTCCTCTTATTTCAAGTATTCTGCACAAAGTGTGAAGAAACCTTCTGCTGAGCTGTAAGCGCACCCAGCGAACACGCACACAGGGAGAGGGGAGATTTCCATCCCTCAGTGAAATCTCTTCTCTAAACTGTGCCTACAACGACGTGGAAGGGGTTTTACTGAAAGGAAGAAATGCACTGCTTGAAGCCCCACAGAAGTCCAACTGCAAACCAGCAACTGGAGAAAGCACTCTGCCCCCAGCAACCACGGGCAAGCCCCAGGCTGCTCATCCTATCTCATTTCCCTGCACGTCCACTTGAGGGAAGATGGCCAGGCTGGGCAATGTTTTCTTCTGTCAGGCATGAAATGAATCCTTAACTTGCTGAACAGTAATGCAGCCAGCTACTTAATTTGTCAGGGTGACTCATGCACGATGGTATTAAGCCATAGGGATTACGTTCTGATTTAGTTCCTGTGCTCTCCTGCAGAAGCAGTTTCCTACATGAGAGGAACTGGCAAGGCAGAGGTTGTGTTTATCACAGCAGTGGTTATCTGGAGCTGAATGAAATTCCAGCATGTTCACAAAAGCTAAAGAGGATTAAATGCCTGCCTTATCCATGGCTTGTAATTCACAGTGTTGGTCTATGGCAGTTTCCCTCATGTTTCAGTATCTGTTTTATATTGATTCAAAGAACCAGCAGCAGCTGTGAGGGTCAGATCTACAGCCACCAGCCTCAGAAACTGTACCACTCCCTCAATATGGCTGTGGGAACATCATCCCAGAAACAGAATTCCTATCTCCTGAGCCCTGATGCACAGACCTGGCACTTCTGGAACATTTATTTATTAAAACTGAAAAGCTTCCAAAGAAAATGGGGTGGTTTGTTATGGTTTGCAATGATAGATGTCTGCACGATCAGGTGACACAGAAATGGGAGAACATGAGGTGACATGGAGTGATGTGCAGGATCTTATGGGGAGAAAATGCCTTAGAAGTCTTCTTCCTCAAAATCAGATCAGAAAACTGTGTTTCAAGAAAGAACACGGCCCACACTCACAGTGAGTGAGCAGAGAAGGGGAGGTAAGGGTTAGAGAGCCGTGGAGTGGGAGAAGGGATGTCAGGTGCTTCCTGCTGCAAATGACTTGGCTCTAATTTTAGCAGAATCACTGAGAGAGACCACAGGTGCTCACCGTTGGTGTAGCTGAAACAGCGGGTGGGTTGGAGTTTGGCTCAGGAGAAGGTTTACTAGTGGCTCCTACAAAATGCTACAAGTTTCCACAGGACTTTTACAACCGAGAAAATCTACTGGACTTCAGGGATACATACAGGCAGGGAGCTACAGCCTGATTTTTTGCTCACCCCTGCCCAGCTTCTCCTCACACTCTTAGGTTTCCTGATGGTCAAATGCTCTGCAAAAAGTCTGCACAGGTGCGTGGCAGTAGGGTTCCCGTGAGCCAGAAGCACACACAGTGACAGCCTGTGCTGGCTCTGCACAGGCTCCCAGGCAGGAAAGGGGTGCTTTTGTCACTGGAATGATGCCTGTACCTCACAGGGCTATGAGACTGTTGGGATTCATCCTCAGCACCTGAAGAAGCTCCCGCTTTCCATGAAGTGCTGCAGGCTGTGGATTGCTTACTGCAAGGGTGAGCTGGTTCCCAGTGATGTCTGGTGATATTACCCACTGGCGATTCATCTCCCAGCCAAGGGAGCCATTCATGAATAGGAGATTAGCAGCAGTGACAGATTCTTGGCACACAGCAACAGATCCAGCTGGAGACCTCCCAGAAAGTTCTAGGCGTTAGGTCAGTGCATGGTCAAAACATGAAAATACAAAATTTACTGCTCTCCTCACTTAGCAGGGAGGCAGATCACATCAATTAGATTTTCTTGGCACAAGGTTCCTTCATTGCCAGAGTCAGAGTTTGAAAGTTGTGGAACCAAAGCAGGCAGGGCAGGAACTGGACGTGGAGAATCCTCCCTTCACTTACTGGGGGTCTGAGCAAATCCCCCTTTGCAGCTCTCCAGAGCAGTCAGCTGTAGTGAGGGGTAAATCCATCCTTAGCTTTGTAAAGCTTCTGGAGCACTTCTCAGCCAGCCATCTCATTACACTGGAAGGTATCCAGGGACTGTTTCAGGAACTCTAATCAATGTTTGTTACCAGTCTTGCTCTGAACGACCTCACGGTTTTTCTTTGCAATGAGTGAGTACAGATGTGTGTGTTCACTGACACACTGTCCTTTCGGGACTGGCTTTAGGCGTGCAAGGATTTCTGGTGCTCAGCCAGAATTGATAGACAGTGTTGTTTGGACCTGCTGCAAGGAGACTCACATCTCCCCTGAGTCTGCCTCTCTCCCCTCTCATTAGATAAGCAGTCAAGTGAGAAATTCACTTCCTGTTTTCAATTTAAGATGCTTTAGAGAAGTAGTTCTGGCACTGCTGGTGCAGCTCTGAAACGGAGCTGGAGAGCCTGTGCTAAGTGCTGGGAATCAGCAGCTCTGCACTTACAGAGAGGGAACAAACACCTTTGGAGAGCAGGAGGTGTTGGTGGCCTCTGGGTCAATACCAGTCCTCTTCTTGGGAAAAGTGAGTGTGATTATGTTCCCACAGAGCTGGAAAGGATTAGCCCAGAGGAGAGTCTGCTCCAAACTGGAGCTGTGAAGTGCAGCTACCGAATACAGTTGAGAAGAAACCCTCTGAAACCAGGTAGGAACGGGAACCATGACCCTCCATGTTCCTCACCCTTCCACTGGCACCACCACTGTGGGCAGGCACATCCCACAGGGTAAGGACTGGCCTTGAGTCGTCCAAATGCGGTGTTTGCTGGTTTATGTAACATCCATGGTAACACCTCTTCCTTCCCCAGTCAGCCATGAACACATGTAATGAGGAAGCAGAGAGCAGGGAGGCTGTGATGTGCAATCAAAGGAAAATTAACCTTATTTAAGCTTTTGGTGACAAAAGCTGTGATGCTGTGTCTGTAGAGAACTCAGCAGCTCAAGCCCCAGTACTAAACTATTAGTTGTGTATTTAACAGAGTTTGTGCTGACAGTGACTCACTGGCTGGGAACCAAAGCCTAAGTTCAATACATATCTAGTGCAGGAAGAATGTACTTTGAGCATTACATCCATTATTCCAAGAGCTGTTTGCTGCATTCCCTGCACTTTAGCTGCCAATTCCTTTACTCTCCTTTACACTGAACCACAAAAGTTTGTCTGGCAGGCTCTGCCAGAGGAGCTGCAGGAAGACTTGAGGGGGAAGTCATGATGCCACCAGCTCTTGCTGCTGAAACTTGTGACTGCTCTGGCTTGTCAGAGAATGGGAGGGTGTGCCCAGCCCTGCCTCAGTGCAGGACCAGTCCCCAGGCTGCAGCCAGCTGGTGCTGCCAGGAAACATCCATTTGGCACTGAGACAGCTGCAGTGGAACTGAACACTTGGGTGGAAATCATCAAAAAATGGGCAGAGTGAAGTGCAAGCACCAGCAACTTGTGCCTCTACACTCTTTTGTGTGACTGCTGTAACCAGACCATGCTTAATTATATTAAGATGTATCTGCTTGGAGACATGAGTCTCACATCTCGTATCAGGTGGTCAAATTCAATTTTTACTTACTTTCCCTCTGCATTTCACACTTAATTGCCCATCTACACTGGCAAGGTTTTTCCAAAACTGGACAGGCAAATGTGATTCTGTAGCTTTTTGGCAGGCTGAAACGATGACATTACTAACCTGGACAAGCAGGGGCAGGAAAGGGAACTTGAATGCAGAGCACTGTTGCGGTCACTAAGCCCACTTGTGGGCTTGAGTGGGTGGACTTTCCCACCAGAGACAGTGGCTCCGAGGGTGGGTCTGAGGCCATGCCCTGCAGCTGCCAGTCTTTGAGGAATCCCCTCCCCTGTTCCTCCCCTAGTTCATGTTTATGTATTTTGTTTCAAGAAAGTTCTGCTCAGTCGTACTCTCTGTTGGTTCATTCAGTCCCTCCCTGACTCCCTCTCCACTGGCTGTGTGTCATTACCCATCAAATCTCTATTGGTTTGTCCCCCTGTTCCTCCCCTTTTGGTGGGTAGTTTAAGAACTCATACAAATGTTACCTTCGTTCTTTGGTTGCTCCCTTCCTTGTTTCTGCGTTCTCCTGTCCCTCTGGGTGGGGAACAAAAGACTGGGAAAACTACAACAAAGAACTCTTCTCTCCTCCTTTGCCTGTGCCTGTTGCTAAGCGACAGCGACTGCAGCCCAGCCCTATCGGGGCAGAAAAGCCAAAACTTCTCCTCGAGGCTTCCACCACGGGAGGCAAAGAGCTGTCCCTGTTTGCTCGGACACTCCTGCACATTGCACACTTGCCCTCCGGGTGGCCAAGTGGTCCTAGCAGCAACAGAGCATCCCAGAATGTTTTTTAAAGTCAGGTTTTTTAAAGATTACAAAAAGGAATATCCAAACTATAGTGGCACCGTTAAGAAATGTGTAATATTTCTCCTGTACGTTTGGTGAAAATACCTTCCCTACCCACAGGACACAGTGGCACTTGCTCAATGTGTCTCAATTGTAACTTCAGTAACTGCTGTATTTCGTGGAAAAAAATTTCCTTCTTGGTCTTGGTAAGGTCACTCATGACCAGGCTTGAAGTGTAATCCCTAACAACAGGATTCCATTTTTGTTTCTCCTGCTTAGGTCTCAATACCACGGACATAAGCAGTTTTGCTGAGTGCACTGGACAGACCTTACTGATCTGGACTGTCACAGTACTCACTTCTCATCCTGGTTACAAAACACATACAATTTTGTGGGTTAAAGTAAATTTTAGAACTTTATTGGTCTAAATAAAAAAGTATAAAATATTTTTGCAACAAACCCTTGTTTCCTCCCAGCAGGCTTGAGGAGGTGCCTAACTGGCTGCAGGGGCTGCATTCTTCTGGCACAGGCGGGCCAGCAGCCCAGCCATTTGTAAAAGGGAGTTCACACCTTCTGCTATCTTCATGTGGGTGTACCCGATTTCCTGATGACAGAGACATCGTCAGGTCTTCTGTCTGCTCCCCCAGTCTGTGTATATTGTACTAATGACTAAATAGAATGTATCCCTTGCTCTAAAAGACCAGCTTCAAGCCACTCCAACTTCAGAGAATGTATCTACTCCTGTAAACCAACTAAAATGCCTTTTGTTTTTAAAATCAAAGCCTGTATTTCCCCACTTCCTTTATAAGAAGCAAGGTGCCTACATATGAGGACAGGTTTCAAATATGAAGTTATTCCATATCACCAGCTTACCCTTTGTCAACTTTCTGTTAATATAATTTAATATTTTACTATCTATTGGACTAGAATCAAATATGCACTTGAAAAACATTTTCAAGGAGTTATTTGAAGCTTTGATATAACTAGTAAATTCAGCATTACATCTGCTATTAATTTTAGCTGATCAGTAAATTGACTTTTGGCACTTCTGTGGGTGTTCAGATGCTAAACTTCAAGTGACTTCTCACTGACAAAATGATGATGCAGTGGGAAAGAAAGCAATAATGAGTCAAGAAGCACTTTCTTTGTGCTAATATACAACAAATTTTAAATGGAAACCCCCGAGTCTGCCCCCGATCACATCCTGATCTTAAAAAGGCCCAAAAGGTCCCATCAGGAGCTGGGTTAGTACTAACCTTGATAAATTCCAGTTTCAGATATTCTGGCATTTGAAAGGTTTTACACACACGAAAGATATTGCCAATGACATCTTCTGGAGAGTATCCAAGTCGCCACAGGTGGGCAAGAACCTGTGCAGGCAAGAAAACCCCCCATTTATCTGCCAGGTGAGTCAAGGATATTCACTTTTGAAACAGCTGTATGTAATTACTGAAATTGAATGTACTATTTATCAGCTGATTTAACCTCAAGCACCTAGCAAGTAATTTCACTACAACTTTCTTTTTTGCTAGTTGGCTTACTTATCTGAACAAACTCCCACACAAAAGGGATTTAGTTCATCAACTCATCTACATGGTATAGCCCTTATCTTAAAAACCAAAACACACTGTGAATTCCTCAAAGCAAACAGAAAAATTTGTAGAGAAATAATGCCTGTCTATACTGACACAAGACATTAAAACCAACCTTGTATGCTTCATCAATATTTGTGTTTATGCAGTGTTGTATCATTTCCTTCACAAGCAGAGGATGAGGCTCGTCACATACCTGTATCCAAGAGAAATATTACACTTCAAATATCAGAAGACTTTGCATTAAGCCTCTGGTATTTTTACCCAGCTTCTATGGAGTTGAAGTACTGAATCAGAAATATTCCATAACACAGACTAAATTTTAAGTAATCTGACTTTTCAAATAGTCTGTCATGGCAGACTCAACAGCATGAAATGAGAACACCCAAGTAACAGATTCCCAAGTTATCACTGAAATTTCCCAGCAGTTATGTGATGTGTGTTCTTTGAGAGAGCTGCAAAGCCACAGGGTCTCAGATGTGCCACCAGGGATCTCTTTCAAAAGCCACATGGGCTTCTTAAAGTCTAATGCTGTAACTGCTGCATACACAGAGCTGTCTGCAAACTAGCAAAAAGGCTTATGTGTCCAGTGGAATCTCACACAGCCATAGGGCTAAACAGTTTTCAGCTATTACTGACCTTAAAGACATTTTCACTGTTTATAAAGCCAAATCCAGAGTATGTGGACTGTAAGTTGTTTAATGCCTGTGAAAGAAAAAAATAAGACTTTATTTATTTTCTGAAGTGCTCTACTTCTCACTCCCCTCCTCAGGATGAAATGCACTTCAGGAAACGATGCCAAATAAGCAGTTTGCAATTAAACAACAGAAAAAAATCACACATTTATGCTGACTTTATTTCCTCCCACAAATTTGGTATCCACTTCCCACCAACTCACTTTTAAGGAGCGTTTTAAAACCTCACAAAACCAAATAGTTTAGTTACTCTTGGGCCACAAGTCACATCTCCTTTGCTTTACCTATCCAGAGAGAAATCCTTGAGAGCTGCAATTCAAAAGTTTTTTGCTTTAAATAGAAGCCTTTGTTTCATTGTCTTTCTCCTTTTACCTGTCTCATATCACCTTGGGCTGTGAAGATAATGGCTTCTAGTCCATCATCTGTATATGCTACATCCTCTTTCTCAACAATTTTCAGTAGCCTGGCAAGGATTTGTGCATCTGTCAGCTTGGTGTAACGCAGCACTGCACACCGAGACTGAATAGGTTCTGAGGACAGAGACATGTAATTAGCTTCTCCCTCTTTTTCTCAAAAACCCCCACAACCAAACATATGTCTTCATTTCAGTTTCCAACAATTCTTACATCTTTTAAAGAAAAAAGACATGTAAGCTCCAAGCAGAACACACCCTCTCCTTAAGCACATACAATTGTTATGGTCCTTCCCTCGAGCCCAAATGTGCTACTGGGGTTTTCCCAGATATGTGGAAATATATACAAAGCTCAGCTTCCTCTGTTCTCCTGGATTTCTGAATATAGATGTTTATCATGTTATTTTTTCAAGAGAAGTCTAAAGGTCTGCAATGTGTTCACCTATAGGCAAACTTAAGATTATCATTCAGAAAGGACAAAAAGCATTCACTACCCAGTAAACAATACATCAAACATCTTAAACTGTAGCAGAGTTGGATGCAGATTAAGCCCAAAGCATGAGAAATCTGCTTCTTCAGTCATATGTGGCACTATCCATCAAAAACGGCTGCTCAGAGGGTTCCCTGGCTACACAAATAAACTCTTTTCACCAGCTGAAGTACAGGTGGCTTGATTTTTCAGAAGTGCCATGCTTTCTTGCAACAAGCTGGTCCAAGGTATTTCTGGAAGCTGCCTTGGAAGTTAGCCAATAGTATGGAGAAGACATGACAAGAACACCCAGGAAACAGCAGCACTTACCTATGATTTTGTCAGAGGCATTGCACGCAAGTGCGAAGCGTGTTGTTTTGGAATAAATTTCCATTGTTCTTCTCAATGCTTGCTGTGCTCCATCTGTCATGCTGAGGGAAGAGAAGGAGTTAGGACAGATTTTGCCCTTCACTCACTCATAGGTGCAGCCGAAGAACTATTTTCATACAAGCTTCAGAGTTTACTGATATTAAGCTGTGCTTTGTAAATGACTTAATATTCTGGTTTGATAAACTAAGCAGCTTTTTCTAGTCATGTGAACAAACCACCCTGCAATGCTGGTAGCCACTGAGACCTCCATGACATGCAAAATGACATCCATGACATGCACAATGAAATCATTCATGCTCTGATGAACACTGCTAAGAATATTAATACACCACCTGCATAAGGTGGAGGAGGAGAATGTCTCATTTTCATTCAGTGAAATTCTCTACATGAGCCAAACTCTTTCCAAAGAGAAGGAATCACAGAATGGTTTGGGTTGGAAGGGACCTTAAAGCTCATCCAGTTCCAACCCCTTGCCATGGACAGGGACACCTTCCAGTAGACCAGGTTCCTCCAAGCCCTGTCCAACCTGGCCTTGGACAGTTCCAGAGATGGGGCATTTTTTCCAGTAAACTGAAAGATGCTGTTTCATATCCAGAGCATTCCACATCAATATTCAGCATCTCTTTTGAAGCAATGATCTCTGCTTGCTGTGAGTACTCTCCCAAGATCACTGTTCAATCCATGTTTATTTCCTAACAAATTATTTTGAACAGCTTGATAGAAATACTGTCCAAGACTGGAGCTCTACAGACAGGAGAGATGCAGCACAACTCACACAGTAGCTGAGGTCAAAAAAAAACCAACATACCTGTCTGCTTCATCAAGGATAATTATTTTATGCCGACCTTTTGGAAGTGTGACCTTCTGCTGGGCAAACATTTTGATTTTGTTTCTTACAACATCAATGCCTCTGGAACAATAATTCAATTGATTCATGGTAAGTTGGGTGAAAATACAGAATAGATTTTTTCCAGCAGTCGCAGCAGCTGAAGTGCTCCTGGTTCTACCCCTGTTTGTGCCTGCCCCTTCAGCTGTTTCAGTACAACTGCTGTGGAACCATGCTGTAAGCCAGACTGTCGAACTGATTTGGTTTTAAACACCAACAATCCTTGGTTTTGGGGGTCTTGAAAATAATAATTTAACAGTAGCAATATAAATATATACAAAATCAGTAACCTCACTTGCAGTACCACCACAAAATGACTTCTGTTTGGCACAAGCCAAGGGTAATAAATAAACAAAGGCAGAAGCATTTAAGATTGCTTTGCCAGTTCTTCCCACAGCTCCATCCACAGCACCAGCTGTAGCTCAGAAGAGTTTAAGAAAAACAGCTGGATAGACTGAATCATATCGAAACAACATGGACACTTTCCCAGACAGAGTCGGTACAAAGACCTACTTTTATTTAGATAGGAATTTACTTTTTTGTTGTTTAGAAAAAGAATGTTGTGATTCTGTAGGTCTTCAATAACTGATACTAACAGAGGTAGGTAAAGTGTATTGCGCTCAGACAACCCACCAGGAAATGTCAGAATACTTCAGGATGGGTCTGAACAGGACTTGGGAAACATAACTAGCCTTTAGTGCCTGATCCTTGGAGTACAGTCAGTGTCCTCTACACACCTAACACCCTGATTCTACATTTTAGTCCTCAACTGCTCTTATAGCCCTGATTTCTCTCACTCTAAGCACTGAAGAGTTTCAGTTTAAACAGCCTGTTCACTTTTCATTCTTAGGATCCTCATGAATGCAGCGGGAAGCTTAACTCTTTCAAATAAATTTGAAAAAAAAGTACCACTACAGATTCTGCACTCTACCTGTTTATATTTTCATCTGCGAAAGTATCCATGAAGTTTATAAAACATCAAGAAATTATATCGGTGTTGATGGGTGAACACCAAAGATTGCCTAACTTTTAGTTGGAAAGATTGCACTAAAATAAGTCTTAGAGGTCTTATTATAGCATTAAGCCTATCAAACCGGCCTGGGTTTAAAAACAGAAATGGAAACTTGCTTCTTCATTAAAAATTTCATAAGGTTTATTCATTCTCACCTGTCATTTGAGGCATTCAGCTCCAAAACAGCATCCTTTAATGCAGGACCAAGCAGAGCACGAGCCAAGCACAGGATACTGGTGGTTTTACCTGTTCCTGGAGGGCCCTAAAAATGTGACAATGCAACAACTGCTGGTAAGTTTAATGCAATTTTCTAAGCTGTGCTCTCTACAAATTTCCTCAGTCATGAAAAAAGTCTGCAACAGAGGAACTGCAGAGAAAACATCAGCCTGGAAGCTGAGCCTGAGCTCAGGATCCTGCTCCTAACAGAGGAGATATGCTGCAGGGAGAAGCACGAGATGTGTTTCAGCAGGCACCTGAGGTAGACTGAAAGCTGTTTCTCTGGGTATTCTGCCCAGAACATTGCTCCAAGACCACACAACCAACATCTCCCTCACCAGTACACTCAGGCACAAAGCCAGTCTGTACTGGGAGGCCATCCTGGCTAGATTTCAAATCCAGAACCAACACTGAAATACAGCACAACACAGCAATACTCACTGCAATTATAATATTTGGTACATTCCCTTCCTTTGCAAAGACCTAAGAAAGAATGATAATAAGAAATTATGTAAGAAAGTAACATGAACAAATATTTTCAATTCTGTTGTATTTTAAGCATCAGAAACATGCTGCTTTTTTTTATCCTGTTTTCATTTTTTGAACCTTGCTGCTTTCATTGGTTTTTTTAATTGAACTGTTAGAAATCAGCCCCTAGAATAATATGAAAATATTTAAAAGCACTTAATGCCCTAGGTCTTTAGTACCCTTGCCTTTCCTTTGCATCTGTTTTAATTATATACTTACTAGTATAATCTTTCTGTTAACAAATACTGTGTTCAGTCCAACAGATTAATTTGTCATAGAATTATAGAATCCTGGAATAGAAGGAATTGGAAGAGACCTTAAAACCCATCTCATTCCAACCCCCTGCCACGGACAGGGACACCTTCCACTAGACCAGGTTGCTCCAAGCCCCATCCAGCATCACCTTGGACACTTCCAGGGAAGAACTGACATGGCAAACATTTCCGAAAAAAGCATTATGTTTCTTTCTGTTGTTATATGAATTATACTTATTAATTGAAACAATATTATTATAACAGCTACAAATTGTCTAAACTGTACCAAACGGCCAATTTAAACATCCCAATTGAAGAAGGCATATTTCCTTACCCACCACTCAAATATAATGTAAAACTCGTAATATTTTAAGTAAATCAGGAAGCTTTCTTCCACATACTCAAGTATGGATGTAAAAATACAACAGTGTTTTTACTAGCCTGTGGATCTATGCAGAAATATGGTTTTTGAGATAACCTGTAAAAAGATACAAGGACAGCTACACACCTCCAACCTGCTCACAGTATCTTCATTTCCAACTATTTCAGACAGTTTCATGGGTCTGTATTTTTCCACCCTGTAAAAGTAAAACTCCACACACTTCACCACATCTAATAACGCTTCAATAGTGCTTTAGAGCGATGGACAAGGAGGATTATGTTAAGAGAGCACAGGACAAAGATGACTGGACATGTCTTCAGGTGCTGCAGGGTCTCTGTCACTGCTAAGCATAGCATTCCACAACACTAATCGTTGACTCAGAGAATCCCAGAATGGTTCATCCACCTCCATGGCGGCGCTGCTGCCGCTCCCGGCCCGTCTCCCCGCCGCCGCCGCCGTGAGGGGAGGGAGGGCCGCACTGCCGGGCCCGCCTCCGGGGCGGGCCAGCGGAGGCAGCCGGGGGGGGCGCTCTCCNGGTTGCTCCAAGTCCAGCCTGGCCTTGAACACTTCCAGAGATGGGGCAGCCACAGCTTCTCTGGGCAGCATGTGCCAGGGCCGTACCACCCTGAAAGGTTTTACTTCTGCTGGTATAAAAAAGCAAAAGGAGGGAAAAAATGCTCAACTCAAACAGGAATTCGGTGCCTGAGCCTGAGGGGAGAAGCCACCCTGTGTGCTGTCCCATGGTCAACACAGTGCAGGGCTGGCTTTCTCTGTGTTACAAAGGAAAACAATGGCATTTTCTTCGATACGGATTTCTGGAAGTGTTCAAGGCCNTCGCCTATCTACCTATATTCCCCCCCGTAAAATGAAAAACAATAGAAGATGCATTGCAAAAGATTGTGAGCAGTTACGTTATAGTGGGGGGATGATTCTGGCTCTATTTATTGAACACATATAATGTATATAGGTTGCCCAGAGAAGCTGTGGCTGCCCTGTCCCTGGANGATCCCTGCCTTCCCAGCCCCGGCAACAGACTGGGCAGGCCACAAGACAGAGGCAGAGTCCCCGGCTCCGAGCCAGACTGAGCTCCCGCACCCCGGCGGGCATCAGGGGACGGCCTTGAACACGCGGGTCTAGCCCTGGCCGGGTGGTGCCGGTGCCGGTGCCGCCGGTGCCGCCGCCGCCGCGATCGCCTCAGCCGGCCCCGCTAGCTCCTTCCCGCCAACAGCGCCCCGCGCCCTCACCTCATTGGCTATGCCACACACAGTCC
>VZTG01004585.1:665199-747276 GCA_013397845.1 Melanocharis versteri
GAGGGCCGCTCGCAGCTCGGCTGGGTGGGCTTGTACTAGGCTGTTCGGACTCGCTGGGCTTCCTGCCCTACTGCGTGTTAAGATAATAACAACAATAACATATCTGCGTGTCAGCCGTCTAAAACTTCGTTTCGCCTATCTACCTCTATTTCCCCCCCGTAAAATGAAAAACAATAGAAGATGCATTGCAAAAGATTGTGAGCAGTTACGTTATAGTGGGGGGGATGATTCTGGCTCTGTTTATTGAACATATATAATGTATACAGGTTGCCCAGGGAAGCTGTGGCTGCCCTGTCCCTGGAAGTGTTCAAAGGCAGGTTGGATGGGCTTGGAACAATCTTGTCTAGTGGAAGGTGTCCCCATGGCAAAGGGTGGAACGAAATGAGCTTTGAGATCCTTTCCAACCCAAACCATTCTGAGATTCTATGATTCTAAATGTTCTTTTCCAGGTTAAGTAAAGGTGGCTCATCCACCTAAGTCAAGACTAATATTTTTTCTTAATTGATAATTTTGGTGAAGTGTTATGGTACCAAGCTCATTGGTGCCCCTACATGCTACCAGGCCCTGACAGAGAACTGGGTTGTTGTATCCACAGCATTAGAATTTGGAAATCAGTACTCCTTTTCAACCTCAGTAGTTACTGGGGCCTTGGTACATCTTTCAGCTCTGTTTATGCTCTATGTAATTAATGGCATTTGTGTTAGCTCAGTGAGCTGAGCATCTGTCCTTCAGTCTGGGCCCTGATTCCTTGGGAAGTGTTTATAATTTAAGATTGGTGTGAGGCAGGAACTCAGAACTGACCATATTTGCAGCTCAGTGTGAGCAGTGATGTTCCTCTGGGGGAGTAACTTCCTCTTACTCATCACAACATTTGTATTCCAGTGTTACTGTCAGTGCCTGTTACTGGTATTTTAGAGGTTGACATAGGAGCATTTGCCTGTAAAACTGGTTCTGCCTATGGCCTGACAGTGATGGAGTTTGATGAGTTTCTCCTAAGGCTCTAAAACTCTGGAGGGTGAAGTTTCTGTTTTGTAAAGTGCAGTCTCATATCTGAGTTTTTATGTAGGTGGTAAGTGCTTTAATCTTGTTTTGCACATTGTTTTTATTAATAGCTGTAGTGGTTCCCAGTGGTTGTAGGATAAGTGTTATATAAGGGTAAAATTGGAAGTGTTCTGCAGCCTTCATGTGCTGGGCTGAGTTAACATCAACAGTAGATTAACTACCTCCATTGGAGGTAAAGAAGGTAATTAAATAACACCACAATTATATGGCCTATGAGGGGGAGAGTTGGCTTTTTTTTTGTATTCAGACTGTTTGTTCCTGTAATACTCAAACTCACTCTGTTACTCTTGCCTTTAATTTTCTGCAGTGCTCATCAGAACCCAACATGAGACAGTGAAATATTGCAGCACTGTTGGTCAGAACAGCCTGTCAGTGCAGCACCCTGGATATGCTTTGATTTCTTGCCAAATTAAACAGTAGTTCTGCTCTTAGGAAGTACCAGCTTCTAGATAAGATATCATTTTCCTGGCTAGCATTAATTCTACCACTCTATGCATAGAATTGCTGGTGATAAGCACTCAAAGGACAATACAAAAAGGCTAATGATAAGAATTGTTGCAGAGAGCCTGATGACAGATTTTGTGATATGTTTCTGCTAACAGTTGAAATAGATGTGGTTTTGAGCATGGTCTCCTAAAGAGCTGCAGCCCCGGCGTAGGCAGGAGCTTCTCACAGTGGTTTATCAAACACAGAACAAGTATTTACTGAAGGCACAACAGTATTGATAGGGCTATGTGACAGGTGGACAGGCAAATGTAAGCTGATAGTTTTAAAACCCATCATGTCCCAAAATCCAAACTGTTCTTATTGTAGTCTGACGGTTGAGATCACAGGATACATCCAGAGTTAAATGAATTCCCAATTCAATGCTGAAATAGCAGAACTTTTGATGTGTCATCAGCACTGCCTAAATACACATGTATGCAGATGTACTGTGTTATCCTGAAAAAAGAATAATCCTGAATTTAAGATTATTCTTTCAGACCTTTCTCCCCCACACCCCAAAATAAGTATAGAAAAGCTTACTAAGTACTTGTAATCAGTATAGAGTACAGAGAAAGGCTTTTTGCTAATGGTTTATTCAGCAATGGGAGTGTTCCTCTTCAGTGTATTCAAACAGCATCTATTACTAATAGTGGGGATCCCCATCAGAGAAATAAGTCATGGTCCTGTGGTCGGCCCAGCAGCAAGGAAGTCCCAGCTGAAGATTCTTGAGGTGTAGGGAACAGATCTTCTAAAGATCATATGGAAGCTCTTCTCAGGCCAGCTCTAGTCAAGGGCTCAAGCTCTAGTCCCCACCGGGAAACTGAAGCCCAGCACAACACGTTTCATGAGAGAGCGGGGTAAATGCAGAAGATGTGGCAAAAGAACTGCTGCTTTGCATGCTATGGTTGGTGAAAGTGAGGGTGGCTTGTTTGGAGTTTGAACAACAAATTGAAATTAGTGAAGACACGAAAAGTGAGGCAGTAGTTGAAGACAGTGAAAAGCAAGAATGAGGGTGATGTGAGGTGTAAAAGCCAGAAAGCAATGGAAATAAAACATGAGAGGAAACTAACTTCAGGCAATTGTTAGCAAAAAGTATGGATCTGTATATTCAGTAATAAGAACTTCTTATATGCAGTGGTTTGAGGAGGGGGGGGAGAACCGTTTACTATTCAAGGTTGTCTTGCTTTTGGGTTAAATCTGTGAGTTCAGCTTACTGTTACTGTTAGGGTTAACACTCATGCGTGTTATCCTGCACGTCCAGAAGGCCAGGGGCTGAGATCTCAAATTGCAGTATTAAGAGAAGTGCAGAGTTCCTTGGGCTGCCCATCTCTGGCCCCACTGCTGCAGTTAAAGCTTCAGCTCCAGCTGCAGCCCGCTGCTGTTTCACAGCCACAAGTAGGTCACAGAGCACAGATGGCCTCGCTGCCAGGGATGTGTTGAGTCTGCAGTCCCTTTGCAGGTTATTCCCTCTCTGCGCTCTCTCCCTTTCACATATCTAGGCTGAAGAGAGTGGAATGAATTCTCATGCTACCAACCATTTTATCTTGTGCTCACTGAGGCTGAAAGCAGAGAGCAGAGCTAGAACAAATAGTGGGAGTGAAAGTAATGATGGGGCTGTTAGAAGGGAGGCTGGGCTGGTGCTTCATGAAATAGGCCATCACCGTATTAGGAGGTTTCCTGGGCCTGACGTGTCTGCACCCAGACTGACAGGGGCCCTGATTTCTGCAGAGCTGCTGTGCTTGAGCTCTAGAGCAAAATGGGATGATGCTGTCAGTATATGCAGGTATTAACTTGCTCTTGTAGCATCACAAGCCCTGTCCATTCTTCATGTGTTTATCCATACAATGGCCCTGGGGGTACAGCTGTGCTGAGCTAATTTTATGGGTACCCTTTAAAATTTCTTGCTGAGTGTAATGGCTGAGGTCCCACATTTCCTTTTCACCAGCACACGGCCATCTTCCTGTTTATTTCCCCATCCACTGCCTCATCCTTACTCTTGTGCATCTCCAAGAGCTGCAGAGCAACAGCAACTCACCAGCACACTCTGAGTAAATACAATGTGACACCTGCCCACTGTTGCCTGAGCACTTTTATTTGCAGCATCTCATTGCTTTTTACATTTTCATTAAGTACCTTTAAATCTTTTTTTAATGCCACACAAAATTTTAAGCAGTGTGCCACCAACATCTGCAGTTAGGAAATTCATAGTGCTGGAAGAGAGGCAAGGCACAGGTCATGTGCAGAGCAGAGGAAAGATCAAGTTCATCTTATTGCTACTGGGAGACTCTAAAGTTGCACATATTTACAATTCTTTTCTATAAGCATCTGAAAATATTGAAAATAATGGGTTTTAAGTGTCATTTTAAGCCAGAGAAGCTTTATTAGGATTTTTTTGCATGTGTTGAGGCATTTGTCCAGAGCTTTACACTAGGTTACAAGAAATGGATGCAGCAGCAGTGACTAGCCAGTCCTACTCTCCTGCCCTTTGGATGATTAAGACTGAAAATGTGACTGAAATTTTCTTTCTTTTTCTTCTTTAAGCACACAATAAAGAGCAGCAAGTGTCCAGCCCAAGTCCAGCTGCGTGGCTACAGCTTCAGTCAGTAGAGGGAGTATGGATGCCTGGGTTAAAGCCACACAGGTCACCTGTGACATCCAAGAGAATTGACTCTCCTAGAATTCCTCTTTTGTCTGCAAAACCAGGTAAATTCTCTACACGTCCATTTTTCCTAGATGCCAAATGCAGCTGTTGGTTCCTAACACGGTTGATGAAGCTGAAAGTGTAGGAGAGGGGAAATGATCCTTTGTGCTTGCCATACTTTTCTTCTTATGCAGCCTCCCTGGGAGCACTTGTCTGTTTGCACCTGCAGCTGGGGCTGGTATGGAGCATCAGCTTTTCTCCTCTGTGTCAGGATCTTATCTCACCATTGGTGACTGTAGCAGGGTTCTGTTTGCCTCCAGGGAGGACATAGCCTTCACCTTTTCACTGAGGAAGCTGAGAAAGTGACTCTGTGCGTGACTTACTGCCAAATGTAAAGGCTGCAAAGAGCATCCTGCAGAGCAAGTGCTTGCTGGCTCTCCCTTGTGTAAGGGGAAGGATCTTGATGAAGAAGAAAGAACCTAATGGCTCTGTGAGCTTTCTGCTCGAAGACTCGGCCCCAAGCTGGTGCAGAACCAGAAGAGTGATCTGGGGGCTCTGATGAATGGTACAATCCAAGAGTTTGAAATGGAGGTAGACAATCTGCGTTCATCCATTCTTTTACCAGCGTGCCACTCTCTTTGTGTTTTCAGATGTAACACTTGGTCTCTGTTTCTCTTAAAAATGGGAATGTGGACTGGCTTGATTTATGTTTATCAGAAACTTCAAAAGAAATTTGCAACAAATTTGATATAAAGTGGATTGTACTTTTTGATGTTATAGTATTGCTTGACTTTTGGTCAGACATCATGCAGCCACGATATAGCAAATACTGCCAGAGTGCACCCAGCATTTGTACTTTCTTGTGCTCATTCCCTGCACTAGCAGACTGGGAACATTCTCCACTGACTACCCCTAATTGGTACTGCATGACATTATGCAACCCATTTCAGCTGTATCTAGTCTCTTAAATGCTGGGTAAAACTTGATTAGAGACCTTGTTTGGCTGAATGCAACAGAATAAATCTTAACAGTCATCTGCATTCTTCTTGTACGTGTCACAGATGGAAATGCAATAATGTTGTTTATCAACAGTCCAGGATGTAACAGGTTGTGGAACTCTGGATTCATTCAAGTCTGCAGAGCATGGATTTAGAAGTATCAGAAGGAAGAGCTGCTGTATTCCAAGCCATCAAGTTCCTATCTCTTATAGGAGGAAATTAGGAAAAGGTTGAGGTAAGGGTCAAGTCTGGTTTGATTTAGAGTGCTCATGATAGAAAATGTGGAAAGATCTGACAAAAATAAAAAAGGAGTTATTATCTTCAGATCTCTATGTGCACAGGTGATTTTTTTACTCCGTGTGGTTTTGCCTAGGTGAGGAATGAAAAACAGGACTTGTACTCTTAGGGTTTGTTTTAGTGGCTGCATATCAGTTTGGGATTGAAATGATAACTTGGTCTAGTAAGTCTAGAGCCAAATACCAAAACATGCATTTGACTGGATGAGGAGAAAATGGCTTGTGAACCTTTCCTTAATCTGGGAGGATATGAAAGGACACAGTCCTGTTACTGGGTGAAGGTGTGTTCTGGTTTATGGGGTTAAAGTCCAACAAAACCCAGGTGATGCATGAGCTGGCACTGCACAGCTAGAGTTGGCCTTAGGACTCCAGGCAGCCTCTTTCAAAGGAGCTGTGACAGGACATTCCTGTGCAGGTAAGCCTTTGTTTATTAGCTCTGCAATCCAGTCTCTCCTCCACCTGGGCTAACTCCCTAAATTTAAGGCTGCTTCCCTAAATTAAACCTTAATTATATTCACTATATCCTTTGATTTAAGACATTTGTTGTTTATTGTTTCCAGTTATCACAGAAGTCTGAGAAATAGGGGAGAGGAGAAAAAGTTTCTCTTTCTTGCATTAGTCACCTGGGCTGTGCCACTTCCAAGTAAACAAATCCTCTCAGAGCGTGCCTTACAGAGTAAGTGGGACTCATCTTCAGGTTTGAACACACGTTGGATAACCTCCTGGTGTTTAGTCACTTCCCTGAAAATGCCTGATTTCCCTGCAGCCTGGCTGCTCTTTCTGCTGACCTATTGTAAGGTGGTGGTTTCCTCTAAAACATAAACACAACAGGAAAGGGCACTAAATTCTAATACTGGGAGAGCTCCACTGAAGCAGCAGAGTAATTTGTCACTTCATTGTTGCATTTAACCACTATGTAAGAACCCAATGAGACAGGTTGCCTATCTAGGATCAGTAAATCTTGCTCTAATGGTAATCGAGTTAACCTGATCAATTAAACATTAGCACTTATAGCTCTTCTTTTGTATTTTTTAACCTGTACTTCCTCAAAGCAGCTTTAACTGTAGCAGGAGGGGAAATCTTCATATCAGTTGCCTTTGTTCTATGCACCCAGAGCACCTCAGAGTATCTGGGTTGCATAGAAGATGCACTGATTCAGTGTCCTTGGTTGTTTGCAGAGCTTTGGTGCTGCAAGTCACAGGGTAAAAAAAGATTCTGTTGAAATTGACTTGGAGAAGTCTGAATCCATTTTGTACATATGGACTGTTGATTTAATTTAAGGGTAGTTTTTTGGGTTTTTTGTTGTTTTTGAAATTTCTATCTGCAACAGTAAGCTCAGGTGATGCTTCCACTGATAGAGTTATTTCTTCCTCCTCTTACCCCTTACTGAGCACATTTGACTTCCTCCTTTAATGATTTACACAATTACATTTGTGCAGGGTTTATGCATATTAATAAGCATGTCTATATGCATGTATTTACATGTTTGTACATGCAGGGTATTTGTGTATGACACTGTATAGGTTTGGTTAAATACAAGTTGACCAACAGCTCAGAAAAAGGTCTTAGATTTTGAAGAATATTACTTTTAATCCCTAAACATGAAATGCAGATTCCCCCACCTCTACAATGGTTATTTGGTGATTATTTGGTTATTTCATCCACTTCTCTGTTAAATTAAAAAAAGTTGTTCAAGACATTTGCTCAGTATTTCAGTTGTTATTAACGTAAAATATGGTTTAGTCCTGCATTAGAGGAGGATTCTTTATCAGTCAAGGTGCTTCCCAAGCAGCAGGGCTGTATAAACTGTGTGCTCTAAGTCCTCTGTGACTATGCTATTCTTCAGAGACATCCCTTTTTGTCTGATCAGTGAATTCCTATTTTGAAACCGCCTGAAATGCCATGACATGAGGTGATAAAGGTGCTGAAAGGTCACAAAATGTTACATATTGTCATATGGGTGAATGTGAGCTGGGTTTGAGCTGTTGCCTTCCCTGCTAGCAAGGGATTCATCTCTTGTTGATGGGTGATACAGCAACACAGATGCCACCTGCGCTGAGTTCCTTCTCTGTAGGAGACTTGTTGGAGTGGAATAGAGAAATGCAGAGCTGCACACGCAATCTTTGTTGTAAAATGCATCTATGGCAACTTGAAAAGTGGGATTGATTGTACAGATTATCAACCAGAAGCTTCATTGGGCTTAACTGTGAGCGGATGGTTTGACCTAATACAACCAGAATACAGCAAAATGCCCCTTATGAACTTCCCTTGTTTCACTGCATTGTAATAATCACAGCTGTGCTCAGTAAACCTCACCTCAGAATGGAAATATTATTACTTATAGAAAATAACCTCAGGATACAGTTGTCATAGGTTGGCCATAAACCAATTGTAGAAGTTGGACACGCCTCCAGATCCCGTATTTAAAACGGAGAAAGCCGCGGAAAAGCTCTGTTTTACTTCCAGCTTTTGAACAGGTAACTGGGGAGTCCGGCGGGGCCGGGCCCGGCCGGGGTGGCTTGGCCAGGGCAGCTCGGCCCGGTCGACCTCCAGTGCGGCGCAGCCTTCTAAAATCTTGTGGCTATTGAGCCCGCCGGCTCCGCAGGACCCCGGCGGGGCCGGGCCGGCTGCGCTCGGCTTTGGGCGGAGCCGAGCCCCGTTCAAACCGCAAGCGTTCTGCCAGCGCCGCAGGAGATCGTGCGGCTGAGATCGGGGCAGGTCTGCGGCCCGTGCGGAGAGCAGCCCTGGGACTGGAGCTGAACGCGGCTGAGATCGGGGCAGGTCTGCAGCCCGTGCGGAGAGCAGCCCTGTGACTGGAGCTGAACGCGGCAGGGGCCGGAGGAGCAGCCACGCAGCCAGAGTGACCGCTGCCATTCTGGCCCAGCCCCTGAGATCTTGGCACAGCCACCCCAGCGCGGCCTGGAATCCTGCACTTCGATTGTCTGAAATCCTGCACTTCGATTGTCCCGCCGGCCTGGAATCCTGCACTTCGATTGTCCCGCCGCCCGGCACCAGAGAGGTATTAACTCTTTCCGTACACAGATAAAACCGACAGATACCAATCCTCCGTCGAATAAGAGAAGGAAGAAGGGTGAAGACACTTGAGGAAAACAACATGACGACTCCAAGGTCAGTGAAGAAGGCAGAGCCGAAGCCCAGAAGAAGAAAATGAGGAGATGTCCTAAGTCTCGAGGCTGAAATTATTTTGTAAGCCATGATGAAGACATGAACAAATCAGACTGTTATCCCTGTAACTCATGAAAAAAACATGGGGGGATGAAGCGTTCAAACTGCAAACACAAAGGCAAAACCCGTGCTAAAGCCAGCAGATGTTGAAGTGACTGTGATCCAATGAGAAGCTTAAACTGAGAGAGATAAAGTGAGGAAGACCCTTGCCCCAGGGAAAAAGGGAGAGATCTCTATTTTCAGAGATGAAGATGATCTCAGAGATAATGAAGAGAACCTTTGCTCCTGAACAACTCATCCTTAGAAGTGTACCCCATGGGTCAGTGGCCCACAGAGGTGGTTGTGGGAAGACTACCAAATGTGGGAGGGACCTTCACGGTACAAGCAGATTTCCACCCGGGCAGCTGTGTTATTGGGACATTAAATCTACGAGAGAACTGTTTCTTGTGGAGAAGTCTCCATGGCATGGCAAGGGAGACTTTTCTTACTCTGAGTGAACTGGAAAAAGACTATTTTAGAAGTGGTAAACTGACTGAGGGGTCCAGGTTTGGTCTCTTTACGTTGTCAGTGGGAAAAGAAAGATAGGAGGTGGGAGGAGGAAAAGTGTTCTGAAGGTTTATTCTGATTCATATTATTTTCCTTTTAGTTCTGTTAATAAAGTTTTCTTTATGCTCTTTAAAATTTTGAGCCTGCTTTGCCTCCTCCTAATCCATATCTCACAGCAGAAATTGAATAGAAAATTTTAGTGGGTGCACTAATGTTCAGCTAGTGCTTAAACCCGGGACATTAATTGGTGCATTGGCCGGGAAACTTGAATTGGCGAACCAAAAGCACTACAACAGTGCTACAGCATGTTGTGTGCACACATGCACATGAAGTGAAAGGTGTACAGAGGAACCTGATACACCTCACCTGGCCTAGATTGTAGGTTATAAATCAGTTTATTAGAACTGGAATTTTATGGAAATGAATGATTGAAAAGATAGCTGTCAGAAGTAGACTTTATTTCCCCCGTACATCAGTCAGTGTAAGCAAGGTATTTGACTTCTTTATGCAGCTGGAAAACAGAGTAGAAGGGAGGAGTATAATTAGAAAATCCTATGCTGCAGCAAAGTGGATCTTTCTTGAAGAAATGATGGATTTAGAAACTAAAAGCTTATGCTGTCTCTTAATGACATCCCACTGCACCTCAAAAAATGTAACACAGGGAAAGGCTTGGTCCTGATTAGGGAGCTGTGCACCTAAAAGCCATAGCACAGCAGTGCACACTTGCTGTGGAGCTGACTTTTATGGTGTGATTAATCTAATTCATTTCCTGGAGATAGCTCCTGTATGTGGAGTTAAACCTGCACTTATGACTTTTGCTAAATTTGGGCTGCCATTCCCTGTTGAACTCAGCAGGCTGGGAGCACAATGTGCTTCCTAGCACTGGGTGCTTGGATGAGGTTTCATGGCAATGGGTGACAAAATCATCTCTCTCACTTGAGACAAGTGGCTTTGGCGGTCTCCAGGCACATTTCCTGTGGAAACAAATGGCAGAATTGCTGTGGGACAGGTCTTGTTTTGTGTTGGGAATGACATCAGCCTCCTGCAAGCCCACACTGGTACAGGAGAAGTATTTCACCCTTCTCTCTGCTTCTGGGATATAGGCTTACAAGATTTTTCATACACTTGACACCTCTCAAAACAGCACAGTCCCAAGGCAGCAATGATGGAGTGAATCTAACAAGGTTCTACTTTCTTTTCATCTGCTTCCCAGATTGACCTGCTTATGTACTTCTAGATCTACCAGGGACACAAACTGGTATTTAAATATAGCGATACAATTTTTTTGCAATGTGGGGATAGGGAGAGTGAAACTGCCTTGCAAGTGTGAAGTGCTGTTTACAGGGGTTAACTCTAATATCCTCTTTATGTTCCATGGAAACAACTTCAGGGCTTCAGTCACATCAGCCCTGTGAAGAAGAATCTGCATGAGCTGGGTATTCTGAGTGGGGAAACTTAAGACTTCAACTCCTTGATTCTTGGGACCTGAAAGTCACTGCAGTATGTCATTTGCAAGGCAATTTTTTCTGGAAGTGCAATATGGCTTTGTTTTACGACCTTGATGTCACAAAGTATTAATAATCTCTTAACTACCCCACTTGCAAACAAAAAGCCCCAACCAAGTACAATAATTTGTTTGGATTTTGGGTTGGTATTTATAGTCTGCTTAAAAATCACAGCTTTTGGTGTGATACATAGGTGTGAATGCAGTGGGTTTCTCTGCCAAACTTGCCTGGATACAACAAATAAATGAATTTCAGTCTGTTGGGAGGACAGCTGTTTCCATGACATTTTAAGCCCAGTTTGTAAGTACCTTCATCTCTTTTCTTAGCATGCTAAACGGGCATGACATGGCTTAATTCATATTTGTGTTTTGCGTACAAAAAAAAAAGCTCTAGTAATTTCTAGTAATTTATTTCCTTTCTTCAATAAACATCTCAGATAGTAACCTGCTATTTCTGTTCTGTTACCACAAACATTCTTAGAAGTATTGCAAAGGATGTCAAATGAAAGGTACAGGTGAATTGCTGACTGGAACAGAACAGGTGCCTGTTCAGGCGAACACACCTTTTGAGAAGCTCACTGTTACCACAGGCTCAAAGAAAAGATAAACAGACCTTACGTGTGATATCAAACAATCATAGAATCTGTTCAGAGAAGTTTACTGTTCTTCAAGAGTTGAGTTGGCTCATACTTTTAAATTCTAATTAGAATTAACATTGTTACTCCTGCAGTATAACTGTGTTAATTACCTTTAATATATTCTGGCATTGAATTCCATAGGATAATTTACCTTAATTGCATTTTCCCACTTGTTAGCTTTATATTTGGTTTTTTTTTTTTCATTTATTAACTTTATATTTATTGTATATTATATTGAGCTTGTCTGTCAGTACTTAAGACTGGAACAGAGAAGGCAGCATTAGCTATTTTAATGTGTGCCTTCCATATTCATTCTGATGAATTCAAAGCACTTTACAGATCAGGTCGGTATCATTGTTTCTCTTTTGCTGTTGTGAAAGCAGTTGTTGAGATGGAGAGAGTTTCCATTTTACACCAGCAGTAAAACCAAAAAATGGATTAGGATCCAATTCTCATGTGTTGCTGTACAGTGCTCTATAGAACACCACACTGGCAGCATTCTCACAGTGATTCTTTCTTACTGGAACATATGTAGTTTATGTAATGCAATTAATACAACTAAATTGACAGGAAACTGAAGAAGTGTGTGCAAGTTCCTGGATCTGGGTTATATCACGGCATTTGACAGCCAAAATTCATGTTATAAAGGATTTTATGTAATAAACATTCTAAAAGGAAAATGAACACCTGGCAGAGGATCAAGCTTTCTCAACCTTTCTACATCTGTTTTAGTAAGGCTGGGATTTTTGGGAGTCGAGGCTGCCCTTTGCTCCTGGCAATAACTGCAGCAATATCCAGTTGGTGAGTGAGGTCATTTGGGGCATCTTGCTACTCTCCTGTCACAGGACATAATATTTCTGCATAATGAAATAACCTCCTTTTTATAAACCTTCTTTAAACCTTTTACCACCCTACTGAGAATTGACAGCAGAGATCGGTGGATGGTTCTCCAGCGCTCTCCTGGTGACAAGATAACAGCCTATTCCATCAGTACTGAAACATGCTGTGCTGAGGGTTTGGGCAGTGTATTTATGCTCTGCCCATTACTACGGTATTTAAATTAGGTCAGACATGGTCTTTGGCTGAAACCTCTCCTTAATTAAAAGCATACATTTTTTTGTAGGAAGCAGAGGGCAGTTAGTTGTAGTGTTAATAGCCTCCTAGCTGTTCCAGATTCCTTCTGCCTTACACAGGAAAACTGCTACTATTCCATACCTCACATACAGCTGTGGCAGAGCTCATTAATGAGGGACTTACATCACACCCACTACACAAACCTATTTGGGACCAGCTGGCTGCTTTAGTGACTGGCAGTCAGTGGACTGCAGGTGATCCTGCATGGGACTGTGGGCCTTTATGCTCCGATTTTCTCATCTGCAAGTTGTTACAATGATTGTTTCTTGTGTGTCTTGGGATCTTCTGGAAAAAGCATTCCCTATGTTAAATTACAATGTCAGAGCCTTTTTAAGGATAGTTTTGCTTTCCTGGAGAATTAAAGGCTGAGAAACCGAACTGGATGTTTCAGTGATCAGTGCCCACAGCCACAGTAGCAGTCCAAACCACATCCAGGCACTGCCTACTGAAGACATTTTAAAAGCCTGGCTTTTCTCTTCAATGTTAAAATTGAAGCCTTGTTTCCCTCCCCTTCCCCATTAAACACAGCTTTGGTGTAGGTACTGAAATATTTTTTGAAGTCTTGGACAGAGATAGGAAACTTTTTCATCCTGGCTCCTGTCCCTCAGCTTTGATCTTCTAATACACTCCAGTTCATGAAAAGGAAACCGGATTCTCCTGCCTCTCACAGTACATTCTGTACCTCTGCTAGAAAACATCTGGTGCTTCTTTTGGGTCTGAAACAGTCTTTGTGGCAAGGCCCAAACAACAGGGAAATAAACAGCTTTTTTCTTTTTTCTCACAAAGTACAGGCTGGCCCCAGTTTGTTACAGAACTTGTTTGATGAGGTCAGAGAACACAATAAATCTTGACATCCCTGGTGACAAGAAGAAGAGGTATATAGAGGGGGATAATTTTTTGACATCCAATGCAAAATATTGATCCAGAAGGAATTTTTATTTGCAGTGCAGAGACTGAGCTTGGAGAGTTTGCAGGCATGCCCATGATGCTTTTACAACTGGAGAAATGCAGAATTGCACCATTATGGGGGACCTTTGTCTCCCTGCTTTATGGAGGAAACATGGAACTATACAGAGAATTACCAGAGGCTTTATAAAACAGGCTATGCTTCACCTAATCAATAGAGTGTAGGACACCACACTGGGAGCTCTAAGGCTGGCTTTCTTCTCTGGATTGAATGTGTATAAAGAGAAGCGTATGAACTGAATGAAGAACATGATAATGCCCAGGGTCTGGTCACCTGGATTCTGTGTGTTAGAGGGGCCTTTGGACAATAAGCCTATCCCTCTCAAATTTTATTCCAAGTCTACAAAATAAGGTGTTTTTTGCTCACCTTTGAGGTCAGGAGGCTTACAAGTCTCTTTTATCTCTATGCCAGCCTGGGTAAGTGCAACTGGCAGTTGCCCTGATCTTTGAAAATGAACTAAGTAAAGGACAGTCAGATGGTTGGTCTTGATTTAGACAAGCAACAAGGTTTAGGGCAATAACAGGGAAAATAAATATGTGGTACTGTGCTGGTAATGGTTTATTCACTACTTAACCTCTGTTTTTTTGCTGTGTTGTTCCCCACCACCCATGAATAAGATGTTATGCTCATTACTGCCAAATCTCCTTTCAGTCTCTCCAGGCTCGGATCCTCCTGTATTACTTTTCTTCAGTCATGCTTAGTTGTAGATGTTTGACTCTGAAATTCAGATGTCGACCAAAATATTTCTGTTTCAGTTGGATGAACAGATACGTTCACAGATATTTCTTCTCTCTATGCCTCATTTACTTCATCTGTAAAGAGGAGCTTCATCTTCAGCCAAAAGACGGGTGATAATCTACTGACTTAATAAAAGAGCTATTCCAAGTTCTCCACTGCCAGTGTGAACTTGCATAGGGCATTTGGACAAACATGGTATCAGAGGACAGAATTTCAGAAGGCCTCGACTTAATAGATGCTGAATTTCTCTGAACATCCACTTGCCTTTGGGCTCATGGGCAGGAAACAGTCTTTGTGATGAAAATGGCACTATTTCTTCAATTGTGCAGCATGATCCATCTTATTGTTTTGTATTCATGTGGAGTGCTGTCCCACATTCCTTGGAATTATTGCTACTGCAGCAAGGTAGTTTACTTTAAAAATGTAGAACAACAGGAACCAGACTGCGCTAATGATTAAATTATACTGATGGTTGAAGTTTAAGTAACAGTTAATGCACTGATTTCAGTATAGGAAATACACTAAAAAAGCAGTTAGAGCTCCTCTTGAGCTTCATAATTAATGAGAACTGCCACGATCCTTCAACATATTTCCATACACACTTCCTTTTATGTTAAGAAGTATGCAGGAACTCACAGAAGTCGGCTGGTAGAAAGCCTTTCACAAAGTACTTTCCAGCACACTGCACAAGCCATGTGTGCTCCCCTAAAGGGTCCTGGAGCCAGATCTTGCCCGTGTTGCATCCTGGCCAACAGTCTCATTTCTTCCAGTGAAACAGAACAAAATGAGGCCTTCAGACAAGAGCGTACCCAACACACACGTCTGAGCTATGTGTACCTGAATAAGCACCATCAGCTGTGCTGAGCATTTCCGAGAGGGAGATGAGTGGGATTCGAATCACTTAAGTTTAAACATCTCATTTAGCTAGCTCTCAAATATCTCTTTAATTCATGGATGGAAGGGAGCATCGTTAGAGAGCAATTTATCCATTTTAGGTGTCTGCAGTATGATGAGGGGAATTCCACCCCAGTGCCTGTTCCTCTGCACTCATTATATAGAAAGTCTAGACAGTTGGCTTGGATACAAATGTCTGAAGATGAGCGGTTTCTCTCACCTATCTAGATACCACAAAATCTGCTGGATATTAGAGGCTTTGTGGTGGCTCTGGATCAGAAAACAAATGCCTGAAAACATGTCACCACTTGGCTGAATCATTGCAACCATGCAAGATCTTAATTCTGATTTAAAGACTGTTTACAAGAAGTTTCTGAACTTTAGTCTTGGTCTAGAATGAGTAAGGCCTAAAGCAGCCACTGATCCTCAAGATAAGAAGGTCTTTCAGCAGCTCTGTAATCAAAGGAAAAAAACAGCTTTTCTTTAGATCACTGCTTTAATCTTGTTCCTCCCATCAGTGCTGGAATTTCGTGTTCTGCCCCCAAATGCAGAAGGCTATTTATAGCGTCAGCCTGAATGAACTGTAGGAGCTTACGCTGTCATTGCAGCTGCACCTTTGAGGCGCTGGAAATCACATAACTGAAAGTTGACAGTAATGAAATTGCACAATATTTTCGAATGTAGTTTCTGCCACCACTCAGTTCCCACAGTAGATAGGCAGGGATTTCTAGGGATGTGGTAGGGAAAAGAATGAAGGGATTCAACTCTGAAGCCCTTGTTGGTATCTGGGGTCTTGATGTCACNAAATGTAGTTTCTGCCACCAGTCAGTTCCCACAGTACACAGGCAGGGATTTCTAGGCATGTGGTATCTGGGGTCTTGATGTCACCCCTTCACATGGCCTTCATGTGAACTGTCATCTTTAAAAGGTCGCTGCCTTTGGGGAACAAGTGCAGGATTGGGGCATTAGGGTGGGTAACTTACTGGTATGTGACAAGTTGAGTGTCTCATCAGCTCTTTGCAGAGAGGTGCTTTATCTCTTGATGCTAGTGAATAAAATGGAAAGGTACTTGAACATTTTGGCTGTCTTTAAACAATATAGATAACAGCAAAACACAAAATGTTTGCTCCTTTTGTTTCCCTATATCCCTATAGGCATGAGTATGCCCTTGGTTTTTACATTACATCGTCTGTGTAATGCTTCTGTTTGTCAGAATAATTTAAAAGAAAACAGCAGTGAAGTTTTTAGAGATCCCAATGCTAATGCAAATACTTGTCAAATCACAATAATGGATCAGTCAAGTGGAGACAGTTTTGACTATCTGTGAGAAGCCACTTTTCAAAACAAGATATATATCATATCACAGAAAACAAGAGGGTAGTAGAGAGTATTATCAGGCAAATGTGATAGCCCAGAGATGTCAGAGATCACATACCAGCTATCTACACATAATCGTTTAATTAAAGTCATTATTCTGCTCACCTGTGTAAAATTAACAAGTCCTCACATCTTTATTGGCTGAAACTTAAGTGTCTCCTGTGCTCTCCCATGTCTGGGACATCAGTGTGGGGTTGTTTGCCTGCACACAAGCCCCTGTGAATAAATAAATGGTTATTGAGAAATAGTAGCATCTGTGGGATGATGGCATTTCAACATTTAGAGTCATCCTGAAGCTTTGTGACAAGCAGGTACCAAAAAAGCTGAGGGACAGTTTTGTGGGAGACCACTTGATAGAAAAGACACAAATTCAAATCTACGGGCACTTCAGCCACGTCACTGCCAGAGCTCTGTCCCTGGATGATCTTTCGTGCTCTCCCTGGAAATTCCCCTGAGAAGGTTTAGTCAGAGAGGCAGATTTGCCAAAATGATTCAAGTAAATGACTATAAGAGCTGTGAACTATTTTCCAGCTTCGTATTGAAGCCAGTGGGCTTGATTCTCCTCCCAGAGCTGCTGTGTACCACAGACTATTGGCAGGCAAAATATAACCCCAGACCTGCTGACCTTCTTTGTGACCATGTAGACACAGGGCTGTAATTTAAACATTTATGTTGAAGTTATTTGTACTAAGAACTAGTTAGTGTATATAAGAGTAAGCATAAAATTGTACAATTGATCAAAAATGAGGTTTAACTTCTAAGCAATTCCTGATTTGAAATCCTACTCTGAAGCACTTGAAAATATTGAAGAGGATTTTTTTTCAGGACTGCTTTAATTTACACTTCTCCTTTCCAAATGCATGTCTGCATATAACGCTTTCTTGTTAGTCTCACAAAGGGAGGTCACCATCGTTGCTCTACCACCATTTGGATAAGGAAAGAGATTTGGACCTAAGGATAGGGACTGAGCTGGCAAATCAGGAGTGGAACTGGATGGAGAAGCGAGAAGTCCTGTTGGAGTCCAAGTCTGATTCAATAGGCACCTTCTCATCTAGCTCTTCTCCTGGCAACATACTGTCTCCTTAGGCAACTATAGATTAGAGAGGAGACAAAAATTATTGTATCCAGAACCGCAAAGCAATGACTTGAGCTTGGATGTAGGAAAATGTCAGGGAAACACAGTGAACTAGCAGTTGAAGCAGAGGCGTTCAAGTCAGGTGCTTCAAGTTCTATTTTTGGCTTGGACCAGCCATTTCACTTCTCACTTTGGCTCCCCCTCTGCAAGATGAAAAATGAGGATGCCTACAGCTGCCTCCTGGGACTGGATCATCTTGCTAAGGCCAGGACTGTGAAATCTCATATTCTGGATGATGCTCAGTTGACCTCAGCTCCATTCTTCTCTGCTTTGGTGCCTGTACCTCCTTCACTTCTATCTCTCCTCTGCTTTTTTGGGCCCCCGCAGGCAAAACAGAGCAGCGTCACAGCAACAAATCTCGGGATTGCTGCTGAGTGGGAGCCTCCTCTGTTTCTGTATACCCTGGGGCTTTCCACCATAGCATCTGATGTGCAAAATATCCTTGGCTGCCCCTTGGGTGATGTGGGGTGTCTGTAGAGGTAGTAAAGTACATTGAGTAGAGTTATGGCCCTTGTGCAAAGCACTTCCACTCCTCTCTAAATTAGGGATGCAGTTCCAGGGCACAGGCACTAGACAGGTGCTGGAACACCGTCAGGAAAAGACAGCAGAGCTGGAAAGGGTCTGGCGCACAAGTCTCACGAGGAGCGGCTGAGGGAGCTGCGGGTGCTCCTTGTCCTGGAGAAAAGGAAGGTTCAGGGGGAACCTTCCCACTCCCCACAACTCCCTGACAGGAGGGTGTAGCCAGGTGGAGGTCAGGCTCTGCTCCCAGGGAACAAGGGACAGGACAAGAGGAAACGGCCTCTACTAGCACCAGGGCAGGCTTGGATTGGATACTGTGGAAAATTTCCTCATCAAAAGGGCTGCGAAGCCCTGGCACGGGCTGCCCGGGGCAGTGGTGGAGTCATCATCCCTGGAGGGATTTAACAGATGTGTAGAATTGGCACTTGGGGACATGGGTTAGTGATGGCCTTGGCAGTGCAGGGGGAATGGTTGGACTCGATGAGCTTCAAGGGTTTTTCCAAACGAAGTGATTCTATGGCCCTGCTCCGTTGTATCTCCGTGCAATGTCAGCCCGGCACGGCTCTGGGAGGGAATAGCAGGAGGTGCTGAAGGCCAAGTGATGATCACCACCTCAGCCCGGCCATCCTTGCTTTGAATGAACGAGTTTCCAAGGCTGCAGGAGCGTTCTCTTTGCTGCGTTCCCCGTTAAATCCCGGCTAATTAGGGGTCTCTCATTTTTTTCCAGGAAGCACCGCCAGCTCCTCCTGCCCTTCCCTCCTTGTATCAATTAAAATCGCTACCACCTAAATTCAGGTGTGCCTAAAGAGCTCCTCCTTCCCAGAGCCGCGGGGAGGGAGGCGGCTGCAGCAGCGAGCACAAGGTGATCTTACCATTATTTCGGGTTTTAGGGCAGAAGCGCTGGGGGCTGCGGGCAGCCAGGAGGAGCCTCCGCGCTGCCTTTCCACCCTCCCACCCGGTTTCGGGAGGCGCCAGGGCCCGACAACCAGGAGGATTTCGGCGCGGGGCGGCCGCGGACCGGCCCCTTTGTTCGCGTGGGCCCTGCCGTGCGTGAGGCGGGAGGGACGGCGGCCGCGGGGCTGCCGGCCCGCATCCTCCTCCGCCCCCGCCGCTCCGAGCCGCCGCCCCGATCCCTCCTCCCGCCTCCCCTCTCCCTCCTCCCAGCTCTCGGCTCGGCCGCGCAGGGAGTGGCAGGGCGGCAGCCGGCCGGAGTCGCATCCTGCGGCGGCCCCGCTCCGCCGGGCAGCCTCAGGGTAAGGCGGGCGGCGGGACGGACGGCAGCGCCCGGCCGGCCCGCGCCACAACAAAGGAGGGATGCACGGAGAAGGTGCGGGAGGAGCTCGGGCAGAGGGGATGCGCCGCTCGGTACCGGTGGGAGGCTCGGGCATTGTCCTTGGGCTGGGAGAGGCACGAGCATCCTCTGCGGGCCGGGTTCCTCGGCCGGGTTCCTCGGCCGGGCAGCAGCGGCAGCCGGCGGCGGGAGGGGCTCTGTGGGGGCGCGGGCCTGCCCGCAGCCCCGGGGACGGTGCAGGGTGGGCGCTCGCCGCCGCTCCTGGGTCGCGGTAAAGGCGCAGTCGGAGCGGCCTGATGCCGCGGAGATGGAAGTGGGAGTGGTTGTCAGCATCCGTGTCTCAGTGCCGAGCGAGTTTTGGGTTTGAAATGGGAGGAAAATTGTCTTTTGTCTTTGGCAAGCTTGGCTGTTTGCTGGGCTCGGTCTCCTCGCTCGGTTTGTCTTGTTCAACGATCCAGATACCGACGTTAACCACATCCTGCAGGATCTGATGTGGATTTTTTGTCTGTTGCAAGATGTGCTTCTGAGGAAGGCCCAGGATGAGCTGCTGGCATTGGCACAGGGCTCGGGTTATGAGCGGCCAGGCAGGTGGAGGAGGGCTCTGCCCCTTGCTTCTCCTGACACGAAACAGCGACGGGTGTTTGGGGCAGCATCCAGAGATGCAGGCAGAGGCGTGAGTTGTTATCTCCACAGCATCCAGGCAGGCTGCAGCGGCCTTTTGGAAGTGCTGGGAGACAAAGCACTGGGTCAGCACCGAGTGTTATTTGCTGCTCTGTTGAGCATCAGTCTCACAGGCCTACAAACTCGCAGGTCTCAGAAACTCATCTTGCTGGAATGGATGTCAGATTTTACCAGTCCATCCATTACTGCTGGCTAGAAGTGTTTCCTTGATGGTGACTTGCAACTCGAGAATTGGTCTGCATGTGGACAGAGATATATTTGGGGTGCCTGGCCAGGCTTGTTGGCCTTAGCCTCTGCCCAGCTGCCTGCTAACAGCATTCCTCCCCCCATCAGTGCTCTAAGACAGCCCTGTTAATCACCACAGGTCTGTCATTGCTGGTGTGGTGATGCTTTTGAACATAGTGCAGCTCCTGATCTTAAAGTTGGGTCTGAGATATGGCATTTTAAGAAATTACCTGCCTGCTGTTAGAGCCTGCCAGGGATTAGGAAGGAGGGAGTCTGCATCAAACGGCTGTGTTCTCACGAAAGTTGTCACTGCCTACCAGAAACTTCTGGGAGTACAGGACTTCAAAGGCTCAGCTCTGAGACATGGCACAGATGACAACATTAGCACCAGCCACTGCAGCACAGCAGGGAGAAGCTGTGCTGGAGCCTGTCTGTCATCTCGGGAGCACTTGTATGGGGCTGCCTTCAATTGAGGGGAACCTCTTGTGTTTCAGGAGATGTTCTTAGGATCAGTATGGACAGGATTATCTACTGAGGCCGAGAGTTGGTATGTGCTCCTCTAGCCTTGGAGGCTGCCATAATCTACTCTAACAAGGAGCAGTTCCTGGTGTGTTTCCTCTTTATCCCCGTTTGTGCTTTTTGGTTTGGCAGAAGAAGTGATGGAGAACCCAGAGGGGGATTTTCTGGTGCCAAGGGATGTGGTTCTGTAAGGACACCCAGGCTAATTCTTCCCTTGTGTTACTGGGTGGTTAAAATGGGTCAAGGCACGGGTTCTGCCTCCTGATTGAGGTTGTTGGTTTTATTTATCAAAATGCTGCCTCTGTCCATGAAAGTTGGGGAAATTAATTTTTTTTTTTTGAGAGGGTGTTTCATAATTCTGGTGAGGACAGGAGACAATATATAAAGCAAGTTCCATACCCCAGGTGCATGGTGCTGGTATCACTTTGCAGAGAGTACGCAATGCATGGCAAGGTTTAGATACTTTTAGAGCTCTGGGAAAGCCCAGGTGTGGGTAGCTAGACCTGAATGTGACTTGTTGCTAGCCTGTGTTAGACACTGGTGTGCACTTATCTATAGAGATATCTGTTGATATTTGTATAGAGATCTGTTTTTTCATGGATGCCTTTTAGAAATACCTTGTGACTCTTTTCCTTTCCATCTTCCAAGGGCTCTTAGCACAAAAATGAACAAGGAAGTTGCTCACATGGATGGAGAGCATTATTTTATCCTCTGTTGCTGAGTTAAATGCCCCTGGTAATCAATCTCTGGCTGTTGTTCTTTTATCACTGTTCTTGTGGTATTTATGGTAGAATTTCAGGTCTTGTTAGCCCGGGAGAGCACCTTGGCTGTACTGATGTCAGACTCCAGCAAGACTTGGGCTTTGTTTTACTGGTCAGTTTTTTGAAACAACCGCATTAAGGTGCTGAATAAAGATGAACTGTCCATGCTCACTCCAGGAGCTCGGGTTAGAGTAAGGAATTGGGCTTGGTCTTTCTTATGTCCTGCTCTATTCCTGTCTTCTCCATGTGGGTCCTTCCTGTCTTATCCCACGTGGAAGCTCCTGTCTCCGTGGCTGACACTGATGGGGACACACAGAATTCTCAGTGCATCGTTGTACAAAGTCTCTTTCTGCAGCACCCCCGTGCTCTTGGAGCCTTTCCCTGTTCTGCTGAGAGCAGCCTGTGTGCTCTGTTGAGTGTTGATGCTAAACAGGACAAAGCAAATTCACTTCCCTCATAGCTGGATTTAATTTCTTGCTCTTATATGATTGTGCAGTAGCTCTTGTTGCGGAAAAATTACTTCATTGCATGTGACTGATACTTTCTGCTATTCCTGAAAAACATATCCTGTTGAAACCCCTTTTAAATAAAACCTACAGCAAACTCACAATGTTTCTGCATCAGACTTTTTGGAAATCATTCCTGTACAGCGGTACAGTTTTTATTATCCCATTCTAAATAAGTGAAACTGTGTCTATAAAACAGCCATGGTTGGTTCAGATGCAGCATAAGCAAAGAAAGATGTGTGAAGAAATAAGGCCAAGCTTTGTCATATTTTTGCTGCCTTTTTTCTTACTTCAGAATGATGGAATTAAATATGATGCTGCCTTGAATTGGCACTGAAATTAAGCGATACTTTCCTTTCAGTGATTTATTTTTATTGAGCTAATGTTTACTCACCTGCATAGTTGCAGAGGATTGTGGCACAGACTGGCAAAATTCCATGTTGCAGTTTCTGAGCCAGTCATGGAGTCTCCATCTCATCATTCCAGTCTGCTGAAGCACAAAGGGAATCTAAACTTTGGTTTATTTTGAGAGTTTATGCTCTGAACTCTGCTGTTGACTCCCTTGATAACTCTGTTTGTGCCTGGGAAAGCCAAATGATTATTTTTGAAAATATTTATACTCTGTGTCTGTAAAATAAGCACTTCAGAAGGACTTCCCAAGTGCTTTGATGGGTTGGATATTCAGGGAGATGGTGATGCCATCTCTGCCACTGTTTTTTCAGAAGTCTTGAGAAAAATCTTTTATGTCTGTTTGTCCCAGGTACAAAATGAGTGTTGCAATTCTGACCTCCTTTGAAGTTTGTGAATGAAATGCTCTGGGGATGTTGGGTATGAGGATCTTGGAACTTTTAAATCCTTTTCGGTCCTTATAAATCCCTTTCCTGTGCTTTCACACATGCTTCTTTTAGAAAGGTAAATTAAAAAAATCAAATTGTATTGCCTGTGCCAGAGCTTTTGGTCGCAATTAATTCTATTTTATTTTACTGAATAACTTGCATAGTGTAGTAAAGACCACATGGATATTGGTTACACTGGAAAGGCTTCACAGAAACTTCAAGAAATCATCTGATCCATCTGTCTGTTCCAGGTTGGATCTGTCTTCACCTGTCATTCAAGACAGAGGTTTGAAGATTTTTATTTTTCAAGGAATAATGTAGCAATGAAGGAATTTGCACAGCCTCTCTGGGCAGTCTGGCTCAGTTTGAACTCTTTCTGTAGTGCTTGTCTTCCCCTTTGTTTTGTTGTTGTCATTGTCACTCTGTCTTTCTGCTTGTTTCTGTACAGAGGACAAAGGTGTTTCACTGACAAAAACCAATGCAATTTCATTTGCAGCATGAACTTCTTTTGCAGCACATCCTCTGGTGAGGCAGGGGAGGCTTACAGCCTGAGGCAGCAGCTTCTGACATAGTCACTGACAAAGGATTTCTCTGGCTGACCTGTTCTTTTTCTTCCTTTGGCATATTCCTCCCCTATTTATGTGTTGCATCATGCTCTGACAACTTCTGTGTCTTGTAATTAGTACTGGAAACTTTTCAGTAGCCTGACAGGCACAAGAAGCAGCTGCCTGTTGAAACAAACAGCACTTTCCCATCCTTTGCAAACACTCCCGTTCATGACCTGCAAGTGCCTCCCCTGGATGCAGGGACTATCCTGGCGGCAGAACAAACCTCCCTAGAAAAAGAGGCCTCTCCACTTGTGTTTAATGGCCTTTTTAGCCTCATATTTGGCTGTTGTATATCCTGTACTGTGCTACCTCTGTGGCTCCTGTCAGCATGAAGTTGGCCCTGGTGAATAAAGCCTCCTCCTTGGCTACATTTAGCTTTTAGTTATTTGTTTTATAACTGAAATCCTTACCATGCAAATTGGAGCAGGTCAGTCTGCAACCTTGGATAAGTGCCTTTTTTTTTTTTTCCCTCTGGACTTTCGTTTCCCAGCTGGTGAGTTTGGCATGTTTAGCTGATGACCCATCCACCAGCCATCCCTAATGGAGATTTAATGATGGACAAAATGGCACAAAAAGGCAGGCTTGTGTGGAATATGCTGGTGAGACAGAGGAAGTGGATGTCTTGCCTTTCACTGTTTATCTTTTATGTGTCTGTTTATGTGGGCTTTTACTGGGGTCTATGTAGGAGCTTTTTGAAAACTTTGTTTATATGTGTACATATATTTATGTATATTTACAGTAAACAATACTGACAATATCAATGCCTCCTGCAAGCTTAATCTTCATGTCTCTGAAGCATCTGCAAGCAGTATTCCCTTTTTATCTCTGAATCTCCCCAAAGCACATTGGCTCGGTGCCGGGAAGGTGTAGGAGCACTTCCAGCACACTTACATGGAAATGTCAAAGTCAAATGGTACTTTTTGGTGATCATATGATTCAGGTTTATGGAGTGCTATGATACACTCTACTTTAGGGTGCTGACAACTTTGATTGCCATTGCTAGAAGTGACAGCTCAGTTTTTGCTCTTCCTTTTCCATTGAAACATGAGCAGTTTGTGTTAGAGATGTTGTGCCACTGCTGTGCATTGTGATGTAGGGAGGCTGCTTTTTGTGAGGTCGCTGTACTTGCTTGGCTAGATGAGATTATATCTTGATTTCTGTAGAAAATCATGGTTGTGGCTTTGCCTGCATTAGTGGTATAGAAACAGCCTGTTTCTGTGAGGAGTGAAGGAGCAGCCAGGGACACGTGGTGACTCTAAAGCTGCAGCTGGAACATGTAGTGCTATGGTACTCCAGGAGTATGGTGGGCTGATCCATCTGTCCTGCCTACCTGCTTGCAGGCTGAGTTCATTGCTCTTACCTCCAGAGATACGAACCATTAAATCCTATTTTTAGCAGTGATCTGTCTATCCAGACCCTTTCCTTTTGGCTGCTGGCATCTATGCGTCGTGGACTGCTGTGTGTGCTTCTCAGCGGCATGGCTGTGTCTGGATAGAGGTGCTGATTGAAACCAGGCTGTGGAGCAGTCCAGTTCCTGCAGGGTCTCTGCTGCTGTGGGAGGAGGCTGGGATTGACAGCCTGGCCCAGATGTGGCAGCCTCTCGTGTTCCTGCCAGCCCAACAGGTCCTGCTGGGGTGGGCGTGCTCAGTCTCCACACCTGCTGTGCAATCTGACTGTGTAGGGTGGGGTTTTATCTTCTCACTCTCTAGAAACTGCTGTCCCCAACCTCCCCACGTGTTATGTACTAGGGAGCCATCCTCTGGTGCTGGTGTGGCTTAGTGCCCAGAGGCTTTGAGCTGGGATCTTGCCTCTCTCCGTGTGGTGCAATCCAAAGTGAACGTTGGCTTTTGCAAGGCAGGGTGTGAGATGCGGGGGAAAAGGATCTCTGTGGCAGGAGGAGATAACATGTCAAATTGGATCTTATCTGTCAGTATTGTAACTTGCCAAAATTATGATTTTGGTCACTGATAGGGATGTAATTTGAATATGATAGGGGTGTAATTTGAATAAGATCTCTTCCTTCTTGTACTTTAAGGTCCATGAGCTATCCAAACTCCTGTTGTATGAGGAGTGTGAGATGAGTGAGGTTACAGGTGGTAAATTAAGAAACTCTGTGATTAACACATACTGACTGAAAGCAAACTCTCCAGATTACTGTTCTCCTTGTCTGCACTACTGGTTGTGGTGGGAGCTATGTGGATATGTCAGTGCAGTGTTTGTAGAGAGGCTCAGGAGAAAGCAGCAATTAATGCACATAGCCCAGAGGTCATCTGCTTAAGTGGAAGGCTGCGTTTGGGCTGGTGAATCAGCAGGGAGGAGGGTGCTCCTGGGAACGACTGTGTCCAGTGTTGCTCTGTTGCCATCGGGACACCGACAGGAAGCAGGATGCTTGTGTGGGTAGAGGGGATGGAATTTGGACTTGGTGTCCCAGAGGGAGAGTGGGTTTGCTCCTCCTGAGTGTCTTTGATTTGCTGACCTCAGATCTTTCAGGAGGCACCAGTGATGTAACCTCCTGGTCTGCCCCTGTCAGTTCACAGATTGGTACCATTACCATCATTCTGTATGTACCAAGGACATTAGTGACCACTGTGGAAGAAGGAAGCAGGAGTCCTGGCTGTCAGTGCTGTATCTTAGCTGTGTGGTGATAAGAGGTTGGATCTTTAGAGGTCCCTTCCAAACCAGCTGGTTCTACCATAGTCTGTATTTACTTTTTAGCTTCCCTCCTGTTGTATCTTAACATTCAGAGCGTGAAGGTGGGTTAGTTATTCTTTAAACTTTCGGGAACAGTTGCTTTGTTTGAAGGAATGAGATTATGTTAGCTTATGGTATTTGGCATAAAGTTTGTCCCTGGCCTGGTGAGATATTGCCTGGGATGCAGCATGCACTTCAGGTTGCCCATGTCTAGAACAGACTGAATTCAAGTGAGGAGGCTTGGAGACGGTCAGCTGAGATGGCCTGGGAACTGGTGAGTCTCATATCTCAGGACTTCTCAGAGGAGAGCATTGCTTGCTCAGAATGGCCCAGAGAAAGCAGACAAAGGGCAAAGCTGTCTCCTGGGAGTTGGGCGTAATGGGAGGGTGTCAGAGTTGTGCAAAGGGCACGGGAGGTATGTGAGCAGAAGGTTGGCTTGGATGAATATGGACTGGCAGCTGGTGGGGGGTTTCCTGGGCAGCAGAGGCTGAAACTGTTGGGAATGAAAGATCTTGTACAGTGGTTTAATAACTAATGGAAAGGGGCTGCAGTGGGGGCAGGGTTGGGTGTTCCTATCCTGCATCCCTGCCTGGGCTTTTGGCACCTTGTGGAGAGGCAGGGTCAGGTTTCCCTTGGTGTGACACTGTTTGCACTGGGGTTGTTCTGAGGAGATTCTGTAGTAGATGTTACACCTGCAGTGGCCCAGGACAAGGCTTCTGTCGGGTTCCTGCTGGGATGACCAGGTCTCCATCACAAAGAGGATTGCATTAACTTGGTGCCTTTTCCTAGTGCACAGGAGAGTATGTGTAGACGCTGGACAGCATTAGTGGGAGCGCAGTGAGGACTTTAGGGGTAAGCCCAGTGTTTCCCAAGGTACAACAGAAACTTGTTGCATCCTACTCTTATTAACTAAATCATCTGCAAGTTTAAAGTGGTGCAACTGCAGTGCCATCAGACAGGCTGGGCTGCAGAGCCTACCTTATAAAAATGGGGGAAAAATCAGGGCAGGAGAGTGACCCAGGTCCTGGTTTTGTTTCATAATCAAAGTTCGGGACAGAGGTTAGATTATAGAAGTGCACAAAATAAAATATATGTATTGATCTGAACTCCAGTTAGTAACAGATTAGGTGCCAGGGTGAACTTTAGTGCTTTGCTAAATCAGCAGTCAAAAGCTAGGAAATTCCAAAAGTTCAGATCCTTCTGCAGCTCTGCACAGTATGCATGGCATGGCTGGGTTGTTATATAGCTTATATTTAATTAAAGAAATAGTTTCTTCAGTAGAAAAATACCAAGCCATTATAATGGAATATATATGTCATGTATCATTGTGTTTCCTGCACTCTGCTTGCTCTCCTCATGTTTCTCTTCCAGATGCTGTTTTTGACAAATAAGACTTTCTGAGAATAGGGAACTTGGATTTTATCAAAGCCTCATAAATTGTAGAGAAATCTCTAATGGAATAGAGTGGCCATGAATCAAGTCTGAACTGACCTGCAGAACTGCACTTGTGAAGTCTCTGTGTACATTCTGTTCCCTTCCTGTGTGAGCCTGGAACTTTGGTGTCATGCCCCTAATAAATCTCTGCAGGGACACTGTCCCCTGCCCCCAGGGCTGAACTCTGGGGAGCAGAAACTCATGCAGAACCAACACCACGCCCAGGATTTTCCCCACAAATTAGAGATAGTTTTGCTCTGCAATTAGTACAGAATTGTTGCTATCTGCTGTATCAGTCCTCATTAGGCATTTTGCCAGTGTGAGGAGCATAAGCTCATCCAGCCCATAAATTACTCCACAGTGGTTTATCACAGGTTATGTGATGAGTCCCTTGAACGTCCCTTGCTTTTTCTCTCTGCACTTTGCCTCAGGATTCGCATTGTGGTTTTTCGAGTGCAATAGGAGGGTTTTGTACATTGTTCCTTTAAAAAAATCTTGTTTTAGAAGTAAATCACAGGACGTTTAGTCTATCATAGAGGTTAGAATTATTTTTAAAAATACCTGAGCTTTTAAATACAAGTCCTCTAGGCTTTCTCTTGGCATTCTGTGCTAACTATTACAAAACTAGAGTGAGCAAGGTGACTAAACACACGCTTCTCTAGAGGTTAACAACACTTCACACTTGCCAGGAAAACTGTGTAGTAACAACAGAGTTTTATGGCTGAAAACCTATTTGAATTCTCCAACTGCAAGAGAGAAAAAACCTGATGGCTGACAGAGGGTACCAGGATTCCCTCATTTTCCCTACAGGTAACTGGAAGCAGTATGCTCCTTTCATTCCTGCAGTACTCTGTCTCCATTCCCGCTATGGGAGAAGGAAAGGTTTTCTTGGGAGAGGAGTCTGACCTTAATTAAAAATGAGTGTCTCTAATTTCCTCTATACTTCAATTAAGTGCAAGGATTTACTCCTAATCTGCCACGTGCCTCAGAAATGGGTTTCTGGTGGCTTGTCAGAAGGAGTAACTAATCAGAGAAGTGAGAAGGCGATGGCTTGGATCGGATGGAGCATCTTAAGGAATTAAAAGATAAAATTGCCTTTTCTTCTCAGCATAATCTCTGTCTCTATTAGCAAAGCTGCAGTTTGGCATTATCAGATCCTGTCTCTGATTGGATTAATTTCCTGTCCCTTTCACACGAGACTGAGCGCTTCAAGTCTGGCCCTTGGATGTGGATTTCAAGGTAAAATTCTATTCTTAAAATCCCTAACCCATCTTTGCAACATGGTCAGTGTTGTGAGGTTATGAGCCTGGGGCACCAAATCTTTAATTGTCCTTGTCCCTGGCATGGGATGCTTGGCAGTAATATATCCAGGAGTAAGAACTCCAGGAGATGGGGCTTTGCTGCCTGAAAATCTCATTTTCTTGGGAGTGGGGAAGGTGCAGAAAAGCTTGGAAATATGGAGTGGATGCAACCAAATGCTCAGAAGCAAGAAATTAAATAACTTACTTGAAAAAAAATCAGTATCTTTAGGCCAGTAAAGGTTTTATAGTAGGCCTAATAAAGGAATACCAAATTTGGCTCTGAAAGCTTTTTGCCTTTATTCTGTGTGCTTACTGAGGTGAGTGCAGAGCTCCTCCAGTGATCAGGGGATCAAATTCTTCTCTAGCATTTTATTTTCAGGGAGATGTTGAGCTTCACATACTGTTCTGAACATTTACAGTGCCTGATGCTGAAGGTTTCTGCCCTCAGTAGTGGTGTTTCCAGAGGGGAAGCAGGGATAGCTCTTGGGCTGATCTAAGGTAGGTTTGCTCTTGTCCAGAGTCCCAGAGGCTCTGACAGAAGTTAGGGGATGAAACTCAGTGATCGTGAAGAGAATGGCAGAAATCAGGGGATGAAACCCAGAAACCTCTTGGAGGCTGATGCAAGAGTCTTTGTGCAGATTGAGCCATATGATAGCCATGGAAAGGGCTGAAATTCCTCTTGCAAATGTGCTGCGTCCCAAACCCTGGTGTTCCTCATCTGTAGCATAAACATGATGAAAGATGGAATAGTGTCTGAATAATGGCACAAGCAACTGATTCTCAAAAGGTTGTCTTAGATGGTAAAAACAGAGACTTTGTTGTGCTAACCTTTTCCTACCCAAATAGTTGTCTTTGAAGTCACTGATTATTTGCATAAGTCAAAATTATATTAAAAAAAAGTGTTGTCCTGCTTCTCTGCATTATTGTTATCATTAATCTTTTGGACAGCATTATCATGTTGATTTCCCTCAGTCTGATAATTAAATGCTGTCCTTTACCGTTTTTTCCTATGAGCCCCAGCCCTGAAAAGGTATGTGCATCTCTGACTGAAAAAATCAAAATTAATTTCTTACATGTGAATTTTCAAATTTAGAAAATTAGAAACCTAAATCTGGACCCAACTGTTACAGCAGTATTCAGATACAGCTGGTTGGAATTCTGCATGGCTCTGCTCTCGTAGGGAAATCCCTGTGCCTTGCCCTGGGTGTCGTGTTGGGTAAACACTTCTTGCATCCAGATCCAGCCAGAAGGAAGCACCAGGCACAGGATGGGATTCAGGCCAGCTCAGTCTGGTGTCTAGAAACATGTTCCTGTGTCTTGCAGTTGTTGCACTCAGTATGTTGAGGTGAAGAGATCCTTATTTTGTGTACAGCCACGAGGGCTTTCCTCTGGGGACTGTGCTGGGTCCGGGTGTCTGCTTTGTTGCTTATGCCCATCCTGAACAGGATGTTATTCCATGTGGCACGCGAGTACTCATGTGCCTTCTTGAGGGTAAGAGCAATGGATGAAGCAGAGAAGCTGTGGATAAGCTGTGTTGACAAAGACTTTTTCTTCCAGTCCTTGGTTTGTGTTATTTCTCTACCACATTTATGAAATAATTGACTCTAAGCACCTCCAATTGTTTGTTTTTAATGTGTGCTGCTCTGATGCAGTTATCCATGATGCTGGCCAGGCATATCCAGATATATTGCTTCTGATGTAAGGTATTTCTTGACTGTACATCTGTACTTAGTTGAGAACAGTTCCTGTCTCAGTTTTGGAGATAAATTTCGGGAGAAAACACCCTGGAATGAGCGTTTCCTCTAAAGAGAAAAGGGCTTCAGTAACTCCCTTTTCTTCTGCCAGTGAGGGAAATTGATACCAGCGGGTTAAAGTGANAGTGCATGCTGTCCGGGGAACATCACCTGAGAGACAGAGATTGAAAAGAGCCTGTGCCTGGCATTCCCAGGCTCCAACCCTGCCCCGTGGTTCATCTTAAAGATACTGCAGACATCTCTGGGCACAAAGCAGATGATTAGGGAATGAAGTACCGTCATAAAATCACCCCANGGGTGGGGGGTGACCACGAGGCACAGAAAAGGATTGAATAAATGCTAGATATGAACTCCCAGAAACTTACCCTCCACCCACACCCACACACCCACCCACAGCAGGACAAAAAAGCTCAAAAATGCCCGAGGAAGAAAAATACAGGGGCTGACAGTGTGGCCTGGAAAGCAAAATGATGACTGTTCCTTTTGTCTCTGAGAAGGGGAAGAGGAGTTCACATAGCAGCCCAGAGCAGAGCAGATGGAAAATTTGTTNCAACCCTGCCCCGTGGTTCATCTTAAAGATACTGCAGACATCTCTGGGCACAAAGCAGATGATTAGGGAATGAAGTACCGTCATAAAATCACCCCAAGACAGTTCCCCTTTTTGAATCTGAGCCTATGTGACTCACATTCAGCTGTCCCCTTTTCCGATGGAAAGATGGGGAAGAGAATATTTTGGTCATTTGAAGCAGGCTTTCATATTGTGCATTCCTGGGATGCCTTTCTTGGTTGTGGGAACAGACAGAACCATTCATCCCAGTATGGAAAGACTGCAGGAAGAATCTAGCAGAGATCTAGAAAATGCTTGTTGCCTGTCATATCTTGTAGAAGAAATAAAAACAAAATAAGCAGAGCTGGTGGCACAGGAGTATCCAGAGGAGTATGTGGGGTTTTCTTTACAGTGTACCTGGCAAAAGTCACATTTCTGTGAGGTTTTGCAGGAAGGCAAAGCGTACAGCTTGTGCAGGTAATATGGGGAGTAGGAATGATAAATAACATAGAGAATAGAAATTGTCAGTTCCCCTGGAGTTTCTGGAAATCAGCCATTCTGGCTGATTTCAGTATCAGAGAAGAGAGATGGCTCGTGTGTTTCTTACACTGCATATTTGCCTGTGTTCAGCCTCTACTGCTGGAAGGAGATTTTTTAGAAGAGCTGGAAACAGGTTTTTCAGGAGGGCTCTTCTAATAGAGCCTGTTGGGAAGCTGAAGGTTCTGTACGGGAGCTCAGAGCATGTTATTATCTCTAATGGAGCAGGGCAGTGCCCTGTGGAGATACTGGCCTGTGTCCCAGGCCAAGGATATTTCTGCAGCATAAAAGCTGCATCACTTGGTCAGGAGCTAATCGGGGACTTGGATGGTTCAGACAGTGGTGGTGAAGATGGCCTGATGGCGCCATTTGGAAGAACTCTGTGCTCGCTGTTCAGAGCTTCCTAAAAATCTTCTCATATGTATTTGTGTTGAAGTGGGGGAGAAACTGGTGACAGAGAAGGAGTATCTGTCCCTAGCAGCAGGCACAGACTTCTTTAAAAGCGTCCCAGACATTTATTTTTATCTGTGTAGTACCGACAAACCGCATTTATAGTAAAATTTACTCCATCCTGATTTCCCTGTGTGATGATGAATGTGCAGGGATGTGCTGAGGCAGCCATCCCTGGCTGTGGTCAGCCTGCAGCTTGTGACAGTGACGCTTTAGATGGATGAGTTTGGCCCTGTCAGACCCTCCACATAAGCCAGCATGCAATGGGCACAGCCAGGCAGGGGATCTGCTGTGATCCCCAGTGGCATTTGAGAAGTTTTTGAACCTGTTGTATGTGACCCCAGTGAGTGTGGCCATGAACTGGTTGTGGTGGTTGTATTTCAGGATAAAAGCATCTGTCTGTTCCAAGGGGAGCATGATTAGCAGCCTGTGGAGTTAATTTGGTTTGGGCATTAATGTTTTGAAAGCAAACGTGTTTGTGTAAAGATTTCTGGCAGAAATATTTGTAGTGGGAATACACTTCCTCTTGTTTCTCTCCCCAGTGTAAAAATATCCGGTTGTCCTGAGAAGAAGCAGAAAATCACAATATCCTGTGATGGGAGTGGACAGCTGATCTTCAGGGATAATGAGATGTGGAGAGAGAATGAACTGAAGTTCCTGTCTCCTCAAAGATGGGCAGCAAAATAGAGGAACGCACTAAATGCACTGTTCCCTAAAGTTTATGAGGTTCCGGCTGCCAAGTTAAGGATCCAGAGACTCTCTCTAAAAGAAGACTGAAAAACTGTAAAATCTTTTTATTCTTCTGGCATCCTTTCCTCTTTAAATTCTTCTCTACTACTGTTTTTTCCTTCCCTGTGTCTTTTTATCTTCTCATCCATATTCCTGGTTAATTCAACCAGTTGCGTGGAAGCACCAGCATCCCCAGGTTGCTTAATCCTGATTACAACATGAAACCTTGTAACCAAAATGTAGGACCAAATAATGAGTAAATTCAGGAGTAAGGCCATGTTGTGAAGAGGGCAGACTTTCAGGCTGAAGGTGATGGATCGACATCTCTGGGTAGAGCACATCACCTGCCAGCAGAAGAGCTAGAAATCAAGTTGGTCTGTAAAATCAAAGCCAGCCCTGGGCAAAATGTGTCGTATGAGATGGAGTGGGTGGGAGATGCCACATCTGATGGCTTGACAGATAAAAGGAACCTGGCTGATCAATGTTTCTCACCTGCAGATTCAGTTCCTTGTCTCCCTATTTTATGCTAAATAGAGCTGGAAGCTGCAGCCTCCTGTCCAGCTCTAACAGCTGCTCCTTGCCAGCTCTGTTGCAGGAAGGCTGTTTTTTCTCTTCCTTAAGAAGAGTTTCTTGCTCTTGTCTGTTATTTCTGCTGTGAGTGATGCGATTGGAGCATCCTGCCTCTCATAACCAGCCCTTACTTCTGTGTGAGGTGAATGTCTGCAGGTGTCTGAATCCACCCCAGCTATTGAAGGCCTTTGTGGGCACGTGGGGAAAAGGCCTTGATCTCTCATCTTTTTGCTCTGGCTTCCTCCCCAGGATGTCTCTGCTGATCCCTCCTTTCTTTATCTCTTTAAGCTGATGTAAGATGACTGACTCTTACTGCACTTCGGTGTTTTAGGTATTTGTGAGCCCTCAGGAATACGGTTTTGGAATTCTCCTTGCGATTTTCCCTCCTCTGTGTCTGCTTGCAGTTTTTCCTGGAGCCCTGTCAGCCATCTGCTCGCTCTGACCCAGCCTGTCTTGAAGTCCTTACTCATTCCTTAATCATTTCCCATCCCATTATTGCAATTCCCTCCCTACAGCATCTGTAAATCTTTGCTGTACTGATTCTCAGGGGTGCTGCCTCCTTCCTTTGCCCAGGAAGCAGGTCTGTGTGTTCCCAGTTTCTGGCTGGTCCTTGGATTGCTCTCCTTGCAATTCCCTTTGCTGTTAGGTTGGCATTGTCCCTGGCTTACTCTGCTGCCACCTTTTTTCCTCCACATCCTAGCCTGCTGCCTCCCAGCCTCAGCTTCCTTTTGGCTGATAGGCTCAATTTTTGGATTATTTTTCTTTATCCATTAGGAATGTTATTGCCTGTTTTTTTAAAGCAACTTAGTAATTTCCTTTATTTTTCCTTTCTTGTCATAAAATTGTGCTTGTTGATGCAACATCCTCACAAGGAATTTGGAGGTTCTGTTCCATTTGCCTACTGGGAAGGGAATGACATAAGGAAGGGTTGTGAGTTCACTAATGAATAGTTGGAAGAATTATGCTTAAGTCTCAGGAAGTTTAGGTTTGTTTTTTTTTTTTCAAATTTGCTTGTAAATCCATGGGGTCAATGCCCTCTTTTCTGTGATAAGTTTTTGGATTTGTCGTTGAGGAAAGGAGCTGAAAATCCCATCTCAGACACTGGCTTCATCCTTCCTTCCCCTGGCAGTTAGGAGAGGCTGCCCTGGAGGCTGGTGAGACTCGGGTCTGTGCATGAAAGGTGGTGCCTTTTGTCAGGGTTCTGGCAGCACAGCAGGGGCTTGGCAGGTGCTGAACTGAGGCTTTAGAATTTAAAACCAGTCAAAACCTTTTTGTTTACTCAAATCCCAAACGGTATTTAAATTCTCCTTTAATGGCTCCAGGAAGTTTCAGCTTTGGCCCAGGGCTTTGAGATTGGTGAAAAAAAATGTAACAGGAAGATGGGAGATGAGGGGAACGATCACCCTTGTTTAACAGGAGAAGAAATGAGAGGTTCTGACTCTTCCAGGGCTATGAGGACAGAGGTGGGCACTGCTTTCTGGGAGCCTGGTCCATGCTCTCCTGCTCATTCTCTATCTGATTTCTTTCTGCTCTTCTCTCCCAGGTGTGCGACGATGGAAGAAGAGATGCACCATCGAGAATCCTGAGCAGTGACACTAGGACAGCTCTGGAGACGCTGGCAATAGGAGCCTGAGATCCAGGAGACAGGAATCATGCTGAAACCAAGTGGACTTAAAATCCCGGGCAGGGCTGGGAAGCACTCCAGCCCAGTGGGACGGGCATCAGGGACCACCACAGCTGCTGTCACCACTGGCTCAAAAGAAGGTAAGGGCTCCGTGCAGGGGCACGAGCTGACCCAGGTGATTGCCTGGCTTGGAGGCAGTGGACTAGTGGAGCCAGTGTTCCGTGGGATGTGAAATTCCCTGTCTGTATGTAGGTTGACAGATCGAAACAAGCGTAACAGGGTGAATAAATGGGCTCTCTCCCCCAAGTAATGCACAAAACAGGGAAGTTGTGGAGTGGGTGGGAGACAGATAGATCCCCTGATGTTTAGGGCTGACAGGGGTACCTATACAGACATTGACATGAGAAGGGCTGGTAATTAGGCAAATGTCAGCCTCCCCTATGATGTTAAACACTGCCCAGTAGCCATTTGCTATTGGCCTGTGAGGATGTAGGTGTAAGAAGTGAACACTTAAGGTGATTTGGCCTGTGCTGTTTACCTCAGATTAGTGCCTTTGTTTAAACAGAAACATTTGAAGCCCTAGGATTTGAATAATGACTTACCTTCACATACCTACGCATGCCTTGCTGTTGTTGATCTATATCCAGTGTATACATAAGTTATGCAGACTGCCATTATCAGTATAATTAACACTTCAAAAGCAGTTGAGGGTGTGTTTTGCTTAGGATTCATTTTTCTGGGTTATTGGCTGGTGGGTTGTTTTTTTATTATATATAATTTAGTAAATATTCAAGATGGGAGTTTTGTATGTCATGTTTTTCATTTCCCTTTGTTAAAAAAGGCTTTCTTCTTGCTTCTGGGGAAACACATCAGGATGATGTATATCCTATCAAAACTTGTACTTTCATTATATTACACTTTCATTTGAGAAGGTCACTGGCTGCTTCTTTAGATCTGTCAACCTCTTGTCCTTATAAGTCATGCCACTTCCTACATGCCTGGTTACTTTGCTATGTGTTTCAGTCCCCAAAATATAGAACATTTAGCAGAATCAGGAAAGCCTTTTACCTCTCAGACAGCATTTTTAATCAAGGGGATAATATTGGTGAAAATTTGCTTTAGCATGCTTGGACAAATTAGTCTGGGATAATGGTGCTGCAAAATGAGGGTCACCAGACAATGCTGTCTCTTGTCAGAGTAACGCAGAAGTGTTAGTTATTTAATCAAAAGGAAAAAAAAAAATTTCTGAGGTTCCTGTTTTGCTTGGGCACATTGGGATGGTGATTCAGGCACAGCTTCTGCACAGGATGTTCACACAGACTCTACTTGCTTGCTGAGGCACTGACTCTGCTCCCTTGTTGCACATCAGGGGCTATGCTTTGCTCATGGATTCTTTCAGCTGAGCTCTCTCTTCTTTCAGTGGCCAACAGTGTATGTATAACCTCTGCCACTCTAAATTCTTTCCCCAAACAGTATTGTAAAAGGCACAGCTCTAACTTGGCTTTTTGCATATCTGCAAGGTTGTCTTTGAGGGGCCAATCACTGCTTGAGGTCGTGGGCAGAGTTCCAGATCCTTTGGTGTGATACAGCACTATAGGGATTGGAGAGGCACTGCTCTTCCCTTGCTGAGGACTTGGCCCTATGTGTGGAGATTAACAAATGTTTGGATTGCAGTTTTGTGTGAGTGGATTTTAATATTAGAAAGCCTGATTTCTTAGTTTTGTGCCCAAATCTAAGATACTGAAGTATCCTTTTATTTGTGTGCTAGAGGGAAGCATAAATTGACAAAGGAAAAGTTTGATAGGTTTGACTGTGTACTTTAAAGTTATTCTTCTGACCCTGTATTTCTGAATTTCCCCCTTGTTTCTCCATGCCCTCAACTGTGATTGAGAAATGAACCTGAACTCCAGTGATGTACCTATTTAACTCCCAGTTGCGACTCTCTCAAGGTGCTTTGGTCTGGGTGTATAACTGCAGTGTCATGGAGTTGCTTTCAGTTGATTTTAATCACATGAAAAACACCAAAATGAGGAAAAATATGTGAGGCCTCTCTTCCTCTCAGAGGCTTTGTAGCGGCGCCTCAGCAGGCACAGTTGGTGCGTGTCTTATGGTATGAAAGGGTCAATCAGTGGCAGGGTCAAGGCAACCTCTGGGCTGAATGCAGCGCCTGTTTGCTGGAGCTCCTTTGTGCCTTGTTCAGCTCCAGCCATCTGTCACCAAGGGATGTGCAGCCAAGTACCCTGTGCGGGCTCCAAAGGGAGTCTGACCTTTGCTTGAGAAGTTCTGTTTTCTTCCTGGAAAGAAGTGGGCATGGAGAAGGGGAGAGGTCTTGTGATGGTGGGTTGGTACTGTGTGACAGATGTACTGCTGCTCCTCTGCCTCTTAGGATTGTGCAGGAGGCTTTTGGAAATTGTGGAGTTGCTGGAGAAGTCGCAGCACTGAGCCATTCCTACCTGGAAGGTGAGAGCAGAGCACAGTGGGGCTACTTAAACAACATGGGCTGGGTGAATAACAGGCTTGTAGTGTTCTGTCTGACACCTTCTCGCTCAGTGTCCTGCTCAAGAGCTACTGCTGTGTCCCTGCATGACCTGTACCTGCTCTTCCTCCTGCAAATCTCTCCAAAAGTCTGGCCAGCTGCCCCTTGGTCCTCTCCTTTCCAAAGATAATCTGTGAGCAAAGTGTGCATCCCAAAATCCTGCTGACTTGCCTATGTGCCCTTCTCTGAGAGCAGCAGCATCTGTGCTGGCTGTGGGTCACAGCACAGACATGGGATTCAGCCTTTGGTAGGAGAAAACTGCAAGAGAAAATACTGTTTTTTCTGTGAAAGTGGTTTAATTCTATTCCAGAGCCAAGTGTCCACATCACTGAAACCCTAACCATAGCGGGCACTGATGTGAATTTTGGGGATGCCTGCAGCCAAAGAATCTGGTGGATTCTGGCTGGATCTGGAAGGTGGCTATGGAAGCTGCATTTCGTTACATTTCCTGGGATTAATCAGATCTGGGCCACTAGACTTTATACGAGGTCTTAAAGTTGCATGAAGTAGTCTCTGTGTGGGGTGTTTGAGAGGCCCTGCAGAAACCATGAGCTCTACGACCTGTGTCTGTGCACTGAAGGTGCTTCCTGGGAGGCTGACAAGGTTTTCCTGACTCCACAAAAATTTGGTACATGCCCCTGAACTCCTTCCTTACTCCTCACCTCTGCACTTACCTGCCTCTTGCCAGAAAAGCCAAAGGAGACATTTCTATTTTCTGGAGCTTGATGGAAGAAAATCAGAGTGGTTTGGGTTACAAAATGCAGAGCTGCAACACAGATCTATATGAATTTGCTCTCTTGGTGGAGGATAGAAATCTCAAAATCCTGAAATATAGTTGCAAAAGAGAGCCATCAATCTAACAAAGCACAGAATTAAACTCCAGCCATGCCCAGTCTGTTGCCTCTGAGATGTTCCTTGGCTCTGGGAGCTTGGAGCTGGCTCAGAAAGACCCCATATGGAGATTATGTCTTTCAGATTGTGTATTAAGAGAAGATGCCTGTTCTCCAGTTGTACCTAAGATATGTCAGAGCCATTAGCTGCAAATGAATTTTTAAAAGCTTCACACTTTGATCCTCTTCCCCTCCCATAAGTTTATCAATCTTGTCTGCACAAGTGCAAGTGGAGGTACTTCCCTTTATTCTTACTCTGGAACACACGAAGTTGCTTTGTTTTCTCCTTTCTCTTTTCCACAGTTCATATTCTTTTGTAGAAAGTCAAGTGTCTCTTATCTATCTCTCATTTCTCTCTTCCTTTCCCGGGCATGGAGGTTCCTCTTCAACATTTCCATGTACTCTTGACAGCTCACATCTTATGTACCAGAAAGAGGGTCGATGCAGATGGGAGATGCTGTGTCTGCATTCTATAGAATTTCACAATTCGTGGCTGTAGGTTTCTATAGAGACCAAATGTGCTGTAGTCACACTGAGCCAGCTTGTCGCACATGCTGTATCAGAGTTATTTTTCCTGAAAACATACCCAGAATCAGTTCTGCTCATGGAATGTCCTATGTGCTCTTTGAACTTTCCTTGAGTGGAGAGTTGTTGTATCTCCTTGCCTGAGCTGGTGCTTTCCTAGAGCCATTAGGTGTAAGAGTTTTTGTGGTGGTGGTGGTCTGGGTTAGGTACATTGGCTTGCTGTGGTTGGGGGCTTTTTTAAAAAAACCTGAAATTGCCATTTCCACTGAAAGTCTGTGGGGAACTGGCAGCTGACATGGACTCTTGGAAGAAATTAGCCTTGAGTGGTGTCCATGCTGGCTATCCCCCTCCCTTCTCTCCTATAAAGCTGGAATAATGCAAAAAATGAGTTCTGCTGCTTTGCACTAGGTATTTTCCTTAACCAGACTGAAAATTCATCTCTAGCTGCCTTAGGAGAGGATTTCTCACAAATGTGTTGGCTTATTTCCCATGTTTCAAGTGAAGAAAGTCGCTGCTCTTGGCCCCACAAGCAAGAGAGGTTTCTGTGCTAAAGGTATGGGTCACGGGTAGAGGGCTCAATATAATACTTGGATTTCTTGTTACAAAGCTCATATGTCTCAGTTTCTTTCCCACCCTCATCCTGGAGAAGCGTGCTTTTGCAGGATGGAAGGAGAATGGAAGCTGTGATGAATGGGCCCACAGAGCCCTCTCAGCTGGTGTAACAGGTGAAAGCTGCTGGGAAGAGAAGCATTCACATTTTGGACTGGGTTTTGTCTGCTCAGAGCAGTGTTAGAGTAATGTGGTTGGAGAAGAAATTTGGCTGTCAGCTGGCTCTAGCATTTGTTTATGGTTCTTAAATCTCTTGTTCAATTAAAAAATTCCAGCAAAAGACAGAGGAAAAAAGAAATATTTGTATTTGCAGATGGAGCAGGGCAACATTGAGACTTCAGTGCTGGAGGCAAAACAGCCCAAACTTCTTAAGTCTTCTGTGAGACTTATATGTATCCAGTCAGAATCCAGCATAGACCTTGGATTTTACAGATGGATCCTGTCTTTCTGCCTGGGCAAGTGCAAGTATCTGTCACATGAATTTCATATTTAGGCATGGCTAACAGTATCAAAACTGTTTTTCCGCAGTTACCTAGTTTTATTGCCAAAAACAATGCTTTGATAGCTAAACTATACAGCATATTGCTGAGAGCCTGGCAATGCCTTCTTGTTTTCATGTAAGTGTACAAGCATTATTTTTTATGGAGAATAAATGCACAGAGGTAATAATGTTGGCATAATGTCTGCTTCTGCAAACACTGTATGTTGCTTTTGTTCACTAAAAATAAGAGTGAAGCAGACTGGAACGCTCCCAGGGCCATTAAAGAGAAGGGAATGACTGGCTCCATAGGGTAATGAGACTAAAATACGCTGTAATGAGGGTTTGATGAGCTGAGCTGGATATCAGGTCCTAGTTAGTTGCATTTGGTTTTGGGTACTGATGGGCTGAGGCTGGTCCCTCCTGGGGGACAGTTGCTGCTGTGCCCAGGGGCTGAGTTTGCATGAGGGGATTAACCTTTTTTTAAAATTTCTTTTCTAGAAATGTGATTATGTTCTGAGGGCTGCTTCTAGTTTGAGACTTGGCAAGTCTATGGTCAAGTCTCTTTTGATCTGTACCTGCCTCAATTCTGCTGGAGGACCCTAAATCTCACCACCACGTTAGCTCTCTTGTAAATTTACTGCCTTGCTCTTGCCTTTCCCAGTGGAAAATCTTAATTCCTTTTTATTTATCTGCCACAGTGTTTACAGCGACATCTTGGTAAATTAACTTGGAAATCAGTTGTTCGCCCCTCGAGTTTCTCAGGATGTTGTTTAAGTTAAATTGGCTGGATGCATAGCAGTAAGAAGCAATTTCTGTTGCTTCTAGAACCTTTTGCAGTGAAAAACAGAGGGAGGAGTGGTGTCCTTAAGGAGGAATTTATGCCTCAGTAATAAGAGAGAACTTGGGGAGGTTGTTCTCAGGTAATTATTGGTGGTTTGGTGGTGTCTTAACACAGGCTTTTTTTATAAAGCTGCAAGAAACTGCTGAGGCTCTCTGGTTTTGTATCAATCTATTAATTCTGATTCTCAAATAAATGTGAAAGACACTCAACCACTGTTTTGCCTGCAACTAAAGAAATAGGATTGTGGTATCCAGAGCAGCTGATTGACTGGCACAGATGTAGGGACCTAATTCTTGTCTGTTCAAAGGCTTTGTGTCTCTTGATTAATATTAACTTGGGGTGTTGTGTGCTGGTGAATTGAGAAGACCCCACATCATGGGGCCAGAGGCTGCTATTATTTCTAGCAAACATTTGGTTTTGCTGTTTTGCATCAGGCCTCATGGAGCAATTGGTATTGTCAGCTCCTGTCTGAGTGCTGTCCTCAATTAAATCCATGCTGCAACACTGGGGTCGGATTAGTGATCCTGCTGGAGACATGTCATTGGTGTCGGTGAAGTTTGATTAGCTCTTGCTTTATGTTAATGGCTCTGCATACATGGTATCTTCAGTTCCTTGAGGAATTAGGAGGTTGAAGTGCCAGCAAGATGTTTGAGGATCAAATGCCTCTATTACAGTATCAGCAGATTAGCACTCTATTAGTAGCCAGAGCTGCAGGATCCAGGTATGCACAGGCAGTCACCTGGTCAAGGAGTTAACAGGTATCTGAAAGAAAACAAGATTGTTTTCGAGGGCTGAACAGGAAAAGCTGCAAATGGGGGTTGCTGTTTTGCTGATCCAGGGCTGAGGTACAGCTGAGGAGTGGGAACTGCAGCAACCATGGGAGCAGCTCTGCTGAGGGATCATTAGAACCTGAGTGTATCCCCTCATTGCTGCTGTGGTTGACTGAAGTGCTCTGTATGAAGGTCATGTCCCTCCGTACAAATCCGGTCGCTCATGGACACAGATGCTGTCGTGAGACTCTGCATATTTGTTCTCATCTTCATGGCATATCCTGTGCCAAAGGTTTTCTGGCTTGGTTGTGGCCTAACCACTTGGCTATTTGCATAGGGCTTGTATTCACCTCACATGAGCCTTTCATGAGCCGCTCTGCCTGCCATCCTGCACTCTGAAATACCTTTTGTACTGGCGTTTTTGGAGGTGGTGGTTCCCCTCCTGGAGGGAGGAAGTACCTTTGATGGCATTCCTCTCCCAAGAAGTGATTCAGTGCATTCTGTGCAATATAAAATGGCATTGAATCAATCTTAATTTAATCAGCTTTACAGGTGACATATAGAGATAACTGGGAGTCTGATTTTAATTGTCTCAATGATTAGATACTCTTAGAAGGATTTGATAGAGTTAATCCTTAATATTCAGCTTGTTCCTTGTGGATGAGGCATGAGCACCCACCAAAGACATGTGGAGGTCAGATGCCCTCCTGCTCTCTCTGTCTGTAGCTCTTCACAGAACAGCAGGGGAAGAAAACCTGCTTCCCACAGATGTTCAGCTTAGGGAGGTTGGAATATAACGAACCAAATCCTATTCAGCTGGGCTGGTGTAAGTCTGCAGTATGATCACTGTGGTTGTGGTTACGCCCATCAGAGTAGGGATGCAGCATCGAGGTGGAATCTGCTCCTGCATGTTCTGCCTCCAACAACTGCACTGATCCAGCAAGAGCAGATTAATCGTTAAAGGCCTGAGCCAATATTCATTGAAATTAAAGGAAAGATTCCCTTTGGCATAGATGGATTTGGGATGAGAGTCTGCAGGATTAAAGTGGCATCAGACTGTTGGTACATAGTATTTGCCATAGTTTGGGATTAACCATCACACACTGACCCCTGCATGTGAGCATCTTCCTTGCAAGCAGTCAAGTAGGTGACTTGATCTCCACAAAAGCCTTAAAGCATTTAGAGTTCAGATATTATTCTCTATTTATTTTAAGTTCAGTAGGATATTTACTTTTTAGTGAAGATGGTAGTAAGTAAATTAATATCCTGTTCCCATAAAAGAGAGAAGCTGGTTTTTATGCAGGAGTGAGGTCTGTGAGAAAACACTGTTTATCACGACACTCACTCTAAAGTAATAAGAGTTGTCAAAATTGAGCTGCCTGTGACTTCAGCAGCTCTATTCAAAATACAGTTGATGGTCTCTCTGCTACAAAATGCGTTTGGCAATGCTGTTTTCCAGCACGGTAAATGTGTGTCCTGTGTGCTGCATCTGGATTGTGGACCGGAGGGTGCAGCAGAACACTTCACTCCATGGCAGAATTCTTTGTGAGAAAGGAAATGTTTGTGAATGGGACTTTTTAAATGGTCTCAGAGGAAGGCAGTGATGAACTTAGCCATGAGTACCTCTTAAAAGCTGAACCTGCACCAAGGTGCAGGAGTTGATTTGTGTGATGTAGCGCACTGCCAGTGCTCCAGTTGTAGGACAGCTTTCTGCAGGAGTTAACTGCTACAGAAGTGTTCCCAATCTGCTTGAGGAATTCCTACCAAGCAGGAGCTGTAAGTGATTATCACTTTCTGTAATTATAAGCCTCCTATGCATACATGAAACCTCTCTGTTCAAGACTCTGAATGCCTCACCACCTCCTGTAAAGCTTGAAGGCTGTAGGAAGGTCAGTAATACCCATGTTTTACATACAAGACAACTTAAAGGAGTAGGTCTTGCCCATGTCATCCTGTAAGTCAGAGGTGAAAGTGGAAGTTATCTTGGTTGGCAGATTTTTCTGTCCTTTTGTCCTCCCAGTCCTGGCACAGGAGCAGCAGCTTCCCCTTCTGATGCTGCTTCCCCTCATCCTTCCCATTGACTGAAGTGTTATGTCTGTAAACATTAGTGCCTTTGGAATTTGGCTGAGGGTGTGCAGTCATTGAGCTATTGGGCAAGTTTCTGTCCTGCACATGCCTGTCTTACTTCTCACTTAAATCTTCACAGTTCTTTAGGATTCGTGCCCCTGGAGATGACAGGAGCCTTTTGTATTGCTGTATAATTTATTTTACAGAAATACTTTCTGCAGAATATTTTATTTGGAGGTATTTGCTCAGGAAAAAAAAAATCTTACCAGAAATTAGAAGGGTTTGATGGAGATTTGAACAGAAGAATTTCAGGTAAAGATGGTATGATGTTGAGAAAATTCTGAACCCTAAAAAGGGTTTGGGGTATCATCCTCAGTGACTGACTCAGTCCTGGCTGGGTGTTCAGAAGATAAAAGCCTAAAACTGATCATCTGACAAAGTGCTGAAGAAGTGGCATGAGAGAGAGTCATAGTTCACATGTGAGTCTTTCATACCAGTAAGATGTACTGGGAATGGGAGCATAGTGTGTGCTTAGGATGCCTGGTGAGGCCCTGTACTCAGTCTTCAGTGCAGCTCAACTCATCAGCTCCCAAGCTTTCTCTGTGATCTCTCACTTCACGTCATTGATTTCCCCACCACCATGGTGGCTGCTCACTTTGCCCACCATCACTCCTGGAATGGTGTAAGATGTCATTTCTGGTGGTCACTGAGACTTAGATCTGTTGGTTTTGAGAACACTTGCTGTGGGGGTCAGTGTCTGTATCATAGCTCATGTGTTTTAGGATCAGCTCTGGATCATGGTCATGTTTACTTTAAAAAAAAAATTAGACATCCACTGCAAATAGGTGACTTGGCTTTTCTGCAAATGATGCCTATTCATGTACAGCTCATTGCCTTTTGAATTGGCTACTTAGCTGTTTAAGCCAGGTATTTGGAATAAAGTAGATGACTCAGTGTTAATCTGCTCTCAAATATCCTTTTTATTAGATTAGGCAAAACAAAGCTAGCCCAACAAACTCTGCATTCTGCATAGCATGGGGCTGTGTACAATCAGTCCTTTGTGTGCTGTGTAGGCTGCTCTGTGCCTGGATGTATGGCTGTAGGAATAAATGGCTGATGGAGAGATGAATCAGCTGTGCTCAGTACCTTGCAGCCCCAGGATTGTACTCAAGTTTGCTTGGCAGTTATGAGGTGATTGTCTTTACCTCTCCTGTAGTTCCTCTGGGATCCTGGGGTGCTGCAGAGGGCCTCTGGTGTCTCCCTCTTTCAGGTGGATGACACAAAGAGAGAGTGCAATTGTATTGCTGTTTCTACTGAGAAAGGGGAAAAACTGCATGTAAGGGAGAAAGTCTCATGCTTGTCTGTCTGCTGGTACCATCCCAGTGATTCAAACTCTTGTTTCTCAGCATAGCTGGTTACGCTGAAAACCAGCCTCTCAGCATGCAGATGAGGAGCTAACAAAGCATCCTCCTTCATTCTTATATGTCAGGTGTTAAATTTTTGTACTTGTCCCCTCAAGAATAGCTGCAGATAGGGCATGAGGAAATAACCTTTTGTGGCTGCAGGCTGGCAGCTCTTGTAAAGAGCAATTGCTGTGAAGAATATCTCAACTCCTGCCCGAGGGAAGCAGAGCAAAGTAAAATTAGTCAGAGAAAAGCCTGTGGTTGTACCAAAGAAATATTTCTGAGATTCAGCAGGTAGAAATGAGAAGTGGTTATCTGCCAAGAGAGGAGGAGTGAGGAAGATCTTACAGAGTGAGGAAGATCTCACTGCTGTGCTCTGTTGCTGCATGTCTAGCCCTTATCATGAGGAGAACTCCATGGTGGCAGCAGAACGCTCGCTGCCTCAGCTTGCAGCTTCCAGTTGCACAAATGTACCAAATAAAGGATGCTTTCAGCCTGAGCTGAGGGCGTGTGGGCCTCTGCAGTGCTCAAAGTGCAGGGGGAGCACAGGTATGAGTGGCATAGCTCATCACCTGTCACACCAGGGAAAATGCTGTGCTGCACTTGAGCTAATCTGACCTGACTGGGGTAACGAGATCACTGAGCACTGTGAGGATATATGAGAGGTTATAGTGCTTGTTCCATGGCTGGAGTAAATACTGTGCCCACAGGCAGACTGTGCCAAAGCTGGAGTAGAACTAGACTGTCTCCTGTCATTTAACTTTTCTTTCCCATGGATTGTTAGAGGTACAGTCAATCTGCTTGTGCATGGCTGCTCAGGTTATGCCCTATGAGTAAATACCCTGAGTTACGCCACACAGCAACTTCTCCCGCATCTTGTTCCCACTACAGGGATCTGCTGGGATCCCCTAAACTGGCTCCAGTCTGATCAGAAAGTAATAATTGCCCTCTGGACAAAGCCATGCTCTTTTTCTGGTACCTTCTATTGTACATTTGATTGGGACTGAGCTAATGCTATGATTTCTGAATTAATAAGTCAGTGGCCTTTCTGTGTGCACCTGCTTGAGCAGTGTACTGCTTGGCTGCTCATCTCAGTTAGTGCTGTAGGAATGGTCCCAGACTCCATCCAGGTGGGTTTTGTGTGGGAATGATGCCTGAGCAAAATTCCAATATGTAAAAAGACTGTGAAATTTCAAAACTCTGATGCTCAATTGCTTCTTCTGGTGAGGGGAAAGCACTATGCTTTACTTGGCTGCTCTTTACAGTGTTTGGTGCTCAAGATAAATTTCTCCAGTTCAGAAGGTGTCCCAAGACTGTTTCTCTCTCTGTGCTAGTGCCAGTGTTCTGCCTGGGAAATCGATTATAAATGTCTCATTAAAGACCTGTGTCTGCCTCCTTTTCTTTCTTTTTGTCATTGGATCAGCTCACTGAGAGCAGCTGTCTTCACTTCCATCACAGCAGCCCCCACACTTGTGCCTTACAGATTCCCACAGCCAAAGAAACCACGGACAACTGTGCACGTGTGTGTGTGTGCTGGGGCTTGTGGGCATGGCAGGTTTAGGCTGAGCTCCTTCCCGAGCTTCTCCATGCTTCTTTGAAAAGAAAAGACTCCTATAAATCAGCTTTGTGCTAGTTTTATAGAGAACTGACCATAAGGTGTGACTGCAGCTCTGCAGCCAAGGACGTGTGCGAGTGTGTGCTGGGTATTCACAGGGAGTTGTGCAACACTCAAGCTGCTGGAAGGAAGCTCCCCATGCCAGGCAGGAACCTTTCTTGTAAGTATTTCCTCCCCCAGTTGGTGTTTTTGCTCTTGGGGCCATCTCATAGCTTACACCTGGCTCCTTTCTAATGCTCCTTTCTGCGCTTAAGTCTTTCATTACTTGCGACGGTCTGCGTGAGGTAACCCAGTCTGGCCATGGGGCTAGTGGGATAAAACTTAGTGAGTCTTTAGAGCTAAGAGCTTGCTTGAACGGAAAACTATATTTTCTAGTCAGAATAAGTTATAGTGAATAAAGTGAGTAATGCTTCTATGTGGAATATTCTCTAGTTGAAGTGATTTTATTATTTATTTAAGGAAGAATGGAGACTGTTATTTTGTAATACACCCTGGGTTACTTTAACATACTAACCTGGGGTTTATTAAATTCTAGTTTTGCAAATGTGTCTGTATGTTATTTTTAGAGATGAGGGGTGGCACATTCTGGGGAAGAAGATATGGGTGCTCCAACCTTTGTTAAACTTACAAAGCTGTTAAAATTGTGGGATTTTTGTTTTCATTATTTTCTGTGAAAACAGGGTGCTTCTCTAGGGGTGTCATACATAGCCCCTGTTTTAAGGCTGAAAAATGTTAAATAGAGTATTGAACAGTGAATATTGAAAGAATATGGTTTTTAAAATAATAATTACATAAAAATTAAGACTGCAATCTTGAGATGAATAGATCCATCCATATGCTGCAAGGTAATTATCCCTCAATGAAAGAAACCTTGTACATTTTCTACTAGTTACTTGCCTCCTTTGTACCCTGTGCTGCCAAAACCAATCTGCTTTGCATATTTTGTTGAATACCGTTGTTTATTTGAAAAAAACTTTAAATCCTCCCACATAAATATATAGCTTTGCTGTTTGTTTGTTTGTTTCTTTTCAGAATTATACTGGATTTGATCTAGCGTAGCTGGTAACCTCCCAGCTCCTCCATTCCTCCCATCTCTAGCAGACACCAAGAATGTGCGTCTTGCCTGTAACAGAGCAGATTTTGTACCAGTCAGCATCTTGAATGAGACCTTTATAAGAAAGCCTTTGTTTGGGATGTCTGTTTGAGGTTCCCAGCTGCCTCTCTGGAGGCAAATATTTGTCTCAATGGGCATCTCCTGCTATGCAGTGCAAGACATCTTTGCAATAGTACTTACTTGGTTTTACTTCTCATTCATAACTCTCATTCTTACTGTCTTCCTCCTCATTGCAGTTTTATTTCTGGGTATGCCTCCTCTCTTCAAAGGAGCTAAACACGGGGATGCTGAAGTTGTATCAGATCTTAATATCCACACCATTGGGGTTATTCCAGGGAGCAGCAGGGGCGATAGATTTTCAGGGTGCCAGATGCAGAGCTTGCCTCTGTGCCAGATCACAGCCCCAACTTTTCAGCTTTGAACTTGCAGAGCTTTCAGCCGTTGTTTCCAAGTCAGGCATAAATCTCTGGGGCTCCTTCCTCCCACAATGTGCTGCCAGGCAGTTGGCTATTGTCTGCAAAGTATTGCTTTTTCTTGCAGGCACCTCTTCCCTCTCTGTTTCTGCCTCATTCTGCAGCTTGAAAGGACCGTGATAAATCTTCCAGAAAACAGCTGCTTCATTTCTGTGCTCGATAATTTGAATTTGGATGTGGCAATGGGCTTTCACTTCATTGCTGACAGCATCATGTTTGTGTAATCCAGGTTGCTTTGAGAAGCTCAAATCCCTGTGTGCAAACCTAGAAATTCCATGTGGCAAGGCCTCACCATCAGTGAGTGCTGTGGAGGCAGCAGGCACCAGCCCTTCTCCCGTGGGAGGTGCCTTGTCTGTGCCTGTGTGGCTGCTGCTGATGCTGCTCAGGGAAGAATCCCTGTCTCCCTGCACAGGGTGGCAGCTCCTGGAGGTGCAGCAGGTTGTGCTGCCTCCTCTCTTGCCCAGTAGACTAGCTGCTGTAGGTGGTAGGGAGCAGATGCTCCGGACTGTCCTCCTCTGAAGGGAAGCTCTGATGAGCTCTGTTCTCCATCAGTGAGGTTCTGCAGTGTTATGCTTGGAGATGAAATGGCATTGCAGACCCAGAGAAGCTTATAGTAACTACAGTGTAAATAGATGGGTAAAACCACTGTACTGGGGGCTGACAGTTAGGTGGCTGTAAGGACAAAACCATGCTGTGCTCCAGCTCACAGTGGAGGGTGGTGGGCTGTTGGGTGGGATAGTATCATCCACCACAGATGTTTGGTGCCCTGAGCACAGGCTGCAGCCTGAGCAGGGATAGTATCTGACGGTCATCCCCACCTCATCATCTGAGCATTGAACCAAACAGTGAGCCAGGCTGCTCTAATACCTCCAAGGCTCTTGCCTGATCCCTGTGGCAGTAAAACCAGGCGTTATTCCCTTTAGCTGGCACCCCTGCGGCCAGCAGTGGGGTTTTCCAGCTGACAAAATCTGTCTTGGCTTCAAATGGGCGTTACAGTCCCCTGGTCTCAGGACTGTCCTGAAGCCCTGCCCGGGCTGGGAGGTGCAGAGCTGGTATGAAGAGTTTTTTTGAGCAGTCTGGTTGCAAGGCTGCACTTTGAGATGCTCACGGACTGCACAGCTTGCTGTCCTGTCACAGGTAAGTGGCATCTACAGCACGGGCCAGTGACATGAGGGTGAAGTGTCTTCAGTCTTGGGACAGTGGCAGTTCTGCCAGGCTGGTGCACCTTTTGTTGCTAGGTAGTGGATGAGAAGCTTATTGATTACCATGGAGAGGGAACACAGCCAGGGGTGGGTGGGCAACTCTGTGCTGCATGTCAGGCTATCTTGTGATGTGGTAATGTTTGAGGGTAAAAACCTCTGAAAATTAAAACAGAGCTGGAAAAAGACCTCTTTTAGGGGCACTGTAAAGATCATGTTTGTGTTTATTTCTCCCTCCTTCCTGACACAAGACACTACTCTGGAATCTCTCTTCTTTGTTTTGTTTGGTGGTGTTTTTGGTTTTTTTGTTGTTTTGTTGCTGGTTTTTTTGGTTGGGGTTTTTTATTGTGTGTGGTTTTATGTTGATATTTTGCTGGGTTTTTTTGGTGTTTGGTTTTGTTTGTTTTTGTTGTTTTGGGGGTTTTTTTGGGTGTTGTTTTTTTTTTTTCTTTCCTCTTTCTTTTAAATTTAGTGTGCCTCCATTTTGTCAATTAACTGCTTGTCTCCTGATTCCCATGGCAACACAACAGGCTGTTGCATTTCTGTGTCCTTTGGCAGTTGGGGTGCCTGGCATGTGTCTTGAGAGCAGTCAGACTACAAAAGGGTTCTGCAGGGAGTAGGAAATACATGGGCAACATTCACTGTGCGCTGCTTCTCATGCTAAACTGCTCTTCCCTTTCTCTCCCTCCTCCCCTTTAGATACAAGTTTCCTTTCCCCTTTGTTTCAGTTGCCTGGTGTTAAGAAATGAGCAACTGGAGTGCTGTGGGAGGTCGAGAGATGTGGAGGGGGTGAGGGGATGGATGGGTTCGGTGGATGTGGATGGGACTTAAACATAGCACAACTCTGAGCATGTCGTCAGGGATCCTGCAGAGAAAGCTGTTCCTGCTGATGCTGCAGAGCAAGTGCTCTCTTCCTCCTGCTTCAGTTTCCAGACCTTTCCTGAGGGGGAGTTTCTTGCTCCTGTCCTGTACAAAGCTTTTCTTTACTCCTTCCTACAGCAGTTTCCAAGAGCTGGAAGAGTCCATGCCCTTTTTGCAGAAGCCCTTGTGCTTCCAGGGATTTTGGACACATGGCTTTCATTGACACAGTAACAAGAGCCCTGTGAACAAGCTGAAACTTCAGTTAAACCTTTAGCCTGTCCAGCTCTTGGCTGGTAGGAGTTTGGCTTCTGAAGTGCTGGTGCCCTGTCAGTGCGGACCACTAAAACTGATGGGATGAGCTTGCAGAAAGAGCTCCAAGCACCAGGTTTGCCGTAGTGGTGGTTAATGTGTAGGCTTTGTGAAGGCCAAAGGGAAAGTAGAGATTTGGAGCTGGATAAGGTGTGCATGTAGTGGATGCTCTGTGTGATTTTGATTAACAAGTTGTTGTTCAGCCCTGGGAGCTGTGACCTGCAGGAAGCCCATTTAATCCAAAAAGAATGAGCCAGCTAATGAACACAATAGGGCTGTAATGTTGGAAAGTCCAAGTGGAAGAGATCCTGCTCGCTGCTTGTTGTGTTTTGGAGCCTGGTGCCAGGGAGAGGAGGAAGGCAGTTGCTGCTGTTGGAGTCCTGACTAGCAAGTGAGGTCTGTGGTGGACAGAGCAGCACAGGGAGATCCTCTTGGATCAAGCAGGAGAAGCTTTCCTCATCACTGGCTTCCGGGTGAGCTGCTGAATTAGATGCCTGGTAGTGACATTCAGAGAGTTCCTGTGGCTTCTTGATTGGCATCAGCAAGTACTGGCAGGGTTGGAGTAGAAAATACCCAGTTTGTTCTGTTGGGTGTGTTTCTCTTGTGTAACTCTTCTCAGATTCATACTTGAGATCTGTACCCTTGTTTTGCTGTTTCTTGGAACTTGTTTCTTAGTGAGTTTTTTGGAACTTGTTGGCGTTTATCTGGGGAGTCTGACTAGAACAAGAAGACTTTTCTTCTTCAAAACAGCAAATCCAAGTGACACAGACCAAAACACCAGCTTCTTAGGTGCCTGTAGGCTGGAAAAGCTCAGGAATCTTTCATGGCAATCCTCTTGGGTGGCTTTCCTTTCAGCTGTAAAAGAGGTACTAGGAGAGTGGTGATGCCAATGTCAGGTCTCTGAGACAGTGCCATCAGCTGATCTCACTTTTGGAATATCCTAAGATACTCATGGGGTTGGAGTCAAGTTACTCATTGCTACCATTTGCCTTGTGAAATGCTAGTGACCAGATACCTACCTGGGAGGATCAGAGCTTAGTCTACCTGGACTACTCCAGATGCTCTCTGACCATCTAGTTAATGGGTCCGTCAGATCCAAAGCCAAGAGAAATGAGTTCGACTTGATCATGGTGACTCTTGGCTTTTCTGAAAACCTGCTGCACAAAAGCCCATTAGCTGCACTGTGGTTATTACTTCGTATGTGGGTAATGAAAGCCATGTAAAACACAAGTTTCTACATTGTGGCCATAATAAACAAGGTGAACCTTCAGGCAGTTCCTTACTTGCCTCCTGTACTTTTGAGTAATTCACCTCATGCTCAAGAATAATGATGTTTCTGCCTGCACTACTTAGGAGCCTGGAATGAGATTGTTTCCCTGAGATGTAATTACTGTAGTTCAGCATACCTGCCTATCAGACAGGCACCTAAAATGAACAAGAGTGTGTAAAGTTCCGCTAAAATTTTGGCTTTTGGGGGAAGACAATGTTGCACCAGGAATCTAATGAACTATTCTTTATATTTTTTCTGGTCCCAGTCAGTTTCGAAGGTGTTTGCTCTTGCAGTGAAATACAGTGAGTCTAAATGTGGTTTTAAATCCTTCTGCATTGTTTGTTCAGCCTTAGGCAACCTTCCTGCCTTTCTTTGCTTGAACTTTGCTGCTGAAGGGTTTGCTTATCCCAGCCATGTTGCAGAGGTGCTTGTGAGAGTTAATGTGACCTGTATCTTGACCATTAACTAACATCTGAAATCAAGAGCTATGCTGAAACTCAGGCTCCAGTAAGACTAGAAAAACAGTTTTGATCTCTTCTCAGTATAGTTGCAGAACTGCCCGAATTTTATGTGCTTATAGTTCTCTGTACAGTAGGTTGAGTTTGGCTGTCCTTGACATGGTGCATACGTGTGCACAAGCATGCCAGAGGCACGAGCTTTGTGTGTTAGGGTGCTCTGCCAAGCATGAAACCAAGGTGTAAGTTGTGTTTCTAATTTAATTTATTCTCCTACCTATCACAGACCTTGTTGGTGATAAACCCCTGTAGCCAGCTTTGGTTATTTAACTTAGAGACTTCTTAAAATGTATCTTCCTAATCTGGCTGCTTTACTGTCTTCTGCTATTAAGTATTGAAATGACAATAGCGGCCTTCTTTTCTGCCTATGATTGTTTTTATAGTTCAGATAGATGGAGCCCTGTTTCCTTCACACTTCTTTGTATTTAAAGTCTTTTGTAAAGATCAAAAGCTTTAAGCATTCTTACAGTCTTTGGGTTTAATTTTTTTAAGGTGAAACTGGTTCTTGGATGTAATGCTGTCCCTCTGATGGAGCTCATCTTGGTGTACTGTCATAAAAAATTGAGAGTGACACAAGTCTGAATGCCAGAAATTTGCCCAAAAGCCCCCAAAACTTAATGAAGAACATGTGAGGTTGAGGAAACTTCCAGTGCAGGGTCCAGAAACCAGGAGAAGGTTCTCTCTAGGAGCTGGCTGAGCTCTGCTGGGAGCTCCATGGTCTCCACTGCCACCAACATTTTCAGCTGGGAACATTATTTACACAGTTGGGGACAGTATTTACTGTCCTTCCTGTGCCCATCATGGGGTTTTCTTGAACATTCCCCTGTGCATGTCCCCTTTGGCTGATCTTCTCAAGAGTTGTTCCAGCTCCAGCCCACTGAGCCCAGTGAGCTAGTTGGAGATACTTCTGTTCATGAGAGGAGTTTGTACAATCAGACCTTAACTGATGCTCTCTTCTTGTTCAGATAAGGTTCAGACCAGGCAGGGATACTGCTTCCAGGGGCCCCAAACTGGTGGCTGTAGAAATTTGTCAAGTGTTGACTCTGGAGTCTAATGAGAACCAAAGTGTCAAAATTGATCCGTCGTAACACATATGATTTAGCAGAAACTAAGTTCCTCATGCTATTGCCCTGGTGGTCTTTTCTTTCCTGTTTGCTAGACCTCTAGCAAAGTTTCGAAGTATCTTGCTTTGAGAGCTTTTATGTTTTTCAGGCTTTCTAGGAGCTGGGCCTGATCTGTCAGGCCCATTACTTGTGAAAGAGCTGTAGAAGTGTTGCGGACTGAGCCACAGTGATGGCTGAGGCTGAGCAAGTTTCACAGTTCATTACACATAAGCGCTGAAGTTTGGCTTGTCTCTGCAGCTGCTCAGGGTGTCCTCTGCTCTGGTAGCAAATAAAAATTTCTTCCTGGGTGTGCTTTAGACTTTTCTGGTTGGTGGCACCCAGAAACTTCAACTGAAAGTTTGGCTGAAGAGTCCAGGGAGCTTTCATTGAGCACAGGATATGTGGGACCAAGTCTCCTGCACACACCCCCTACACCAGCTGTGTGGGAGAACCACAATTAGGAGCTCAGGGCTGCTGAGAGCTGAGGATGGCTGAAGGTCCATGGTATGTGACTTGCTGGATCTTATTTTGCAGGCTTGTTTCCTGAGTTTCTGTTGTGGTTTCTTTTGGGGCTTTACTCAACCTCCTCCTTTAACCTTCAGAGAGTTTTAATGAAGTTCACATGTCCTTGTCATTTGTTGCCCTGGGGCCCAGGCTGAAAGCCCAGGGTTTGTGATAGGAGGGTTTGACAATGGGGTCAGCAAGAGTTGGGTCACTGCTGTCTCATTTTCTTGGGTTGACTCTGTTCCCATTCAGGCACCTGTCACGTATTTAAGGGTCCCCTTTTGTATTATGGAGAGTTTGGCTGATCAAGACTCTGCTGGGAGCGTGTGAGCAGAGCAGTGAGTTCCAGCATCACCTGCAGTTTGCCTTTCTCAGGCAGCAGAGCATTGCTGGAAGGCTGACACTGGAGAAAGGGCACTCTTTATTGCCAGTTACATTGAGTTCCATGCACATCGTGTGGCCCTGGAAGGCTGTGCTTGAAGGTTTGTGGATGCTTCCTGTTTAAAGAGATGCTGTTTATATTGAACATACCCCAGGTGTCTGCTTGCTGCTGCGGAGGCAGCTGTGTGGTCCTGCAGGAGCTGTTAGCGCCCTTGGCGGGACACTCAGTGGGGTTCTCCTACGTGCCAAGTACTAAAACATCAGTGCCTCACACTTTTATTTATTTTTATATGTATATATAATTTTATATATATATATATAAATTTTTTTTTTTTTGGGTAAAAGAGTGACTTTGGCTTCTTTCTGCAAAGCAGCAGTTCATTGGGCTCCCTTTGGTCCTTAAGCACTTACCACACCACTGCTGTGCTTTTGAGCTTATCCACACTAGTGCAGCCCTTCTGGGGCTGTGAGGGGGCTGAGGTATTGTAAAAGGGGATGAAGACATGAGGTCATTTCTTTATGTTCTGTGTGACACCTGCAGCAGCTGGGCAGCAGATGGAGATTCTATGCAGACTGCTTTCCTGCTGAGGAAAGGTGTGTAAGTAATGGGGTCACTCAGGTTTAATCTTCACGGGGCGTAAACCTGCAATCTAAGTTGTTGTCCCAGATGTTTCCTTTCTGTAAATGCCTTTTCCTGGTGTTTTGGCTTCCTTCTAGGATTTCTCCTTATATCAAAACCTCTTTTTCCTTGATTCACAGGCTCACCTTTACACAAGCAGGGCACCACATCCACCACCAGCACCGAGAAGTCAGGTTCAAAGGTTGCCGAGGTGGGCGATGATTTCCTGGGAGACTTTGTGGTGGGCGAACGTGTCTGGGTGAATGGAGTGAAGCCAGGCATGATCCAGTACCTTGGGGAAACGCAGTTTGCTCCAGGCCAGTGGGCAGGGGTTGTTCTGGATGACCCGGTGGGTAAGAATGACGGCTCTGTCGGAGGAGTGCGGTACTTCGATTGCCAGCCGCTGCAGGGCATTTTTACGCGACCGTCCAAGCTGACACGGCAGCCAGTGGCCGACGGCTCAGGGAGTGACGCCCACTCCGTGGACTCCCTGACAGCTCAGAACTTGTCACTGCACTCGGGGACGGCCACGCCACCTCTGTCCACGCGCGTGATCCCGCTGCGGGAGAGCGTCCTGAACAGTGCCATGAAGACAGGCAACGAGTCTGGATCAAACCTCTCGGACAGTGGGTCTGTGAAGAAAGGGGAGAAGGACTTACGGCTTGGAGATCGCGTGCTGGTGAGTTAATTGTGGGGTCTCTGGAATGGCAAAGGACAAGGATTTGTCCCCTCGTGGCGTGTTCCTGGTCAGGTTCAGGACGGGACCAAAGGAGGACAGGGTTGGGGGTGAGGTGTGGGATGGAGCGTGGTCTTGGGAGATGCCTGGGCCAAGTAGGCATCGAACATCTACACTGTTATTTGGAATGCTGTGTCTTCTGGACCTTTCTCTGTTTCACATTGGTGCGGGAGAACATATTCTAAAGTACTTCTTGTGTTGGACAAGTCCCGAACTGTAGAAAGAGAGAGAGAGAGAACAACTGAAACATGAGGGAAATAGAAGCAAAATAATTTATTATGTTCTAATCTAGTGATACTGCATAATGGAGTGTATTATTTGGGCTTTCAAGGAATTTGCAGCAGTGTCTTGTTGCACGTGGCTGTACATAGTCTGAAAGGACTTGCAAGAATCTCTCCTGTTGGTCGCTCTTTCTGGTGGTTCAGTTTTCTTATGTCAGATGTGGCACAAACTCCTTTCCTGTATGGAAAGGAACTTCCAGTAATTTTTAGAAGATGGCAGGACTTTAGGAGATATCACTGTTGTGATGGATGAGCCCTCCACATCTGATTTGTTTTTATTTTCATTATTTAGAATAGACTACCTGATGACTTTAAGCCAAAATGCCACACTTGCACTAGGAATGGGTTACTGGAAGTTTGGCACCTAGTTTGTCATCATTTGTGTCCTAGCAAAGGAGATGGAGAAGGAAAAGAATGATAGCAAAGACAGGAAGGCTGAGTTCTGTCCTGCAGCTCTGTAAGAGAGTTTGGTTTTGTTAGTGTGTGTGATACATAGTGTGATATCAAATATTCGAAGAGCCAAGCATTTGAGCACAGATCTGTTGTGACTGTATCCCCAGTAATACCTCTGGATCTGAAAGGTAGAGGTGACTGACCAAGAGCCATGACAGACTGCAGAGGGATCAGTCTTTGCACATCCTGGATAATCTAAATCCCTTTTAAAGTTATCCATGTAGTGTTGCACCTGGTTCCAGTACCAGCAGTGGTTGTGGGGGAGGGCAGACAGACTGGACATTTGTTTAATGACAGGTGTTTGGTAGAACTGGCTCCAGGGTCGATGTGAATCAGGAGTGTGTGCAGGGACTATCAGAGCCAATCTCAAATGTCCTTTTGGGGCAAGTGTTGGGTTGTTTTTGTTTTAGTTATATAGTTATATTTAGTTATATAAAATATAAACAAGTTGGTTGTTTTCAGGGGAGGGAAAGTGAGGATTGGTTCTGCTTGTGCTCACTGGATGATGCTTAGTAAACCGAGCGTGAATATGTAGGTTTGTAGAGGTGGGAGAGTTTTATTTTCTCAAATTTTCCCCAAAATGTGTACAGGAGCTAACACGTGCTCAAGGGTCTGTCTTCTTCCTGATTTCAGTAGAGTCCACCTCTCATCCCTCCCCATCCCCAGCAAAGCTACTGCTGTCCCTGCTGTCCCAGGACAGGGTGGGCAGGGAAAGGTGGCAGCACCGTCATCTGTTTGCACAAGCACTGATGCTTCATGTTGGTGTGTTACAGCAGGCACACATGGGGAAAAATGAACCTGAGGATCTGTTTGCTTCTGATCAGTTCATTTGCTCCCATTTTCTCCTTTACCTCTTGCAGGGGGTGGGGGGAGTATTAGGGTGAGAACTTATGATTTTAGAAGCAGCAGTCATAGAAGACAAACTGTAAAATATAAAATCTACGGTAAACCTGCCTCTGTTCTTTCTGAACCAGACCAGCAATGGAATGATGTTCTCCAGACATGTTTTACCCCTTTCTTCCCCTGACCATAAGCTCTCTGAGAGCTCCCTGTTCCCTGAACACTATACTCATCTCAGCAGGTCCCACACAGGCTATTTTGGCATAGCCACAGAATACAACCTGGGAACATCTCTCTCTCGTGGGCTTCCATTGAGTTGTGTTTTGGGGATGGTTTGAATTTTTAATTTGTTTTTAATGAGGTCGCATCCTTAAAAGCCTTCCCTCTCTGCCTGCTAATTTATCCACCTCAGATGTTACTAGATAAAATTTGTGCTATGACTTGTTAGTGTAATAAATACCTCCAAAAGAGCGAGCCTGGAATAAGGTTAATCTCTCACTGGTTCTAGCAGGAATGCTCAGCTTACAGAAACATCAGGAATTGTTTGCACACAGTCATAGAGATCCTGGAAAAGAACAGATAATAACGGGAAGAAATCATTTGCTGTTATGATTCATTCACATGTGCTTGGCTTGGCAGCTGGCTTTTATTTTACTTATGAGAGGTGTCAGTTAATCATGTTGGGTGTTGGAGTACATAAACAATAATTCTGAATTAACCTGAGATGCCTCAAATTCCTCGAGCAAATCTTTGCTCATCCTCTATGGATTGGTGCAGTTTTAGTTGTCTTTATTACTCTTAGCATGTCCTTTCCTGAAAGAGTATCTTTTTATTTGAGAGTGGCTTTTAGGTGTATGGGCTCCACCAAAGGCTTTTCAAATGAGGGAGGGCATGTGTTTTCAGTGATTGCTTGTGATGGAGCTCCTGGTTGCAGGGGACTCTTCCAGGTCAGCCAGATGGACACCTGGCTCTCTGCAGTCTGGCCATTTCCTGATGGTGCCTTTCTTTAACTTCATTAAAGTCCATTATAGCTTGAAGACATTTTTGCTTTTCAGTTACTTTGTTCCAAGACCTTCTCTGACTCTCCAGCAGTTGCAGAAAGTGACTTTCAGCTTTCCATTAGAAGTTTTCCATTAGAAGAGTTAAATAATATTTGCCTTTAGCACTCGGACTTTTTCCCAGAGATGTAAAAATTGCATTAAAGAGATGAAAAATCAACCCTTATATTGTAGAACTCATCTCTTGGAGTCTGGCAAATAAATGTGGGGCAATTAACTTTTGCTTTAGTGACAGTGGAGCTTCTTGAAATTGGATAATTGCTGAAGTTCTGTTAATGTGAGGCTGGCTTGTTGCCTTTCTGCAGAGAAAGAAGGGATGGAAACAGAGCAGTGGAGCATTTTCTGCCTGGGAGGAATTTCTGCTTGGTTTTTTGCCTAAGAAAATGGATTTTGCATTCTTTGTGGAGAGGCTTTCTTAGCAGCTGAACTCATTTCCCCTTAGATTCCATTGCTTTCTGAAGAAGTGGGGGAAGGAGGTGGTTTTATTATATGTCAGCCTAGATAAAAAATAGTTTAAACTGAAAAAACTCCTCTTAGAATAGGTATTCAGCCCTTCAGCCATGCTTGTGTCTCCTAACTGGGATTGTGCACTTCAGCATTGAAATGGAGTAATAAATAAGACTGTTTAAGGACCAGGTTATATCCCAGTGGCTGGTTCAGTTGTTGAGGGGTATTGCACCAGATGCCTTTTGGATGGATTCCAGGTTTGTGATTTTGCTGGAACTTGGAGGTCTTCAAAGCCAGTGCAAATGCTGGAACAGCAGCAGTCACAGGGAGAGTCGATGAAGCAGCATCTCAGCTGATGCTGGGCAGGACTGTGTGGAACCTGCCCGGGCTGCTGAAAATGGATCCTGGGCTTCCCCCGAGCATGTGGTTTTAATCATCTTGTCTCTATGCTGCAAACTCTTCTTGCCTGCAGTGTGTTGCAGCCCCTGGCTCCTGGCAAATGATGGAAAGCACTCACGAATAAACTAATCGAATTCTTTCTTCGGTATCCTACCCACATGTCCCTGCCACAGCCCTGCCTGGCCAGCCCAGAGCTGCAGAAAGCATTGAACCACCTGAGTGAGAAATAATTTCCTGAGAAGCTCCCTGGGCAGGAGAACTGCAGCCTAAGCCCTTCTCCTTGGGCAGAGACAACTCACTGCTCTGCTGCCTCCAGGTCCCTGAGCTATTTCAGTGCCTGACGCTGAAGCCTCGCTGCTGGAAAGGCATGCAAGGTGTCACGAAGGAAGGATTCCTGCTCCTTCTTTTCCTGGGTCCTAGAGGTGCAGCAGTGCTCCTGTGTGGCCTTTTTCAGACAAATAATCATCAGGCATGTTCCCGTATTGCTAACCAGGCAGAAAAGAAGGAAGGATCCCATTCTGTAGTTCTATCAAGGCAGGATTCTTAGTATTCCACTGCCTGCTTAGAGCTCCATCCATAAGACCAGCAATTGCTGTGTCATGACTAGAGAGCTTAGCAGAATGGCAGAGTGTGGGAATGATGGATCTCTGTCCCTATGGAAGTTTGCAACAGGTAGTGGGAAGTGCAGTGTTCCAGCTGTTTGCAGGATGCAAGAGACAAGAAAACAAGATCTAGGGCTCCTAGTCAGAGCACTTTCCTCACTCTGTAAGATTGTTGCTGGAAAGGGGCTTTTTACAGGAGTGTGTAGTGTCAGGAGAAGGGGGAATGGCTTCAAACTGACAGAGTAGGGTTAGATTTGATATTAGGAAAATATTCTTCCCTGTGAGGGTGGTGAAGCCCTGGCACAGGTTGCCCAGAGAAGCTGTTGATGCCCCATCCCTGGAAGTTTTCAAGGCCAGGTTGGATGGGGCTTGGAGCAACCTGATCTAGTGGAAGGTGTCCCTGCCCATGGCAGGGGGCTGGAACAAGATGAACTTTAAGGTCCCTTCTAACCTAAACCATCCTGTTTCTGTGATTACCTGGGACTGCAGTGAAACAAGGGGGGAAATAAATAGCCCAAAGCAACTGCCCTGCCTAGAGGCTCTTCGTGCATGCCCTCCTAACCATTCATTTGGGCTGAGGCACTGCCTGGCCCTTGTCTGCTGGGTGTGGTATCTGTTATTAAACAGGAGTTGTAAGTGGCCTGTGGTGGAGCAAACTGTGTTACTGACATGGGCAGACTTGGTATCGGAGACAGCCCCAGGAGGGGATGCTGTAATTCCAGGCTTTCCTCTTACACCATCTCCCTAGGATATTATTTTCTCACTGGTGCCTGACAGATAAATGCACAGAAATGTCTTGCATCAGCAGTGCTGTCAGACTCATTGCTGTGCAATGCTGACTTGTGCTGTGGGGATGGGTAAGCACAAAGATTAGTGGTTGGATGAAAAGAAACGATAAAAATTCCTGTAGCTTCACATACGGAGGGCTGGCCTGTAATTCCTGGCTGTCTGTTTCTCTCCTTACCCTAAAAGCCAGCTCTGGCATTCTCAGATGATATGGTATTTATCCAGTCAGATAAAGCTGCTGATGGCCAGATGCCACATGAAGGTAAATTGTATTTACAGATAAACCTGACCACAAGCCAGCTCTCCACCTTTCACCAGCTGCTGAACACTGGCCCTGGCTGTAGCTGGGACACAGCCCCAGTATGTGATGGCCACATCTCCCAAAAGTACACACATTTACCCCCTTGTATTTACAAGTCATTATTTTAGGTGATCTGTAGTAGCTGGGCCCACAGCCTGTGCTTTTGCCTAAAGCACCCTCTGTACATTAAGTGTTGCTGTACAGTGATTTTCAATGCTTGGAAAAGCTAAACTGTGTATGATGGGAAAACACAGCTCCTGTCTTTCTCAGCTTGAGTGGAAATAGGATCATTTACTGGGTGGATGAGTATGGGGAGGGGGAAATAAATCCAGCCATTTATCCCCAAGGGAAAGGATGATTGCTCCAGTGTACAGGCTGGATAGAGCCTGCAGGTACAGCTCAAACCAGAACACGCCACACTTGTCCAGTAAAGGTGATTTCCAACTTCTCGTTGGCATTATCCAGTGACAGAATGGAATAAGCTGATGTGCTGCACACAAAAAGTACTTGAAGGTCCTCAGAGTGTAGAGCAAGTGTCCTGTGCGTGCTCTTTTCCCCCACCCCCTTCCTTCCTCTTCCCACAGGTGAGCAGCAGGAGAGTTCCACGACTCTGCTGGTGCTGCCTTTCTCTGGTGTTAGGAAATGAAAGCCAGACACGGTTAAAGGGTCAGAGGGGGTTGTTTACCTCGATATCTTTAATAGGATCCCATGGATGCATCACTTTGCCGAGGTGGAACGCGTCGCAATGCCCTCCCACCATAAATCACGTATACAGTTTATACACCTTACTCATTAACATATCTAATAAGGGTACCCAATAAGGGGGCTTGGGTGGATGGTGCAGTATTTTCCCCCATCTATGGAATCCTGCCCCCCTGCCTGGGTGGGCTAATCTCTGTTTTACAGAGTATGTTCTAGAAGGGGACCTTGGTTCTCCAAAAGAGTAGAATGTTTGGTCTCCTGGCCCTACAAAACACTAGGACTATGCTAAGTTATCAGACTTTAAGAATTACAAGTATGCATACTAATACTTGTGGATACACAGAACTGTGTAAAAGGTATCTAAAAGAAAAAGCAAAAATCATCTTGGCATCACTGGGACCCAGCACAGGACACAGGAGCTCTGCAGAGGAGGCTTGTCTGTGTGCTGGGCACTTTATGTTCCCACCTCCACCAGGGTCAGCAGCCCTGTCTTGTGAAAATGCTTTGAAAATCAATTTAAGTGGGTAAATTAGAATGTTATACAGAGAGGGCAGTGTTATCTCTGGGTTTATGCATGGGAATATGCTCAAGCAGGTGTCTCAGCCATTGCTGACCCCTGAATGTGTGTGACATGGTTGGGGGCAGTCCCTGTTGACCTGAAAGGCAAAGAGAATTGTATTTTTCTCTTCTTCCTGAGCAGTATTGGAGTGTATTGCAAGCAGAGCAATGCCCTCAGGCCATAGGGTGAGGACAGCTCCCAAGAGGTTCTTGCTTAGAGCAAGAAACTGCTGTGGGATGAGCAGGGCTATGAGGAGCAAAGAGCAAACACAGGCTGGAGGGGGTGTTACAGCAGCCAGATTGAGATCTGGCCTGCTGCTAATTTGGTAAATAGTTTCAATCATATGTTAGCTCTGTTGAAGACAGTGTCAGGAAGGATTGGCATCATTGTCTTTTCAGCCCTGGGATACTGGTCTGGATCCCGTTTTGTCATTTTGATGGGAAAAGCATAGTAAAATGTGATGTCAGTGATACTCCAATTAGCAGGGAAGGCGTGTAGATGTCCCTCCATGACAGCATGTTGCTGCTCTGACTCACCAGTAGACACAGACCGACTAAATATTCTTGGCTTCATTTTGTTGTGAAGGTCAAGCCCAAGACTGTTCCTTGAAACTGCTGGGAATGTTTCATTGAGGAATGGACCAGTCAGGAAGATAGTCTTTGATTAAAGGCATGAAAAAAGGGACAGGGACCTTCAGTCTGGAGCTGAATGTTCCAGGAGCTCCAAGGTGTGTGGCTCGGAAGCTGCTCAACTCCAGCTGAAGAGGAAGGGCTACCACGAGCTTGTTTAAACTTAACCATAAGTGTTTTTACCTGAAGTAGAGAAACTTGCAGTGTTGACACTGGTCAAAATAATCTCCAAAACAAAACATCTAGTATCACTTTGTCAATATTGTTTCCATTCTTTGGAACTTCCAGAAAGAGCTCTTGTTAGCTGCTTTATGCTTGGTTTTTGTTGTTGTTGTTTTTCCCAAAACAGCTATAAAAGCAGTAATACTTTATATTTGGTAAAATCCCATTCTCTTGGGCATGAATCTCAGCAATAGTTTTGGTAAGGTAACTATTAAAGGCTTCTCAGAAAAGCTTTGGGAGTTTTGTTCATTTTTGAGTGAAACTTGCCAACTCTAAAAGCCATGACATGTCTGAACTGAGGTTGGTGGCAGCCTTGTTAATTCTAGCAAAGAGAGGGGTTGCCTTTTCCACTTTGTCCTTGCTTCACTCCTGACACTGGGCGTGTTGAAGATGTGGCTGTGGCTGACCAGTGGCCCAGGCTGAGAGATGCAGACAAGGTCCCTGTAGAGAAACTCATGACTTGCAGTGGCACTGGTGCCAACATCAGGCTGGGATGTTCTGGGTTGGATTTCTCTGGTCTCCATGCCACAGAAGCCATCCATGCTCAGCTGCTGTTCACACCTGGATTACTGATAGTGGTATTCAAGCCAGGCGTGGGCAGAAGGGATGGCTGTGAGCTCCCATGAGTCATGCCATGCCATTACTAACTTCCTTGGCTGCCTTGTATCCTCTCCCAAGGTGATACCTCTGATTTATTGAAGGGTCTGATTAGAATCAAACATTCTGTTTTGATGAGACCATTTCATACACAGGCACAGCCTGCTGACTGGCTTCTTCAAAGCATTATTTCTTTTAGCAGCATTAGCTGGACAAATCTGCATGTCTGAGATAGGTGAATTTTCTGGACTCTCCATCCATCCAAGTTTTTGCATGCCTGCCAAAAGATGGGAGGTTCAACAAGAGGCTCAAGCACTGGCATGTAAGTGTGCCAGCCTGACCTTGGCTTCCGACAGCACTGCCAGCTGGGCTGTGGGAAGCCCAGGCTCTTGGAGAGCAGATGTGTCTGCCTGGGCTTGGGGAGAATGTGATGCTGTATGGCAGGGTGTGTTTTACAGAGAGGGTGACAGAATAATTGATGCTCAAGAGTGAAAATAGAATACACTACTCTGGAAGGAGGGAATCGTGGCTATTCAGGGGAGTTTTGGACCTGACCTGTGCTTAGAGTCTTCTCTGACATGGGGCTTTTGAGTGGGAGCATGACCTGCTCTCTTACTGAACAGTTTTAGTGTTGGCATAAATAATATGTGTATCAGGTCAGTAGGGGTAGTTTTTTACTCTCTTGGTTGGAAACAGCTTTCTCAAATAAATAATATTGATGGGGACGTAACTGAGTGGTCCTTTGTGTAGGTGGAAGAGTGGGACCCTGAAGTAGATACCATGGTCACACTGATGGAAGGAGCACATTGGTTTTTTAAGGCTCACATGAGACTCTGTCAGGGTCATATGGCTTGGTAAAGGAAATATCTGACTCAACATCTGGAATTAAAACTCAATAAAAATAAAATTGAGGGGGCACACCAGCAATGGTAAGTTCCTATGAAGGACATGAAGATTAATTACACTTATATCGAGTTCAACTTGCAGCTAAAGAAATGTATTAGAAGGGCATTAAATCATTGCATTAATATTAAGAGGCTAAATTTGTATAAACTCAAATCAATCAAAATAGGGACTGGCATTTAACTGTCAGTGATAGGTAAAGAATTCACTGCAACTGTTCAAATCAGTAACTTGCCAAGTACCTAATACTGAAATTGAATTGTCTTTTTACTCCTGGGCACAATGTAGGACCAGAAAGCTTTCTTATGAGCCTTTTCCTGCTAGCAAATATTTTACTCCATCCTGTAGCAAAGAGAACAACATCCCCAAAGATTTTCTTCCATAAGCAGCAGCGCTCTGAATCCCTAGTAAGAGAAATTCCAGAGGACTAATTCAAGCTGTATGCTGCAGCCTCCCAGGACTTGAGGTAGGACCCAGACTTCACAGCTGAGCTGTTTAGTCCATAAAGGTGCAGTTATTTTTAGTCTGGGGAAACTCTCTTTTCATTTGCATAAGCAATTTTTTAGGGATTTAGAATGGGTAAATCTAACATTCCTGCCCTGGAATACACAAACCCAGAGATTTCTGCATTCAGCTCTCACTGTTTTCTGTAGAAAAATAATATTCTGTTGATACCTTTTTATGTTCAATTTAATATTAAGAAAATTAATAACTGCAAGTCATTCAGGATGAAGCTGCAAATTTAATTTTAAACTTATTTTTAAGCTTTCTTCCTTGAATTTAGGGGTTAGCAGAGATAGGCTAAAAAAGGCTCAGATCATATGCTGATTTACTTGAAGTATGAACCTTTAGAACCACCCTCCTTCTTTTCTGTCCTCCTTTTCTCAGCCCAAGTGTCTAAGTGGGAGTGTTTAGCACAGAGGCAGCTGCTGCTCAGTGCCACATGCTCTCGGAGCAGTGATCAAAACACAGCTGCAAAGGTTCCTGACTTTTGCCCTCCTTGAATCTCCTCAGTAAGCTGCAAACTTTTAAGAACTTTAAGTGTAAATTCAGGAGAAAAAGGTGTGGTTTATTCTTATTTCTCCATGTTGGGGGAAGAAACCTGTGCTGGAGGACACCTGGCAGTGAGCTGAGCCCCACTCCCATGCAGTTTGCCAGCACTGGGAATTGCTTTAGGAAGTGTAGATAAAAGTGGAGGCTTCTTCTGTACAAAACACCTCTATTTTGAGCAGTTTCTGCATCCTTAGCAAACCCTGCCTGGGAGCAAGCTGAGGAGCAATGAATACTTTCCTGGCTCAGCTGTCCTCTTGCTGTCCTGTCCCAGTATTGCCCAGAACTGTTGGCTGAAAGAGCACAAGGCTGAAAACATGTCAGTGCAGGTCACGGTTCTTCAGGCAAGGCAGGTATGAGCTGTGCCTGCAGGGCTTAAACTCCTTTGTGGCCTCACAAGTAACTTGGTGCAATTAGTTGACACCTTGAAATATGTTTTCATTATATGTACTCTGACATCTTCCAGGCAGGCAGTCCCAAAAGTGGGAGTTCATCGATTCACTTGTAGTTATTGGAAAGACAACTTTAGTGCTGGGAGAGCTTGGTGTGAGAACTATCTGCTGATGTCATTAGATCTGCAATAGAAAATACAGGTGTCTTGTCTCCCTCTCTAAATACCTGTCCCAGCTTCAGTCCCCTTGTGTCAGTGCTAGTGCTGCCATCTCTAATCCTCAACATCTTACCTCTGACAGGTTGGTGGGACAAAGACAGGAGTCGTGCGCTACGTGGGAGAGACGGATTTTGCCAAAGGAGAGTGGTGTGGTGTGGAGCTGGATGAACCCCTGGGGAAGAATGATGGGGCCGTTGCTGGTACAAGGTACTGTGTGCTCTGAACCCCAGCCTGGGTCCTGCACGCCTCCTGGGGTGGCTGGGGGACAAATGCCATCGGACCTGGGAGGAGAGTTAGGGCTGTGTTTGGTTGGACATTGTGGGCTGGGAGGAAGAATCTAATTTTGAGTCTTGGTCTTTCAGATGGCCTTGCAGGGAGATCAATACAAACCTCATCACTGGGCCATTTTAAAGCAGGATCAGGTAACTTCTGTGAAGGAGGAACCTGAATGGCTTCAGGAAACAAGAGAAAGTAGGGAGAGAAGATAACTTACAGTGGGATTTAATTTTTGCTAGAAATTGATTCTGTTGATTGTATTAGCTCTGCTTTCTACCACACATTCCTGTCATAAACTTTCTTCTTGTGTTGTAAGTCACCCTGTCAGAACTACAGAAGACAAAGATTTTACTTTCTTTTCTCCTCAGCTTAATGTTTTATTCTGTTCTTTCTGGGAACAAATTTCCAGAGAACTGAAAGAACAGTTGGTGGTTGTTTTCTGTCCTTGTACTAATTCTGTAGTGTGACAGGTGTCTGCTGCTTGATCTTACCACCTCTGACTCCATAGGCACCTCCACTCTTTTCTTTTCCAAAAAAGACCTTGTTAGTACCTATAAAACTAGGCAGAGGCATCTCTCAGGCTTGCTGGGAAGCACTTTCTGTTTATGTGGAATTCAGTTAAGTGAATGACCCAGGCCTTGGATCTTGAGCTTGGGGTGTTCAAATCTGAATTATACAGCAGCTCTTTGACACTGCTTCAAATACAGGTGCACCTGATTCCTTGTCCTACACAAGTTCCTTAAGTGGGAAATATTGCTGGTTTCTTGGAGCTTCTGAAGGCAGTCTGGCTTTAGAGGTGAGATTTATCTTTCACAGAATTAACTAGGTTGGAAAAGACCTTTGAGATCATCAAGTCCAACCTATAACTTTGAAACTGAAGAACAGAGAGTTTCTGCCTTGTTAGATCTCAGGTTCTGTAATAAAGATTTCTTATGTTGGGTCAGCCTTGTTTTATCCAGCAGCCATGTGCTTTCATTTAAATTAAGAGAAAAGCTGCCTTGTTCAATGTCAGGGCAAGAAAGCAGTAAATGATTGGCAGCAGATGGCCGAGTTTCAGCCTGTTCTCAAAATAAAAGAACCAGGATGGTAGAGAATAAATTATGGAGTGAATGCAAGTCCCTACTTTCTTTATCATACAATTCAAACAATCTGGAAGATTAATCTTCAGAGTGCTCAGAAATGATTTATTGTCTCTGTGCCTGTGAAAGGCAGATGCGAGTGTAGTGCTGTCTGCCTCTCATCCTTGTACCTCTGTTGCTGTGTTTTGAAAATCCAACTTTTGGAAGTCATCTGTCTTCTGAAGCTGCTGCATCTTGGCTGAGGCCGTTCTGGTGTGTGCCCTGTCTGCAAAGGCTTCTCCTTTGTTTCACACTGTTTAGAGCAAGGCTGCAGCGTTGTCCATGTCTGTCCTTTCGAGCCTTCATCCAGCCTTTTGATTTTCTTGTCACATCTGCCAATTTCAACAGCAGTGGTTTGGAGAAGCTAACATAGTAAAACCAACTCCCTTGGTTCATGTAGGCACCCCTCAGTCAGTCTTTCCTGTTTGCTGTGGCAGCATGGAATTCTTGAGGCTGTCCTGATCTTGTCCTGCTAGGATCATCCTGGGCAGAGGCTGTCCAGGACGCTGGAGTCTGAGCTTTAGTGATGGTTGCCATCTAGTGAGCATCCCTGGCCTGGCCAGTGAGCCCAGCACTGCCTGCTGCAGCTGCAAAAGGAGAATGGAGCCCAAACTGGAGCTCGAGGCACTGAGGGCTGGTGGAAGCAGCGGAGGCAGCGTGGAGCCTTTGGTGACGTTGTTACCACCTTTGCTGTCATAGGCAGCCCCGGTTGAGTTGGTGGTGAATTGGCTGAAATTTGTGGTGGGTCACTGGTTTTCCTGCAGGTTGAGGTGTGGATGTGCATCAAGGGAAGGTCGAAGGGCTGGGCTTCTCTGCAGTGGAGGCTGCCTGCAGGCTGTGGATCAGTAGCAGTGGCCCAGGGGACAGGGTATCACTGTGGGGAGCCCCTCTGTACATCAGATGGTGCTGATTTGCACTGAGGTTTGCTGCATCTGCTTTACTCTCTATGCAGGAGACTACAGAGGTGCTGGTGTGGTTTGGTTTGGTGTCAGTTCCACAAAGCCAAGCAAGTTTCATGTATTCATCTCTAGTAATTTGAATGTTACCTGCTTATTTTACTGTTCTCCCTTCTCTCTCTGCTCCAGTGGGAGTCCTTGCTCACTAAACTGCCCAGACCTTTTACTTTTGCGTAGTTTCTGACATGTCAGCTTTGGACACTGAAGATTTTTCCATCTGTTTCAACATTTCCTGTGCTGTTTCCCACCTGCAGTTTGCATTGCCATCACACCACCACTTTTCTTCCCTCTTTCCTCTCTGTAATGTGATTACAGAGCTCCTCCACACTCAGCGAGAGCAGCTCTTGGTTTTCAGGTAGATTTTTTTTTCCTGCCGAGTAGTTTGGACCCAATTCCTGCTTCTGAATTATAAAAGTTAATTGCAACCACTTTCAATCTGGACTGAAAGGAGATGGGCAGACATAGTGATGCAAGTTTGTGCTTGCTAAGAGCTGTCAGAGGTTTTTAAGGAAATTAACATTTGGGATTGTTGTGCAGCCACAAGTACCAGTCTGTGCTTATACCAGGCAGAGCTGTGGGAAGGGGCTGTTGGCCTGCCTGTGCCTACTGGAATTTGGGAAGATGATGCTGAGCAGGGCTTGGGCAGGTTTGCAAGAGGTCAGCCTGTGTTATGGCTGTGTTGGCAGGAAGCCAAGGAGGCTGTGAGATTTGGGGTTGTAGTGGGGTTGTTTAAAGTTTGTTATAGAAAAAAATGGGTTTGAGCAGATGTTTAAAAATTAATTTTATTCGCATCTGGGTTGAGATCAGGCTGTTCCCTGGCCTCCCAAGCACATGGGTCTGCCTGTGACTCAGCCGTATGGCTGCCAGCACTTAAAAGGGAGTTGGACAAACAGCTGCTCACATCTGGAGAGAGAGAGAGAACTTGTGCTAGTAAAACTGGATTTGTGTAATTTAGCCATTAGAACCTGTTTTTTTATATTAACATAGGACAAGTTGTTTTATGACCCAGTATTTAGTCCTGTTCTTGCTGGGAAGCCTGTGAGAAAGCTCTTACAGGAGCTTTTTGTGTTGGCTCCTGCCCTGAAACAAGGGGATACAATGCTGGAGGTGATCTAGTTTTTCTTGCTGCAGTGCAGCTGGCCAGCAGCAAATGAACCTTGGTTTATGCTGGTCAGCCAAGGAATTTCCAGGGTTTACACTGAGTTGTGGCTCATTTTTATTCTGGTAGAGGGCTCTGGAGAGACACAATCATTGGGCTTACTGCAGTTGTAGAAGAGACCTTGCACTGTAATTATCTGATCCTCCCTTTTCCATGCTTGCATCTTTCCAAGTTTGTTTGCATAGGAAACAGTTTCTCTGCCACTCAAAGGAGGTGATACACGCTGGAGTTTGCTGTAATGGTATTTTTAGCTTCAAAGGTTTGAGCTGCCATTTTTTCCTGTTTCAGTAGGAAAGATTTTTACCCTGTGGAACATTTATACAGAACTGTGTGATTCAGATCTTTTTATTTGACAGAGTCAGAGGGTGGGTCAGGTTGGAAGGGACCAGAGATGGTCATCTAGTCCAACCTTCCTGCTCAGCAAGGGCTATCCCAGAGCACATGGCACAGTATTGTGTCCAGAAGGTTCTGGAATATCCCCAGTGAGGGAGACTCCACACCTTCTCTGGGCAGCCTGTTCAGGGCTTGGTCACTGTACAGGGAAGTTCTTCCTCAGGTTTAGGTGGAGCTTTCTGCCTATGGCCTCTTGTCTCATTGCTGAGCTCCATGGAGTAGAGCCTTGCCCATCTTCTGACATCTCCCTGCAGACAAACTTTACTGCATCACTGTCTTCAAAGCAGGGTAAAGAGCACACACAAGTTTTGAGAGGGTTGGTTTGTTGGAAAGGTTGGTTGGTAAGGAAGGAGTGCTTGTGCTCTGGCTGTGTGTATGTTCTGGAATATGTGCTCTCCAGGCTACCAGCTGTGTCTTTCCTGCCATCTTGTCAAAGTGCACAGCAACCAGTGCTTGGCAATTACCTCAGGTCTCCCTGCTAAAGCACCACAAATGCAAACATGGAGATTGCCAGTACTACGAGTAGGAAAGGAGAATAATCCAACTACTTGTACACAAGAAACAACGTCACAGCAAAGTGCCCAGAGATGAGCTGTGGGCTGGAGTTTTGTACTACTTGGCAGTGCCGTTCTGCAAGGCTTAGGTGAGATGAATGCTCTGCCACTTCTCATGTGGTGCATCTCCTGTATTCCAGGTATTTTCAGTGCCCACCCAAGTTTGGCCTCTTTGCTCCCATCCACAAGGTGATCCGGATCGGGTTCCCATCAACCAGCCCTGCCAAGGCGAAAAAGAGCAAGCGGATGGCCATGGGAGTGTCAGCCCTGACCCACAGCCCCAGCAGCTCCTCCATCAGCTCTGTCAGCTCCGTGGCCTCATCAGTCGGGGGCAGGCCCAGTCGTAGTGGGCTGGTGAGTAGCTCCTGCATGGTCTCTGGAGCCTCAATCCACCTCTGTGACCCAGTTCCACAAAGTGGGAGGGTTGGGGTTTTCTTCCAGTGCAGCTGCTCCTTCACCATTCGTGAGGTGAGGGGAATGGAGTGTGGGATGGTGTTACCCACCTCACAGATAGTCTCCCTGCATGGACACGGGCTGTAGTGGACACTAAGCAGCTGTGACCATTGAAGAGCCTGAAGTGCGATTTGCAGTGGGATGAATCTCAGTTCTGCTGTCAAGAACAGAAAAAGACACTGTTTCCAGTCTCGCATGGTCGTGCTGCTGCACGGACCAGCTGTGCAAAGCTCCTACTGTGACTGTCTTACTGTGGAGGGTGACAATGTCCTGGGTCACATGCCTGGGGTTTTGGCAGGTTCTCAAGCAGGCAGAAAGCAGAGCAGGCAGTGATATTATTCGAAGTTCTGGCTGTGCTGTGGTGTCGCTGCAGACACCCGCAGCCCTCTTGGCTGGGGAGAAAGGTGCAGTGTCATTCCTGGGAGAGGATCAAATAACCCCTTACTGGTCTCCATTTGAGATCAGTCTACCCAACTGAGCTCACTTCTTGGGATTTCATCAGTGCAGGCCATCAATAAAATATATTTAAGAAGGCAGATGATACAATGCATGATAATTTTTCCTGACCTAGTTCCCACCCCATGTTCTGTCCTTTGGGAAATGGTGCTTTCATTGCAGTGCAGAAAAGCAACTGAGGTTGTGAGCATTGTCCAGATGTTTCGCAGACTTAACCTCCCCTGTAAAGCCCAGAGCTGGAACTGCAGCTCTGTTTAGCTGAATAAATGATCATTAGGTGAGCAGCATTCCAGATTTAGCAAGGGACTTCAACTATTCTAGCCTGGAAAGGACACAGCTTTACCCTATCTCTTTTTAACTCTTTTCCCAGCTGACAGAGACCTCTTCTCGATATGCCCGGAAGATCTCTGGCACCACAGCTCTCCAGGAGGCACTGAAGGAGAAGCAGCAGCACATTGAACAGCTGCTGGCAGAGCGTGACCTGGAGCGGGCAGAGGTTGCCAAAGCCACCAGCCACATCTGTGAGGTGGAGAAGGAGATTGCCATCATGAAGGCCCAACATGAGCAGGTAGGAGGTGATAGGGCTTTTTATCACTAGCTCTCAAATACCTGAATATTTGATATCCCCTGAAAGTGGGATACACCCCTGTGTGTGTGAAACTTGGGCTGGTAATTTCTGCCTTTTATGTGGTGAGTTAAGCTGAGGCTTTTTCTCCACTCTCCCAGTGTCACATGTGCTATCTCTGCCCTGAGCCAGGAACAGGAAAATGGCTGTGCCAGATAAGAGTCAGTAGATAGTTTGTGTCTGGTGGATCAATACATTTCAATACTGAAATGCAAGTGGAAGGCAAATTTGTTCCCCTCAGCCACTGAATCTGGCTGTGGCTGTGACCGCATTGCAGTGATTTTGTCGTGCTCAGAGCATCAGCTCAGTTCATATGCTACTGCTTTCCCACCAGAGAGGATGTTTTTATCACATTAATAAAGTCAGGAAATCTGGGAGGAAAACAGGTTGATCATATTAGGTTGGTGTTTGTTTTGTTGGTTGGTTGGTTTTTGCACAAGCATTTGTACAGAGGATATTTTATGTATTCAAATGATTAAAGGGAGTGCTACTTGTCAGTATGTGCTTCTTCAACATCTGCTGTTGTACTAAATTCCTTACTCATGCTTGTAAAGCTAAGTGAGCTACCTGGGAGCAGGGATGGCACTGTATGTTTGTATGGTGGGTCACACCTGCCTGTCTCAAACACAGGAGAAATTGGGAAATCAACTGCAAGCTGACATTCTTCTTATATATCCTGTTTTCCAGTAATTATTAGTAACAAATGAATTAACGGAAGTCTGAAATGTCTCTCTTGCTTCATGTCTGGGGCTGAATTGCACTGGTAACCTCTGACCAGATTTTCAGAACTTCTCAGGCTTCAAGTTCTTAACTCTAATCAGAGCTGGATTCTCCAAAAAGGATCAGGTCAGAGAGGCACTGAAGCATGGATCACTTACAGCTGCTGGAGACTGAGTGGTTTTCGTTGTCTTGACCCCTACATCCTAAGCTCTTTGGAAAATGTGCTCTTATCACAGCATCCTCTGAAACAGATCATCAAAACTTTCTGTTCCCTAGTTCTGACCCTTTCTTAAACAGCTTTGTACTACTTCAGACATGTCTAACTTTTGTGTCTCGGGCTCGTTTCTTGCTCCAGTATGTCACGGAGGCAGAAGGAAACCTCCAGCGAGCACGAGCCTTGGTGGATGAGATGCAGAAGGAGAAGACTGAGCTGTTGAACCAGCTGGAAGAGGAGAAGAGGTAAAGCAGGAGTGGATGGGTGTGAGGGAGATGAAGTGATGTGTGGCCAGTGATAAAGCCTTCAGGTGGTTTTAGCTTAAGCATAGAATGTGAAATAAGAATTGGATCATAAACAGGCGTGTGCACGTTGGGCCATCACAGACCCTCCTGTACAACCTGGATTTGCTAAAGACCTCTTCTTCCCCTCCATTTGTGATGGGCTGATCTTGAGGACGTTCTTTGCGAGGACGGGAAGCCAAACTGGAGTACAGCCTGACTGTAGTGTGATTCACCATCTCCCCACATCCCAGAGGGCCCCATCCATGCATATATCATGGTGCATACATTTCCTCTCTGGATAAGAGTGAAGATCTGCATGTCATTCTTGGAGTCCATGTACTTCATGTATATAATTAAACTCTTTAGTGGGAACAGAAAAACATTTCTGTGTATTAAATAACCGAAAACAGTGTTGATTTCAATTGACTGATGCCCCCATTTCATCCTGAGGATGAAATGTTCTTTCATGCATAAATCTCCCCACACTCCTGGTAGGCAGCTGACTTTCCCAGCTCCAGGAGGCCCTTTAACCCAAGACAACTGAGTTTTCCTCTAAATATCAACAGATGCCTCCTTCCTCTAATTAGAGGAGGTTTAGACAAGGAAGCTTGTTTATGAAGTTCGTTATGTACACTCACAGCTATTTTTATCTCTAACAGAATCATAGTCCTTACATCTGGCTACAAGCTAAACATCCTCGGCCCTTTTTTTTAATCAGGAAAGAGAAAAAGAGGGCTGAGTCTAGCAGAAAACTGAATTATTTTCTACTATTACTGGCTTCTGTCTTCCAAAAGAGAAGAGTTTCCTCAGCATGTCTGTGTTAATGTGTGTGGTTTTATGTGCATTTATGCATGGCTGGCCTGTACAATCTGTGGGGAAGGCTCTTCTGCCAGGGTAGCTCACAGTTTCCATGTTGTGGAAACATTAAACATTGCCCACCCTCTGCCAAGGAGACAGAGGATCTAGTTCCCTTGGAATATTTTGTATGGACCCTATGCATTTGGCACAGGAATTGCCCAGTGCTCGGCTGCAGGATAAAGGTTTGAATAAAACAGTGAAACCTGGTTGTGGATTGCTTGTTTTCAGGATCCTGTGTCAGAGAACAGTAGTTGTGTGTCTGAGAGGATGTACCTTGCAAAAAGGCCATGTTTGTGTGTGGAAAGCTGCTTATAACTGTCCTGCTCCATGGGTCTTGCTGCTCAGTTTCTGCTGACTTGTCTGTATCCCTCTCCTCTCAGACTTTGATTCTGCAGGCCATGACATGATTTTTTAATTTTGGGTGCGTGGTTTTAAAACACAAAAAACTTATCAGTAGTTTTTGGGCAGCTTTTCCATTTGTTGGTAATGATCTCTCCATTGATGGTGTTGCAGTAATCCATGAAACTTGATTAATAGTGAAAAGGCTCATGTGCAGTGGCTGCTTAGAGGGTGCTGAAGTGAGTGTTCCTGATTGCTCTTTGTGTCCCTTTCCTTCCCCAGGAAAGTGGAGGACTTGCAGTTCCGTGTGGAGGAAGAATCCATTACAAAAGGGGATCTGGAGGTAATTCCTTATGATCTTGCCAAAATGTGGGGTCCAAAGTTCCACGTGGGGCCTCACTTGAGTAACTTCTGCCACCTTTTGCTCCCCTCTAACAATACTTTATTGATGGCTGTGGACCTGCTGTGAACACCATGGTGTAAACTGTGAGGATTGTTCTTTGGTGTGGTGCCCAGTAACTGTTCTCACTTGGAGCTGCCTGGAGTTAATCTGTCACTCTGAATTGCCAAGCCACGTTAAAATCTGTATCTGAATGTGTTGGAACATGTGTTTTTTTCCACTCTAGAAATGAATTGACAATTCAATTCCTGTCCCTGTGGTGTCCTGCTCTTAGCAGCTAATGGGCACATGAAGTCTCCTGGTTGGATGCTATTTAATTCCAGCCAAAATTATGTGTATCCTGAGGTATCCTCATGTGGAGTTCACTGTCCATGAGTGTGAGTTTGACATTAGGATTAACACCCTGTCACTGGGAGTGATGCTGTTGCAGTGAACATTGTGCAAACTGGAAGTGATGTTGGGAGCTTGCCCTTGAGTGGGAGGCTTCTCACGGGGGAAAAAAAGAAAAGAAAATCTTCCTGTGAAAGCGAGTCTCTGTTCTCCACATGTAAATCAAGGGAGTTTTCCTTCTCTTTAGCAGGAGTGCCAGGCTAGTAACAGCCAGAAATGTCAAGGGCCCTGCTCCTGTGCTTCACTGTCACTCATAGCAATAAAAGCCCAGGAAAGTGGGAAAACTAGGAAATGGATAGGTTGTTATCCTGTTGGCATAAACCTCTCCTCTTCATCCAGAAGCTGAAGGTGATGTTTGACAGGGTGTAAATTAGCAGTGCACTGATAGCAGACCTTTGTGGCAGCACAGCAAGTGCCATTTCTGCCTGTTGTGTGGGTGCAAAATCAGATTTCTGTTCATCCCTGAGCTGACAGCTTTCCCCCAGTGCTTTAGAGAAGGGTGGTTGATCCATGCGTCATTCCCTTTGAGAGCAGTGAATTGTCACTTTGTTAGCTCCAAGTGTTTGAGATGATAAGCTGCTGTGGATAAGGGCTCCCATTCTCAGTTTGGGACTTGCAATCTTAGATTTAATTTTCCTTTGGGCTGGGAAGGATTTTTTTTGCAATGGGGATGTGGCCAAGCTTTCAGCAGGACATTATCCTATCCTCACTTCCATGCTTTTCTGTACAAAAGAAATAATTTAGGAAAGCTTGATTTCCTCTGATCCAGGGAACTGGCATGCTCTCCATGAGTCCAGCATCAGTCCCAGCACAGGCATTGGCAGAGGGCTTGGCTGTGGCCAGTTTTTACATCCTGTCTGCCTAATTTGCATGCTCAGGCTGAATGATTGACCTGCTGGAGTAAATTCTCACCTTTCTGCTCTTTTGTGGAGACAGTTAAGCTTTCCAGAAGCAAATAATTAACTTAGAGAAAAAAAAAACCCAAACCTCTTATTGGAAATAAGGAGGATAAGTGCTCCTTCATGTTGCAGTGTTTCCTGGGAAATGGTTGTTCTCGATATTTGTTGTGTAAAATCACAGTGAAGTCATGCAGTGGCTGCAAGCACAGCCCTTGGCATCCCCCTCTGGAGCTGAACTAGCCAAAAGCAAAGTTCAGTGACAGCTGTCTGCTTTCCTCTGGCCTTGTTAGTCCTCTTACACCAGCAGCTCTTCCAAGTATTTAGAAGGGAGTGTTTATTTTGACTTAACAGCCAGTAACAGATATGATGACAATGGTAAGAACAGATGCTCTGCTCTGTGGTCCCTGGCTCTGGGGTTTGTGCTGAAGGCTTGGCTAAATCCCCTGATGTTTATCCCAATAGCATGTATGTTTTGAACAAATCTAGGGCTCTTGGGTGTTGAGCACAGTAGGCAGCATCCTTGGAAGCAGTTTGACCAAAGAAATCCGTGTGTTGGTGGCCTGAAGATACAGATCAAGGTTTTGGACCTCTGATAGTGGGGCTGTGGATTTAGCATTGAAATGTAGTTATGAATTCAACCTGCTTTTGATCCTGGTTGGCAGCTGATGCTGTAGTGATTTGGAAGATGAAAAACAAATGTAGGAAAAGCTTTCAAGAGCTTTGAAAGATGAAAACCAAATGTAGGAAAAGCTTTCAGGAAAGACTTTTTGTGGTGGAAGACCATGGTTTACAGTAAATATTACGCTCATCAAGGAACTCTCTCATGCTCACCTCCTGGATCCTGCAGCATGCCCTGAATGCCAATGGGAAGGCAGTTTATTATCTTTGAACAGTAATTTAAGGCTAATAGCTACAGGTAAATCCAGAATTCATATCTGAGCTTCCTCAAAGTGCAGGAAAACCTTGGATTTGAGGTTCTGACTCATACCAGCTAGTACTAGCAAACCAAGTTACATAAAATGATACAGGATTTGATGTAAATCTAAGATTTAAGGACTGTAAAACAGTTAATCTAATTTTTTTTCCATGGTTTTTGGTTTGTTTGGTTTTGGGTTTTTTTCTCTATTTTCATATGTTTTTCCAGAGTTGGAAAATAGCAGGATTAATAGATACTGAGAAAGAATATCAGGTGGGACTGAGACCTTGACTGGGCACTTGTGTTAACCTCAGGAGCCTGGAAAGAATCTCTTGGAGAAGTCCAGAGATGAGTTTTGTAATACATCAGCATCTTCACGTAGCAAATACCTGATGTGCTGCCACCAGTTAATTAATTGGTATCAATGGGGTATTTATTCCTGTTAGTAAAATCAATCCTGGAGCTCCATCTTGAGATGTGAATTTTTGGGCTTTACAGGGAGCAGAATTAATTTTAATTAATTAATTAAATGCCTTTTTTTTACTACGATGCAATCAAGCAACTTTTGCACTTAAGTTATATAATTTGGGGTTTTGATAATATTTGAGCTCTTGAATCCACATCTGTTTTCCCCCTCCTTCAGGGGTCAAATAAGGCACATAAAACACAGAACCATCTGAATATGACTGGCTGTTACATCACCATCTATGAATGTCAGGCCTATTCAAACTCAAAGCACTGATTTAGAGAACAGTTTGGTTTCTCAATTCCCTGGTCACTTCAGTGCAGTGTATTTTTTGTTTTACAGCATGCCATGTACAGTATGACCTGCTTTTTTTCCCACTTAGTGTAGGATTCATGCTGTCTCCAGAGCAAAAAGAGGACTGGAGCTTCCAATTCTTTTCAATCTACCCCGTGATTCTTCTTGAGGAGAGATGTGGAGAATCATTGCAACATCTTTGCATTCTCTGTGTGTACAAGGGCCTTGTACTGGTGAGAGCTTTGTTTTTTAGGAAGTGTCTTCAGTCGATGCAGGAAAACACTGAAGCAGGTTTCTAATGCAGAAGGATGTTTTCCCATGACAGATTCAGTTTTCTTGTGAAGAGCCACTACCAAGTACCATGTAAAATCCTGTAAGGACCGTTTTCTGTTTGTTTGGATTTTTCCTCCTTGTTTGGATTTTTATTCTCTTTCTATTGTGAACTGCCTTTCCTTGTCTTGTACGCTGGAGATGATATTGCAGCCTTCTCTTTCCCTTTCTTTCTCTCTCTCCCTCCCTTCCCCTACTCCCATCTCCACTGTTCTTTTTTCCCTCTGTGTGACCAGACTCAGACGCAGTTGGAGCATGCCCGAATACGGGAGCTCGAGCAGAGCCTGCTGTTTGAGAAGGCACAGGCTGAAAAACTCCTCAGAGAATTAGAGGACACCAGGGTAATGGACCCCCACTTGCCCTGCCTGCAGACAGCGCTTGCACTGCCTTGGTGCTCATGATGCCTTGCTTTGAGTTTCTTTCTTTTGGTTTTTGTGGGGTTGATTGATTTTGGCTTGAACTTAAGCTTCCCTGATTTTTTTGTTTTTTATTTGCTCTCTTTCCCGGAAACAGTAGTACGTTATGATTTCTAGCTTTGCTTCTCTTGTGGGGAACTTGTTTCTCAGACTGAGTTTGCTTCTCTGCCCCATGCCACCATCTGACACATGAACTCTTGCAATTCATTTTTCAATTAGCATATCGCAATAATATCCACACCCTGCACAATTCATTCTGATTCGAGGCCCCCCAAGCTGTAAGAGGAAATAACATTGCAATCAACATTCCAGTCTCCCCTGCCAGTTGTGGGAGCTGCCATCTGAAGTGGAAGGTACTCATGAATGCAGGTGGGCCCGCTCTGATCCTTGGCCGTGCTTGCAACAGGACAGATTGCCCAGAGGAATCCTAAAAGCAGCCAGATGTGAAGAGGGCTTTTTCATGCTGATGTGGTGTGGGAAGCAGCAAACTTTCTGCAGTGAGCAGCAGTGGGTTTGAGAGCTGTAGGAAACACAAATGTGAGGGTCTCCAGAAGGTCTGGATGGTTTGAAGCCCCCTGTGCCCATCTAAAATAATGACCACCAGCCTCCTGGGCTGATGGCTGCTGAGGAGATGGCAATTGAAATGGAGTGGAATTGATCTCTTGGGGTTTGGCTTGGTTTCCTTCTTTCTTTTGCCTTTTTCTAATATTCCATCCTCTTCTCCATCCATAGCGGCAGCACCCTGAACTCCCTGTGAATTGCAAGGAGTTCAGCCCTGCCAGGTTACATTCAGATTGCAAAACATGGATCCATAGCCCTTAAGCTCAATGTGTACCATGGCCAGATTTATTGTCTTGCATCCTCTAGCCTCCTTTGTTATTTTAACTTTGCTAATAAACTCTAACAAGTACTCACATGTAAAAATCCCTTTTCCTTTTTATACCAGGGTATACAAATTCCTTTACAGAAGGAAGGTCTGCAGGCTGAGGATTGCTGAGCAATAAAGGAAACATGATATGCTTAATGCTGGTTTTGATGCTTGTGAAATTCCTGCATGTGCAGTCACATCTCCTCTGTGCATCATCTGGCAAGATGCCTGGTCTGGAAACATAATGCCCTTCCAGGGCATTATTCTTCATAAACCACTGTTGCTCCCTGGTGAATTTCAAGGGTTATTTCCAAGATGTTTTTCTGTGGAAAGCAAGAGGTTTGTATTAGGAAAAATAAATGGCATTTGGCACAGACATAACTGTGAGTTGTCAGTGCTGGTTACCCTGGTGCAAAACTGTGCTCAGGTTTCAGGGTACCGGGTATTCTTTACCTCTTTATTTGAACTTCGACTAATGTACTTTGGATTTACTTCCACTGGAGCACACTTACTAAAGGGGAAGGATGCAGCAATGAGAGGTGCACTGACTTTGTGTTCTCTGTCGTGTTGCAGTTAACCACGGTGGCGGAGAAGTCCAGAATCCTGCAGCTGGAGGAGGAGCTGAGCCTCAGGCGCAGCGAGGTGGATGAGCTGCGGCAGTGCCTCCGGAGCTCTCACCAAGCAGAGACCCCTGAGCACAACCTGGGCTTGCAGTCGGAGGCTCTCCGGCTGCGGGATCAGTTGCTGTCTGTCAACAAGGAGCATCAGAAGGAGAGCAGCCAGCTGAAGGAGAAGTATGAGAAGACACTAAAGAAGTACCAGCAGGAGATGGAGAAGCTGAAATCTGTCAATGAGAAGTACTCGCAGGAGATCGTTGACCTAAAGCATAAAGTTCAGCAAGCCACTAATGAGAACATGGGGCTCATGGACAACTGGAAGTCCAAGTTGGACACATTAGCTTCTGACCACCAGAAGTCTCTGGAGGACCTGAAAGCCACACTCAACTCAGGCCCTGACACCCAGCACAAGGAGATCGTGGAGCTGAAGGCAGTGGTGGAGAGTATAAAGCTGGAGCACCAGCTTGAGCTGGAGAACCTGAAAGCAAAGCACGACATTGAGACAGCTGTCCATATAAAGGAGAAGGAGAGTCTCAAACTGAAACTGCAGGAGGCTTTGGATGAAGTGGAAAAAAGCAACAGCAACTGGAAAATGCAACTGGAAACCAAAAGCAGTCAGCACCTTCTTGAGCTCCAAGATGTGAAGGACAAGTGTCGGGATGCTGAGCTGAGGGTGCATGAACTGGAGAAACTTCATGGTGAATACACAGATCAGACACAAGCAATAGCCTTCTTGAAAGAGCAGATATCTTTGGCTGAAAAGAAGATGTTGGACTATGAAATGTTACAGAAAACAGAAGTCCACAGCAAACAGGAGATCCAAAGATTGCAGGAAAAAGTGCTTGTCTTAGAGAACAAGCTGCAGTCCATGGAGGCCCTGCATCCTTCTCAGCATGCAAATGTATGACTTTGGGGTCATTTTGCTTGTTTATTATCACTGTTGGTAACTCCTCAGCTGCTGCCTTGCACAGTTTTCTGAGGCCTCAAATATCTGGATGTTTTTTCTTTCCACTGACAATGCTCTTTCTGCACTGCATCTCCATGCTGAAGGTGTCTTTCCACTCTAGAAAGCCAGTACAGTGGGACAATTAGGAAAAAGAAGCAAGTGGGGCCACATCTGGGCTTGGAGGCTGCTGTGGCAGCAGACTAGGGCTGTCATGGTTTGTCAGGGTGGGCTCTCATCCTGAGCAAGCAGTGTTCTGAGCTGGAAAACCCTCATTACTACAATACAGTTGTGTTTCTCCAAGGAGCTGCAGCAGCCTTGGTGTGCTATTGGGCAGGACTCTTCAGGGGTGGTAGGAGGATAGGGTGGAAGAAGAGTCAACCTTGCTCAGCACCTGGAGCGGGGTTTGAGGGGTGCAGTGAGTGGCTGAGCTGTGGGATGGGGTGGGGATGTGCCAGCAGCAGGGCAGGGGCTTCACAGCACAAATGGGAGACAGGGAAATGCTGACGTTGAGGATTATAGTGGAAAAGCTGCCAGCAAGGGTCGGAATGGCACCAGGCTGGGGAAATAAAATGCCTGATTGAATATGAGACCAGGGAAGGCTGAAATAAGAGCAGTAATATGAAGGGGTCAATTTACTGTGGCCTTTAAGTGTCTCTTTAAGTCATCCTTTTTTTTTTTTTTTTTT